>JAKZAP010000011.1:5691573-6262954 GCA_023053575.1 Branchinecta lynchi
AATGAAGTCGTAAACAATTGTTTTCAATTACTTACGGTCGTTAACAACTGTAAACAATCCTTAACAATTGGTAACAGTTGTTCCCGATAGTAATTTTACGATTGTTTTTTCGTATTCGTTCAACACGGTCGTTTTCAACTGTCTCCAATCGTTTTCGATCGGAAACAGTTGGTTTTGTTTTCAAGTCGTGAAATACAGACCTGAGTTTTAACAACTGTAATAGGGAAGTTGACATAATTATTTTTATTGTAAACGATCAATAGAGTTTAACTGAAACGGTGAATCTGAAATCCCAATCGTAAACGATTGGACAACTGTTTCCAATCGTAATTTTACAACTGTTTACGATTTTTTTTTCAAGTGTCATTAAACAACTGTTTACGATCGGTTTCGGTTGTTTTCGATCGTTTTCAGTTGTTTTCGATCGGAAACAGTTGGTTGTGTTTCTAAGTCCTGAAACAAGACCTGATTTTTTACAGCAGTAGTAGGGAAGTTGAATTTTGTTGAGTTGTAAAAGATAAAAATAGTTTAACTGAAACGGTGAATCTAAAATCCCAATCGTAAACCATTGGAAACAAATGTTTCCGATCGTAATTTTTACAGCTGTTTGCGATCGTTTTCAGTTGTTTTCGATTGTTTAAGTAAAAAAAACGCAGTATAGGTCCTTTTGTTCTTAGATTTAAGGTTTCAGTATTTTCTATACGAAAAGCAAATAATGAAAAAAAAAATCCGAAAAGAGTTGCCTTGAAATTGGCGGAAGTGCGATTTTCTGTGAATTTTTCACAGCTGTGAATCTGGGGAGAAGTCGAAAACCAGTGAGAAATCGCAAAATTCTGCGACCAGTGGCAACACTGATTCACTAAGGTTGCTACAAAGTGAGAGTCTGTCGATGTCTTCAAGAGGTCGATATATAACATCACTCGGCCATGAAGATGGGAAGTACAAATGGGACTGTAAAGCATTCTCTGCCAAAGATCGACAGAACATCATCCACGAACCGCCATCGACAGGCTTGAGTACGCAGCAACATTTAAAATACACAGGTCAAAATTTCTATTCTTACCGCTGATTCATACTTGTTCTTTAGCTTATCTTCACATGAAAGTCATTGATTAATACACAGGGCACGATGCCAAGCAGAGTTGCCAAGAGCTCAACTCACAAAAGTGTCAAAATTCGAAATCTTTTTGCGCATTCCGATTATTCTGAACTTGTAAGAACACTTTTCAAAACATTTCTCATGATGTTAGATCAGAATTGAAAGCACAGAAAAGATTTAATCAGAAATGAGTTTTACATAAAGCTTCAAACTGTTTTTGTGAACTAAATCAAGGTAAAGTACACATTTTGGGGGCAGTCATCTGTAACTTTAGTAAAGTGAATGAAAAGGCGGTTTTTCTGATCTAAAAACTGTCATTTATGCGAAAAGGTGTTATTTTCAGAGAAAAAGTGTCAAGGTGTCACACAGAAAGAAAAAGTGTACACTTCGCCACTTGGCAACATTGATTCCAAGTAAACCTAGTAGAGAGACGGCTTACCGTTCGGTCTGATAAATTTCATTGTGGGACACGTTCGATGGCGGTAAATTCAACAGAGGCAGAGCAAAATAACACTAGGGAGTAGCGTCAAGACCTATGCTTTCCTTGCTTCGCAAACAGGCCATATTAACAGCGCCCCCCGCTACGCTTGCGGCATTTAAAGCGAGACAAACTTGCAGGTTTAGAGATTTCTGTTAAAGCTAAGACGAGGTCTGAACACAACGAAGAAACAGGCGAGATTGCGTCTTTTTTATTGCGCTGTTCAGAAAATGAAGTTACTGGATCTAGCGCTGGTGAGCGAACGAGTGAGTTTCAGTAGGGACGTTCACTATTGCTGGTGCTGCTAGTTCGCTGATATTCGAGTGTGTCACTTTTTTCAAGTCTTGAAGCTACCCCCTAGTGTTATTTTGCTCTGAACATAAGCTATGTGATTAAGGTGGTAGTTTTTGCCATTACTTAATGCACGATGAGGACTGACAAGAAATTAGTCTCTGTTCAACTAGCTGACATTTCTGTAGGTCAAGTTTAGGATGGAATGTGTTCTAGGATTGGCGATTGGAACTATCGGAATTATTTTGCACTTCTTTTCTCTTCATTGTCAGTATCAGAAAAGCAATCAAATTAAACTATCAATTTACGCGTACGGCTCTCGTAATAAACCTGCCGCCTTTACCTAGAAAACCTCGAACGTTAGACCGTGATTAGGACTAGGATAAACATTTGCTCGAAAATGTGCACGGTAGTAGGGAGCAGAGCAAAATAACGCTAGGGGGTAGCGCCACACTGTCAAAAGTTTCATAACAGATAGCGTATAACACTTTCAAGAATAACACCTATTCACTTAGAAATAAAGTGTTATGACCAATTAAGTTTACACTATTTCGTGCCTAGATCTCCAACAAAACCTTCAATTGGTAAAAGTACTAACAGGAATGAAAGAAACATAACAGATAACATCCCAAAGTGTTATCTGTTGAAACTGCGCATCCTTCTGTTGTCGTTATGTAACTTCTGACAGTGTAGTTTTTTACTTAGTGAAGGTGTTGTTGGAGATCTAGGCACGAAATAGTATAAACTTAATTGGTCAACACTTTATTTCTAAGTCAAAAGGTGTTATTCTTGAAAGTGTTATGACAGTGCAGTCCATGAACCGTGGTTGCTACAAAGACTTGGGAAAAGTGACACAAACTCGAACACAAGCGATATTAGCACCATTAAGCGATAGTGAACGTCCCTACTGAAACTCAACCAGCGCTGCACTGTAAGAAGTTTCATAACAGATAACACGAGGATGCGCGGTTTCAACAAATGATGCGTAACAGATAACGCTTTGGATGTTTTCTGTTGTGTTTCGAAATATTATGCATAGTAAGCGTTACCATCAGAAAGAACCGAAAAATCGCCAAGAAGTGTCTGCTGAGTTTTCCGACATCATGACGATATTGTCATGTGTGTGAACTGAAAACTTTTCTTTTCCGTTCATACTGTACGAGTATTTTTGGTCTTTCGTTGGTTTGCTCTTACAGTAAACAAAGGATAAGTGAGCTGCTTGTGGCTTATAATGATATTTTTCGATATCTTCACAAGATACCTCGATCAGCAAGCGCGACTAAGGTTTTCGGTGATTTCCATGTACTCAATTTCTCCCAACTCCACCTATCGTGTACAACTTCGCTTAAACAGCGTTTAGTTGAATCTGATAATGAATACATCCTTGTGCTTTGCTCTCCATGGCTCCGCCTGTCTCTGCCAATTTGGCAGAAGTTGTATGAGCCTGGTTAGGTGTTTTTGCTTTTCTGTCCATGTGATATTTGCACTTGTTGCCGCGTTCGTTCTTTTTTTTGTCTTCTTCTTTTTGTAATATGGTAATTTTTTACTGGAATAAAGTTGATTGATTGATTGTTGTCATGATTTATCATCGTTTCATAGAAGTTTCATAGAAGCCACCTTGCTACTAGATGTCGCGTTGAAATGCTGAGCGCTGCCGTGGACGGAACATGTATGGAACTGAACAGTGTCGTCATTATAGTTTAGGATTTGGATTTATCCTCGTTTCAACCTCGTTACGCGAAATTTGCCACACTTGGAAACGAATGCAAATAGCCCACTGTGGTTCTCCTCTTTCCATGCAGAACTTACAACGCATAACACACACACGCTCCCATGACCCCGTAACAACAGTATGTTCTTCATTAGTTTTTCTCTTATCTTTCCTCTTATCCAGTAGAGAAGGCCAATTGACCTGCAGTCGTTCTACTATCTAACTTAGAGCAAAATATAGAATTACATAGAATTACCGACAGTTGTGTTTATTTAGAAACCCAGTTCCTAACCCCTGGCTCACACACACCTAGCACATGGGATTGGCTAACCCAAGTGTCTGAGTAGTCCTTTAACAAGGACACCCAGTAAGTAACCCCTCACTTGCACCTGGGATTGGTTCACCGAGACGTGGCTCACACCTAGCACCTGGGGTTGGCTCAACCCGGCCCCACCCCCTCCCCAACCAACTTTAGTACACCCAATTCCTAACCCCTAACCGCACCACTCCCCAACCAAATTTAGTACACCCAGTGAGTAACCCCTCCCTTACCAAGTACACCATTTCTCCCTGAGCAACCTTCTGTTAGTGAGCAATTCCTCGCAGACCCTAGCACCTCCCTCTTTGGTACACCATGAATCAACCCCTTGGAACAAGTCAAAACGCTTTCACTACCTGGGACCGAACCAGGGACCTCTTGATCTCATGTCTCACGGTCTACCCGTTGAGCCATTGACCGGTACAACTATAAACTGAACGAAGCACTAGTCGGTGTTTACAGGGGGTACATTAAACAATAGATGGCTCCGCGATCCAGCGCGCAACCCCTTTGAGCCAAGTCTTAAGGCTTCCTTTACCTGGGATCGAACCAGGGACCTCTCGATCTCATGTATCACGCTCTACCATTCGAGCCCTTGACGGGTATAACTAAAAATTGAACGAAGGACTAGTAGGTACTTTTAGAATAAAAATTAGACATGGGCTTAGAGTATAACTAGACGGTAAAATGGGAGTTCAGGTTCTTTTTAATAATAAACTAAATAACAAAAGATCCAGAGCCCGGTATGCAACACATGTGACGCGCGTTTGCCCTGCATGTAAACAACCCCACCCCTCCCGCCCACACCAATTCCCGCTTTTCCACGTTCGGGTATGACTATAAAGTGAACGAAGGACTATTAGGTGTTTTTAAAATAAAAATGAGACATGAGCTTTCAGTACAACTAGATGATGGTGGGGGGGGGGGGGGTATGCAACAAATGTGATGCGTCTTTGTCCTGAATATAAACAGCCCAACCTACCCCGTCAGCACCGCTTCCCATCGCATTTCTACTAGGTTAACACACTGGTTTTGAATTTTTTCACAATTTTATTCACTCGACGAAACAATCAAAAGTACTCAATTTCACTCTAGTCCGTAATGCGAAGAGACTCAAACTTCTTCAAGGTAAGAAGGAAATTATCATTTTCTTCTTGTTCGTCTTCAACTATTCTGTCCGATGCGTTCGGCTGGGGGAATTCATCGACAACATCCTGGCCCTTTGCGCAAACTTCATACGTGTGGCAAAATGCGTAAATAGCACGCGAGGGGTTACTCACTTGGAAAAAAAAAAATCAGGGATTAGGAACTGGGTGTACCTCGACGGGGGTCCCCGTGGTAACTTTAGCTCATTAGCTTTTTTCGTTTATTTATTTATTTTCTTACCCACTAATAACAACAAAGGTAAATAGCGGAGTAGATTTAAAAACAAAGAGAGAAAAAAGAAAAACTACGAAAAATAAACACATTCAAGACCGTGAAACGGTGGCAGTTGGCTTGCATTGATATCAGAAAGCTCTCTGCTCAATACGGCAACTTTCGGAAAAGATCAGTCATCCCATATTTAGACATAATCTTCCTATTACGGTACCAAGGAGGGAGAAAAAGAAGGAATTTACAAAACCGAAAATACTGGACAAGCAAAGAAGAGATATCTTTCTTTTTTAACAGAGGGTAGAAACCAGAAAGGTATAAAACTGAATGATCACAGAAAACTGAATATAGTTTGGATAAAGCTTTACGATTATATTTTCCTCTGTTTCCAACAATCCTAGCAACTGAATCTTCAACCTGGAATCGGAAATCAGCCGGGAACAGAAAGATCTTAGATTATTAGTGATATTAATGCCCAGCCACCTAAAAGGTGGGACAGAGGGGATAGTACACGATTTGCATGCAAGAGGCGAAGGTGAAGGAGAAGAGCCGAAAGTAAGGTACTCACATTTACAAACATTTAAGTATAGACCAACCCGAACAAAAGCTTCAGATATGTAGGTAACAGATTTAGAAAGGCTATCTTTACATCTGCTAATGACAAGAAGGTCATCAGCATGTGCGAGATACGAAACATTCGAAGACCCGTAAAAATAAGTAGGAGGTATATTATTAATTACTTGGGAGATACATATTTTAAATAGATGTTCAAAAGTCTTTAGTAAAATGAACAGGCGGCTACTCCACAGATTAAAGACATTTTAGTATTGTATGTATGTATATGAAAAAACAAAACAAAATAAAAAAAATGACGATATTAAGGAATAAAGTTAGTAGATGCTTTCTGGCTCTTCCTAACAAAGCTTGTTATGCATAACAATTCATGCATAACGTTTTCAAACACAACAGATAGCATCCTAAGTGTTATCTGTTATGTATTATCTGTTGAAACCGCGCATCCTCGAGTTATCTGTTATGAAACTTCTGACAGTGTGGCTCCAATAACTTCATATTGTGAACACAGCAAACAAAGGTGAAACCTCCACTGTTACCTTGATGTGTGGAGATCGCGTCTTACCTTTACTAGAAAATGTTAAACCCGGAAGTTTGTCTCGCTTTAAATGCCGCAAACGTGGTGGGCAGCGCTATGAGTTGCAAAGCATGGAAAGCATAGGTCTTGGCGGTACTCCCTAGTGTTATTTTGCTCTGGTAGGAAAGAAGGAACCAGGGTAGTAAACAAATGATGTTAATTGAGAGTTTAAGTTTAATCTTTAATACACAACCGGAGTTGAGAGCAAAGAATGCATGGGCCTACTGAATGGCATGGCTGCTTTAAGGTAAGCATCCAAGAGGGTTATCGAGAATGGTTCGGTAAGGTGCGGGAGATTCCGAGCTAGCATAGCTGATAAACTTACCTGAAATTTTACTGTGCACTCTACAAGGATTTAGAATCCCAATGATCAGCTTAAGCCCGCCAGTGATCTCAAGTCTTCATCTTGCCACAAGAAGCGTTCCGCAATGGAATTGCTCGACTAGAGAAGAAACGTAGGTTGCGTTCCGCCGCTTAATGATTGTTAACAATCGTTAACTTTTTGCGTTCCACGTTTCTAATTTCGAAATTTAAGCTCCGCCAACCTACAATTTCCGTTCCAGAGCTTAACGATTGTTAACTATTTTGCAACGATGGTCGGTGAGCATCGTTACAAAATATAACAATTGTAGAACTGGGAAAAGTTAACGATCGTTAAAACTGCAGTTAGCTCCGCCCCTAAGTAAAGTTAACGATTGTTAACAATTGTTAAGTTGGGGGAACGCAACCGTCGTCCTACCAGAGCTGAGCCCGCTGATGTTGCCGACCAGCTTTGCGGAGAGTTGGGAAGGAAGTTCGGTTGGGTAGTTGGATCTGTGAAATGGTTCGATCTTCTGATCTTCCTTCGTTGTAAACAATTGAATTTTTTAATGGATGATTTGTTTACAACGCATTGCCTAGGGGCCTAAACGCAGAAAAATAAATATATAAAATAGCCTACAGGTAATTTACAAAAAAGCTATTAAAAATTTAGAGCTACGCTAATGGGGTGGGGAACAGAAAAACGGCCAATCAGAGAAGACAAATTGAGTACGGGTTTTCCATCGCCAAATAATCGAACGGCGGATCAGGCAGCAGTTTCGCCTGCGACACGGATAAGTAAACTGAGCTTTTCGAAGTAAGTGAGCGAACTCGTCTTATGTATTTTTTCCACGGTCAACATTCATCAGCAAGGGGCAAAAGGCAGTGTAAAGCTTCCCGAGGCCTGATCTGATTGTGACAGATTTGTTCGTGTCCGAGCTAAGTGTTCTTTTTGGGCATCGGTTACCTTTTTCCAGGATGTAGCTGTGGAACTCAAACAGACTTGCAGTAGATATCCTGCGGCCGTATCAAGAGCAGACGTATCGAAATGGCAGACCACCTATAACAGAGCCATCTCCATCTTTAAGCAAGCCGAACCTGTCGACTGCTATCCTAGAGAGGTGAGTGCTTCGCTCATATTTATTCTTATTTATTTATTGTCTCCATTCCGTTGCCCAATCGAACTAGAGACAGATCGGGTTGGCGCCTGACCAGTTGCGTCGTACGTCAGAGACACGGCACGAAGCAGACCGATTCAGCAGGGCTTAGGCGCTCTTCAAAACAGCCATTAGTTTGCGTTCAAACTAAAATGCATACCCCAAACGGAAGGTTGAAGCAAACTTACAGAAGCTTATTCTAAAGGAGCTTATTCTTATTGTAGCTATACTTGCTTTTATTCTGCCTTTTATAATATACCTAGTTCCCATATGGAATTATAAGATTCTAAAATCCTCACCTCTCTAAATTGTTTCGTTTTGCGCCTATTACTTTTTAGCACTTTTCCGGCCTTGCCGAGTTTGCCCGTCACACAATGAACGGTTTGCAGGAATCTTCTACGTCCGCTGACAACTCTTTCACGCACAAGGATTTGATAATGTTTCTGTTCGTTAACAGAAACTTCTGTCCATTTCTTCTTTTATTTGCTTAGTTTTCCCACTTTTTAACCACGGCACGTTCAGTTTTCAAATGTTTTGCGCCCTGCCACCGCGTCCGAGAGCAGAAACGCTGGATATGCTCGACAAGCACTAACAAGAAAATCGCCTTTCTCGTTGAAAGTACTTGTATTTGCGAAAAAGTTTTTCTCGATCTATTTTATAGATCATTTCTAGTAGAGTTGTGCTTTAAAAGTCAAACAAGGGACTGATAGCTGATATGGTGTGCGTTCGTTTTTTTTCTTCCCGTTTGCGTGTTGAAATAGGCGGGTCCTAGTTTCTCCATCTGGGTACGATAACCGTAAAGGTTGATGAATTGACAAAAGGGCGATTCCGGCGTTCTCATGGATTCGCTTCTAACAAGACCAAAGGTTTCGACGGGACCGCAAAAGCTTATATTTTTAAACTTCTCGATTTAGACAAGTGGGTCTGACAGATTTCCAGTAAACTTGCAATATAAACTTGCAGACCCCTTATCGAGATCTATTAAGTAATATTTTTCACCAAAAACTATATGTGATAATTAGGTTGATTCGTAAACTTCTGCCGACTATTTTAACCAGAATGTACATTCAATGCGAGGATAAAGTGTTTTCTGACTCGGATCGTCGTGTCCGTTTCTGGTTTAAAAATCGTCTACAATGTATTACTGATGACTTTTTATGTCTCCGTATATTATCTTCTTTTCCGCAAACATGGCAAAAGACTGATCCGTGGAGAAAACTAAGCACAGACGTGGGTTCAGTGTGCTTTCGTACCACCAAACCAAAGTTCTAACAAACTTGACAATTAAAGTTCAGTTCGACCAAATTTCCCTTTTGCCGGATTCCGGGCAAATTGCTTGAACAGTGACAAAATAAACTTCTGATATGATTTCAGCATGTGTTTTTAATCCAATATCCGCCTTTTTTTTTTTTTTTTACTAAATTTCCGGTTTAGGCCGGATTGCTGGTGAACTGCTTGTCCCCAAAAAGATAAAGTTCACAAACGAGTTCAGCTTGTCTCCTTACCCCTATGTCGAACTTCTAATTAACTTCAGATAAAACTTTCACTTTCATCAGTTTTGCGGCTTCGGCCAGACTCCGGCTAAACTACTGCCAGCCAAGAAAATAAAGTTCAGAAACGGAATCAGCATGAATGAATGAATGAATTTAATTCCAAAAAAGCCCAAGGGCCATGGCGGAAAACATAAAAAAAATAACAACAAACAAAATATCGTACACTCCGAAACAAACCAAAAATCAACTTCTATAAAAATAGTTCGCGGTGGGTCATAGCTATCTTCAGGAATCTACCCAGCCTTCGGAGATCACCAAAACACTTACTTCCCATAATCGAAGTCAATTCCCTTTCATCCCAAACCTCCCGGCCAAACACTTCCTTTCTTAATCCTTTCAACTCCTCGCAATAACACATCAAATGTACCGCATCCTCCCCCTCAACACCACACATCGGACAAAAATAAGGACCAGTACCTTTCCTCTCTCGACCAATATACTTTCTCCGCATCCCCACTGGAAGAGCGTCCGCCCTAAGACTCACCATCCACCTCAATTCTGCCCCCCCCAATCCCAACTTAAAATATAATTCTTCTCCCCATGTCTCTTTAGCCATACCATACAACTTCAGAGAGTGGTGCTCTGATACGCCCCCATGCCACCTCTGAATCTCCTGATCTCTTAGCCTATCTTTCACTAACTTAGCTACCTTACCTAGGGGGTAACCTGGTCCCACTCCATCACACCACAAACCACCATAACCACAATCATCCAATATTTTTTTAATTTGCTGAGGCCAAGAATCCCTTTTCTTGCCCCCAAGTATTTCCAAATACGCCGCTTTCAAAACTCTCACCCTTGGCAAACTCGTCACTTTCTCCCAATATCTTATCATTGCTACCAACCTACTATTTCGGAGCAACCCTAAACCTAAGTCCCCTGTGATTACTAGGCTATTTGTTCTCACGCTAACCCCTAATACCCTCTTATAATATTGTAACTGTACACTCTCTAGCTTATCCCCCTTATGGAAGCCCCAAATCTCGGATCCATAATGCATAGCTGATACTACTTTAGTTGAAAATAACTGCTTATGCATTTTAATATCCTTAATATCCCCTAAATGGCTTCCAGCAAGCGCATACGCACAACGCTTCCCTTTTCTCTCGCTAGCTTCTATTTGTTTACCAAACTTACCATTAAACGAAAACCGAACACCTAAATAAACAAAATCATCCGTTATCCCTATTTTCTCTCCATTAAACTTCACACTCTCACTTTCACTCACTCTTCCACCCTTTCTAAACACCATCATTACAGACTTACTCACATTCAAACACAAGTCTTTCATTCGGAGGTATTCGTGGGTCCTATCCAACAGAAACTGCAACTTTTCGGGCGAATCCGCAAATAGCACCATATCGTCCGCAAACAACAAGGCACATAACTGACAAATATCCAGACTTACCACCGCCGCACCAGAATGTAACAAATACTCATGAAAATCATTAATGTAAAGCGAGAACAATTTAGGAGATAGGCAACACCCTTGTTTAACCCCTACGCTTAGAAAAAATGATCTAGAAAATTTACCTGCCACCTTCACTACAAACTTAGTCATTTCATACATCGAAACCAAAATTAGTACAAACGCATTCGGTAAACCAATCTTCAATAACTCCTCCATCAATAGATCTCTCTTAACATTGTCGAATGCTCCCTTAAGATCTAAAAATACCACGTATAATCTACCCCTTTCTTTCCCCGTGTACTTACTAACTAAACAATGCAAACTAAACATTTGGTCAATCGTACTAAAACCCTTCCGAAAACCAGCCTGTACCGAGGACATTAATTCCTTGTGATCCAACCATCTACAAAGTCTAGAATCTAAAAATTTAGCAAATATTTTAGCAAAAGCATTCCCCAAATGGATGCATCTATAGTTTTCATGCAGCTGTCTACTACCCTTCTTAAGTAATGGTATCGCTATAGAGGTTGTCCATTGTATCGGCCACGTAGCATTCACCATCAAACTAGAAAACAAGGCAACCATCACCTGCACAACCACCACCTTACCCCATCGCCACACAGACAACGGAATACCATCCGGACCGGGAGCAGAATTTCCTTTCATTTTACGCATAACATTCCAAACTTCAGCCTCCTCAACTGGAGCTAGTAATTTGGAATCTTCCTCTGTCAACGGGTAACATACCTTCACCCTTACCTTCTCTTTCCACTGTTCACTAAATACCGTTTCCAACTTCATCCCTTTACTCTCATAATACCTCTCCCAAGATTGTGGCCCCAACTGAGGGACCTCACCCTTATCAACTAGCGACTTATTCACCCACTTCCAAAATTGCTTACCATCTTTATTTTTTAAAGAATCTCTTACCTTTTCCCTAACGCCCTCAGCCTCCTGCTTTTTCTTAGCCTTCACCAAAGCTTTGTACTCTCTTCTAATTTGTCTATACTTACCGAGGTTAGATTCTAGCTGCTGACTACCGCTATTTTTCACCAGTGTTAGTGCCTCGTGCCTCCACCACCTTATTTTTCAACATCCGACAATCATAATCATAAAAAGAATCCTTCACTCTACCCATCCGCTCCTTCCTCTTTATCTGGTCATGATCACATGCAATCTCATACATAAACGATGAAAAATCAGAAATAGCCTCCTCAACTCGATTCGCTTTACCTAGCTCTATACAATTTTCTAGCATTTCCTGAGAACGTTGCTCTGTTACCTTATCTAAAATTCTCTTATCCAATCCCTCAGAAACCATAATTGGTCGTCTAACTATTACCTCTGGAACTGGAATATTACTACCATTTGTCTGCCTATCTTGCTCTATAATATCAGGCCCTTGAGATCTTGGAGAAACCATAAAAAGAGCAAGAGGGACGTGGTCAGAACCCACAACCCGAAGAACTCTACAATTCAGGCACCTTGACCAAAGAGACGGGCTAACCAAAAAATAATCTAAAACACTTGGAGCCCCCCCCCGAAAAACAAGTATAATCCCCTTTACCTCCATCTTCTCCTAATCTCCCATTTAATATTATCACATTTTCATTACTACAAAAATCTAAAAGGTTCTCACCCCATTTGTTTTTCTTACGGTCCTGGTCCTTACTTTTACGCACACCAAACTCCACATCCCCTTGGCCATCCTCTGGCTGAGTAGACTCCCTCCAGTTCCCCCACTGGAAAACATCATTCCTAGGCGTTCCACTATGACACCCTGTATACGCATTAAAGTCTCCTGTAAATATAAATCCATAATTAGGGTAATCTCTACTAAATCTAGCCTTATCACTTCTTAAGATATTCCACGTATCCTCATTTGAATACGAGCTAGACTGGGGAGGAATATACACACAACAAAAAACAACCCGAAAAAGACCAATCGTCAATTTAATCCAAACCGTGTTTTCCGAATTAGTCTTTAGCCTACAAATTGAATCAAATCTACTCTTACGCACTAATACCGCAACCCCTCCATATGTCCGACCATTTTTGGACTTCTCTCTACACACACAAAAACAACTAAACTCATCTTTAACCACGCACTGCGAATTCCAAGTCTCTGTTATGCCTAGTATATCCCATCTATCAACTCCTAGTAAATCATTCAATTTCTCTTGTGCATATCCTTGGACATTCCACGTACATATTTTCAACTCAACATCACCATGACCCGAGGATCCCTATGTCGGACGAAGCGGTGGATACTGGGAACCATACAATTCAGAATGGATAACCGGACTGTTCGGATCCGGAAACGTGAGCCTATACAAATCCGCATTTCTAGCCGTTCCTGGTGCAACACTTCCACCAAACCTTCCTCTATTCATAAATGAACTCCCTCCTCTAGCCGTTCCACCACCTCTTGAAGCAACATTCCGGGAGTTCGTTCTATTTCGATCTTCCGGGGAGATTATCTCGTCTATTTTACGAGATCTTTTGTCCGAAACCACCGCCCCGTTTGACTTTCCTTGAACTTGGGCCGGCTCTTGCGTTACTTGATCACTATCGCCCCCTTCAACCACCGTAACTACGCTCTCCGCATCAGAATTGTCTTCTTCCATCGTGACTGGATCAGCACTACTTGGGGGACCGGCGCCCATATCTCCTTGGGGTGCACTATCAAATCTATTCTGAGCGGGGTTCTATGTTACCTCAATCACGCGTTTTTCTATGGGGTCATACAGAAACATTCTCCCGTCAATAAATAGCCTTTCACCTCGAAGGCGTACATTCCGTCTCTCTTCAATTGCCGGTGCCATAAAAGTTTTCAACTGCCGGCGCGCCACTCTTTGTTCGAACGTATAATCAGGTGAAACAGAAACACCAGATCTCCTGATCAACTGGCTATTCCTAAGCACCGTGTCCCTGATTTCCGTAGTGTTAAATTTCACAATCACTGGGCCTCCCCTGATTCGCACCACATCCCGAATATCAATTCCCGACAAAGGCATAAAAGGAAGCACACACCTGAAGAAATTTAACACTTCTGCTTTAAGAGACTCCATGGGACGATTACATGGCTGAAGATTGAACAATACAATATTCGTTCTGTTGATTTCCGCTTCCAATCTGTTAAACCTTTGGTTTGAAGCTAGTAGATCATTACGCAAAGTCGCTATCTCACGGCTATTTGCTTCATTCTTACTCTCGTTCCCCACGATTTGCTTCTCGAAATTTGCTAACTGTGCCTGAATAGCTGCCAAATTTGCCGATACCGCAGGCAAAAGATCAAGTTTAAAGTTAATTTCCTGGAGGAATTGACCGTTCCTCAACGGATCTTGCTCTTTTTCCACATTCGCCATCGGTTATCTCGTATGGTTTTCCGGCGAAGACAATACAATTGAAGTTCTCGCTTCGACGTAATCAAATCAGACTTTTTACCTTGCTTGCTCCCAGCAATATGCTCCGGGAGCTGAGTTTGTTAGTTGTTGTCCCGCTTTAGCCCGGGACCTAGCATTATACATCCGCTCTCTCTCTCCTTGGCTATTTCGCATATGAATCCAATATTCTCCAACTTTCACCAGTATTATCCACTTTTACTACAGGAGCATGCGACCGCGCGGAATGAATGCTCGACGCTGATGGCTCGAGGCTAAGGATGTCTCCTTAGCCTAATATCGAACAATCAACTTCAGATTTGACTTTGACTTTTAACAATTTCCCGGTGTCGACCGGATTCTGGGCAAACTATTTGTCAGACGAGAAGTAAATATCAGATATGGATTCAGCCTATTTTCTTACCGCTAAATGTTCTGAACCATCTTATTTGCTTTAAAAAAAAAAAAAAAATCGAACATTTCTTACCCATATACGAACTTGGAACCTGTACATTGGTCCAAGGAATCCCTGTACCAAGTTTGAACAAACTATCTCCTTCGACAGTTATCGTGCTAACAGACGAACGGACGGACAATCATTGCGAGGTCATAGGTATCCCTCCACTTACATATTGGGATCCCAAAAATCAAAGCGAGAATTATCCGAGCACCAGAACAAACGGGAAGTCGTTGAGCCTTTACAACTTCTCGATGACTTGCCGAATTCACTTTCCACGTAACTTTCCAAAACTAGCGGAGGGCCAGAACAGCCTCTGAAAGTGAAGCGAGTTTTAGCTGCAGTCGCAAGCAAATCGGTGGATAAGCCAGTGGAGCTTTTCAGACCGCCAGAATCACCCTATCTATACTCGCTGTAGACCGGTTGATAACCTGACCGGAGCAAAATAACTCTAGGGAGTAATGCGAAGACCTATCCTTCCCATGCATCAAAAATGGGCCTTCGTCGCAGCGCCGCCCAACTCGCTTTGATCGCTGCGTGCAGTGGCGGACGTAGAAATTCTAGCCAGCGTTTGTTAACGATTGGTCAGAGCAAAATAATTTTGCTCTGCGATTGGTTGATCTTCCGCACGGATGTTCGTATCGGCTAGAGCAGCTAGTGTTGCTGCGATTTGACTGTGTGTCACTTTTTCAAAGTTCGCGCATTGCTCACTTGAGTTATTTTGCTCTGCCGAAGTCACGGAGAGTTCAAACTGAGAGCGCTTTTGGCTCGGAGGACCTTCACACCCGTTAATTTGAGCAATAATTTGAATAGTCGATAGTTTTGGTCTTCACCGACAGGCAGCATGACTATCGACCTCAGAAATGGAGCTCTCCTGGGGGATTTTCAAATTCGCCGTCTCAAATGCGCAATTGATGAAATCCTTTTCTTTACAGATCGTTGTTGAACTATCCGGGATCTCCGGCAACTCTTACCCGAGGTGTGCCCTTGCCAGGAGGTGTTCTGGTTGCTGCAGTGATCGGACTGCCTGTTCTGCGACAAGCAAGGGGATAAAAGTTATTCAGGTATTCCTTTGTTTTACCTTTCCGTCCACATATAGTATACTGATCGAGGCGAGCGAGACTTGCCGTCCTGACTGTACGGCAATGCGTTTCTCACACCCTAAAAATGGGGAAGCAGTTGCAGAACTTACTCCTCCTGATAGACAACAGCATGGGTTCATGAAAGGCACCATTTGTGTGCAAAAGTCTTAAAGAATAGTAATATGCGCTGTTAAAAACAGACTTTCGCTTTAGTTCCTCGCGGAATAGTTGAATGTCCAGCTTTGGACGAGCTAGTTGAAACTGAATGAAATTTCAGATGCAGTCAGGACTAGTCCCTCCGCTATTCCAGACTAAGATGGAGCTTTTTGTTCCCTATGTAAACTGGGAGCCACCGCCGATTTTAAACTGGGGTGTGTTTGAGATGGTGATGATGTTCGTCGAGGTCACACGTTATTGCTTCGTTTACGGCTTATTGCGTAGTTTTAACGGTAGACGGATAGTCTAACATTGGTGAACCGGAGGAGGCATATAGGTGGTTTAAATGGAAGAACTGGTCGAAGATGTATCCATCCGATGTGTATAGGTGTTGCGAGTTGGATGAGTTGAGGCATAACATTTTGGCAAGAGAGTTTATGATGAGGTATGGATGGTTAGAATGAAGATTTCGTGGTGATTAGGAGTCTGGGAAGATTACTCAAGCTGTCAATGAGGCATCGTGAAAATTTCATGTAGGCAGTCTGTCGACTTATTTTGTTTTTATGTAATCGGGGTTTACCATTTAGTTGGCTTATTTTTTTGTGTGTTCTTTCTCTTTGTGTATTTCCGTTGCCATGGCGCTCGGACTTTTTTGCAGTAAATATCATATCATATCACATATATGGTAGCGGATCCCGCCCCAGGGAAATAATACTACGTTGATTCTACGTGTGGGATAGGACTGGATAGGGCACAACAGCAATCTAAAGTAAACTGAATCTACAATTATTAAATCTATAAGAATAACTAGAATAACACTGGCAAACACCAGTATATATATATAATAGATCCGTAACGAATCGCAGCAGCGACAGAAGGAAGTACCAGAGACTTAAAAAAATTAATCAAGTGGATCGCGGGCTTGAAAACCTTCGCCCAATGGAAGCAAGAATCTGCCATCCTTCAGCACCGCAAAGATCTGATGGACCCGCTTTAGAAAATTCAACTTTCCGGAGAAGTCCAGACCCACTTGCGTATCAAAACAAATAGTTACTAAAAACGAATTAGTTTAAGTCCAGATTCAGATTATTTATTAACACAAAAAATAATCAATTCCTGGAACAAACTACATGTCCGCCTAAAAAAAGAAAGCTATGTGACATATCGGAGCGAACGTACAAGTAAGCAGCTCATTCAATAATACTTCCTTTTAGAACAAACGTAAAAAGATGTTATTGTTTAAATACATTTACAAATACCAACAAATGAACCAACACTCCGATTAAACCGATCATGATGACCCTTCTTGCCATTCGTGAGAGTGACCAATGGTGTGTACTTCTCTTTAATTTCACATTTATTGACTTAACTTCTTTGATATGCGCTGATGATACGTTTGCATGAAAAATGGCTTACCTCGTGGTTCCATCCTAGGTCGTGGAGGCTATTGGCAGCTTGGTGACCTTCAAAGACGTTCCAGTTGAAGAAGATCTAGAATGCGGATGCAGAACTTGCGAGCTTCAGTGCGAATATCCTCAGAAGCTCGATCCTGAACGCTGCCAATGTCTTTGCAGTTTAACATGCCCCTCCGGATACCTCCTTAATGAAAGAGCTTGTACCTGTGAACCGACGGCTTGCAGGCGCTTCTGTACGTTACCACTTGTACTGAACGAAGACAGATGTGAATGCGAATGTCCACCTTCCGCTTTCTGTCGCCCTCCTCTTGTCAAAGATCCTAACACCTGCCAATGTGTTTGCCGTCGAAGCTGTGAATCTGGCACTGTTCTCGATCAAGCGTCCTGTTCGTGCATCAGGCCATCAGTCTGCGCTAAAGCCTGCTCCTATCCTTTTGTATTAGACAGAGACGCATGCGAATGCTTGTGTGGCATTTCACAGTCTAGCTGTCGATCAGGCGAGCGTTTTGATCAGCAGAGTTGCCAATGTGTAGCTGTCTGTGCGAAAGCATGCGCTTACCCTTTCAGACTAAACAGAGAGGAATGTGAATGTCAGTGTGGACTTGCACCCTCGAGTTGCAGAACCGACGAGCGTTTTGACCCTCAGCGCTGCGAATGCGTAAGACCTGTGTGTTTACTAGCCTGCACATACCCTTACCGATTAAATCGAGAAGTATGCAAGTGCGAATGTGGCCTTTCGTCATCAAATTGCAGACCAGATGAACAATTTGATTCAAATCGATGCCAATGCGTTAAGCCTGTCTGCGCTAAAGCCTGTACATATCCGTACCGCTTAAACAGAGATTCATGCGAATGCGAATGTGGCCTTTTATCATCTAGTTGCATCTCAGATGGACGATTTGATTCAAATCGATGCCAATGCATAAAGCCTGTCTGTGCTAAAGCCTGTACATATCCATACCGCTTAAACAGAGATGCATGCGAATGCGAATGTGGCCTTTTATCATCTAGTTGCAGCTCAGATGAACAATTTGATTCAGATCGATGCCAATGCATGAAGCCTGTCTGCGCTAAAGCCTGTACATATCCATACCGCTTAAACAGAGATGCATGCGAATGCGAATGTGGCCTTTTATCATCTAGTTGCATCTCAGATGGACGATTTGATTCAGATCGATGCCAATGCCTAAAGCCTGTCTGCCTTAAAGCCTGCACATATCCATACCGCTTAAACAGAGATGCCTGCGAATGCGAATGTGGCCTTTTGTCATCTAGTTGCAGCTCAGATGAACGATTTGATTCAAATCGATGCCAATGCATGAAGCCTGTCTGCGCTAAAGCCTGTACATATCCCTACCGGTTAAACAGAGATGCGTGCGAATGCGAATGTGGCCTTTTGTCATCTAATTGCAGGTCAGATGAACGATTGGATGCACAGCGTTGCCAGTGCATAAGGCCTGTCTGCACAAAGCTATGCACCTACCCGTTTGCGCTGAACCAAGACATGTGTCAGTGTGAGTGCAAACTTTCGCAATCAAGCTGCAGAGCAGGAGAGCGGTTCGATCCCTCGCGATGCGAGTGTGTGAGAAATCCAGTTACGTGCATAAAAGCGTGTGCTTACCCTTTTACGCTGAACCGGGATATCTGCGAGTGCCAGTGCAGCCTCTCTGCAGCAAGCTGTCGTCCCAACGAGCGTTTTGACTACGGACAATGTAGGTGCATCAACTTCTGTGATCCGACCACGATTATCTGTCCCCCTGGTCAGACAGTAGACTTGCCAACTTGCTCTTGCAAAGGAAGATGTCCGCAAGACTCGCCACAACGTTGTGAAGGAAAACTAGAAGTCTATAACGAAGTGACTTGTGGCTGTGAATGTCCTTGGAGTGAAAACAACCCATACACTTCTTGCCCTCCGGGCACTGAGTTCGATGAATGCGACTGCGACTGTACTTCTGAGATAGATTGACAGTGAAAAAAAAAAATAGGGATATTCTTTGAGATGGTAAAATAAGAATTTGGCTTTTGTTTTTTGATGATGCGATAAAACGGTGAAACTACTTGGCCTCTTTCCTTGTTCTCCTTAACGCGATCGGCTTAGTATAACCGTGGTGGCTGACCCTTTTCGCTCAGGTTCGGTGCAACGCTGAGTGTTATTTTATCCTTCTTTGCCCAGTTCATTTATGTCCTTTTATCTTCCATATTCTCCTTGGGGATTGCAGATTCCAGTTTCATCGAGGTATGGGTAGAGAGGTTGACACGCTATTTTTACTATTATTAATAACAAATTCACGATTATCACTAGCATGAAAACCCGGAAGGTTTTTGCTTCACTGCGTGACAGCCGCAGGAAATGTATTAGCCATCTAAGCTGGAAGGTGTAGGTGAGTCGGTCTTTTTCACTCAGTTGCGGTATCCAGGTGAGACACTAACATGGGTTTCGTCTTGCCCACCACAAACTGCTCCCTTTTATTAAGTAAAGCGAGAAAGGATTTACTTCAGGAAAAGTTCAAATACTAACAAAGACCATCAAAGAAATCGGCTGGAAGTTGGCTGACAGGGTAAGAGTTGTGCGCGCAATAAGCTCTCTGTAGGCGGTTCGCAATCGTATTTTCTGCTTGTACAAGCCAGGCAATAGTGCAGTCGCAAACGATCTCGTTCCCAGACAGGACTCCTGCAAAACGGCCTTCGTTTAACGTCTTCGCCTAGCTTTCTCGTAGTCTAGTATAAAACCATTTTGATCTGAGAGCTTGGTCACACTGGGCTCAAAAAGCCGCCTATTGGACAAACAACCGAAAATCCCTAGGGGACGTGAGATTTGATGGGCTTTGTGGCAGCTTGGGGATAATGAGCAGACTGCAGTTAGGAGTCAATTAGGGTTCCTGTAACATAATTATAACGACTGTTTTGCTCTAATTGATCTCCTGAATTTAAAACGACAGCATTCAGGTGTATCTTGTTCTTTTCAAATAGTTTCTCATTTTTGTTTATTTTTCCCAAGAGGGGAAATATAAATTTGTATTTATTTATTTGGTAGATAGCAGGTCATTTCATACAGATCAGATAAATTAAGTTATATTATTTTTGTTAGATTTATAGGGTACGTAGTTGTTGTTGTTATAGTAAAATTTTTAACAAGCACTGCATGTTCGAATTGTTTTTCTCCACAGTGCTTGTGTCATCTATTTGTATTTTGTGTAAAATCAAAAAAACTTGAACTTTTTCTTTTTTCTACTTTTATAACCCAAATAGCCAGGAAATAAGCCCAGTATGACCATGCTCTGACTCTCCCTCCCTGACATATTCACGCGGCTCCACCCACGACTATCTTCATTTGGAAGCGAGCAGCCAATGACAGTCTATGAGATCCTCACGTAAGACGAGTTTGTAATGTGAGGGTATCTCACAATCTCACTCCTCTATGAGCTACCTCTCAATGCAAGGACAGGGCTCCTCTGGCTTCGGATTAGGGCTCTGAAACTAGATCAAAACTAGACGTACGTTGCCTCGGCAACGTGAAGTGTTGCAGCAACCTTTGTACGGCTTTGCCGACTAAAGTGTTGCGATAGCAACACCTTGGTTCTATTTCTTCGCTATCTGTTAAATGCTGAAGTTGTCAACCCGTCGAGGTTTTACAAATGGTATGTTCGAAGAAGATTTTTTTTTTCTGAACTGATGACAGAATCCGTAATCTCATGGCTATACCTATACATGGTATAAAGAAACAAGAGCTACGAGCTCATATGGCACTTGTACGAGTAGGCTGTACAAGAAAGTAGATGAGAACGTCACAAAATGCACCCGCCATCCAAAAATGCGGTTCGGAAATAGAAATAGGATATTTAGTTTCACTCATTTCTGAGCAGTTCCGGCATCGTCTCGATGTCTGTAGCAAATGCACATGACTGTTCAAACTTTCATCCCAATAAATCCATTTGTTTGATCCCTAGACGTGCTACACGATTTCCGGTACTCACTCTATCTCCACCTACCGTGGCCGAATCTGGTTGGGAATAAAAAAAAATCGACCACCTAAAGCATCTTCGTTTATACCATCGATCAAGTTTCACTCGAATCTGAGCATTTTTTGAAAGTTCCGGTCCCCCCCCCCCCTCCCACCAACGTTGTCGGAGCCGGTTCGGGCCCAATCTCTTAATTCCCTGTTCCTGTCCATCAAGTTTGACTGAAATTGGAGCATAGCCTATCTGCAAGTTTCCAGTACCCCCCCCCCCCCCTACCTTGGCCGAATCCGGCCCAGACGCCAAATAACAAATCTAGGCCGCATAAACTCGGCACTGTCGAATTGCATCTCATTCGGTCCATCCATTTGGTTTTTGTGCATGTCAAAAGTCCCCCCACCCCCAATTCCCCTAATCGTGGTCGCATATGGTTCGAACGCATGTTTTACATGTCGAGATGAAGTTTCACTCAAATCAGACCACTCGTTCGCAATTTATGGAAGTCAATTTCCATATTTCTCTCCTCTTGCTCCCCAAAAAATGCTCGGATCTAGGAACGGAAGTTTCCGGGGGTATGTTGTGTCAGGTTCTTAAGTCAAGGTAATTCGGGTCGCTAATATGCCTGCAAAGTTTCGTTGTCGTTTTACATCTGGAACTATTCTAACTCACGACTACCAGAATTCCAGGAAACCCCCTCCAACTCCCCCCACAGAGCCCCGAAACCATCGGGCTCCGTCAACTTCATCTAGGCCTGATGCTTGTTCCATCCATTAGGTTTTGTCCCAATCCCTCTGCTTTTAGAGTTTCTTGAGTTTTCCATCCCCCCCCCCCCAACCCCACAGGTATCGGACCCGACCCGGACCTGACACTGAACGTCCGAGGCGATAGCTCACCAGACAAGTTTCATTCAAATCCGATCACCCGTTCAAAAGTTATGCACGCCACTAGATTCCGGACTCCCCATCTACCCACTCCCCCCACGATGGTCGGGTCGGGGAAACGGCTGTTCTCAACTCAATCTGTTCGGATCCCTGACATACCAGCCAAGTTTCATCACCCTAGGACATCAGGAAGTATGCCGAACTCGCGGGATCGCTAGAAGTCCGGACCCCCACCCCAACTCCCCCACAGTGCCCTGATCCGTTCCGGTTATGTCAATGACGTGTCTAGGACCTGTGCTTGTTTTTCCCACCAAGTTTCATCCCGATCCCTCCACTTTAAGCGTTTCTCAAAATTTCCGGTTCCCTCCTCCAACTCCCCCAGTGTCATCGGATCCGGCCCGGATTTAAAGTGAGATGTCTGAGACACGAGATCATCCTAAATAGATCCTCAAGATCCGATCACCCGTTCGCAAGCTAAAAATACCTCAAATTTTGGCTTCACCCTCCCTCCACTCCCCCCCCCCCAGATGGTTGAATCGGGGAATTGACGATTTCCTATTTAATTTGGTCGGGTCCCAGACATACCTGTCAATTTCCATCGTCCCAGCACATCAGGAAGCACGGAACTCGCGGGATCACTACAAATTCGGACTTCTCCCCCCCCCCCCAACTCCCCCAAAGTGAGCGTATCCGTTCCGGTTATATCAGTCACGTATCTAGGACTTGTGCTTGTACTTTCCACCAAGTTTCATCCGGATCCCTCCACTCTAAGTGTTTTCCAAGATTTCCGGTTTCCCCCTCCTACTCCCCCCAGTGTCACCGGATCCGGTCCGGATTTAAAATGGAGGGTCTGAGACACGAAGTCCTTCCATATATCAAGTTTCATTAAGATCCGATCACCCGTTCGTAAGCTAAAAATATCTAATTTTTCCAATTTTTTCCGGATTCCCCATCCCTCCACTCCCCTCCAGATGGTCGGATCGAGGAAGCGACTATTTCTAATTTAATCTGGTCCAGTTCCTGATATGCCTGCCAAGTTTCATCGTCCTAGCTTATCTGGAAGTGCCTGAACTAGCAAAACCGGGACCGACAGACCGACTGACGGACAGAAATTACAATCGCTATATGGCACTTGAGTAAGCTCAAGTGCCATAAAAAGAGCAGCAGGAGTAGGGACTAAATTTACTTTGCAGCCAGTTGAACTTTATCCTTTTCAGTCATAGACGACGGGACTGGTGAAAACTTGGGAACATTGTTTTATATAAACTAGTTGGTATTGTAAAGCTGTCCGTAACTTTTCAGGATCAAAATACCATAGATACCACTTTACTAATTATTGTGAAACTATGTCATTGTTTTGCACTATTGTTTGTATTCGTTGCTTAAACACTTAACTCTCGGTTACCATAGATCATTCTAGCATCTCATGAAAATGACAATGCTATAGCAATCGATTTTTACTTGCAAGTTCCTCTCCGTGTGATAGACACAGTACCCAACTTTTCTTATGATCAAAAACACCAGAAACAAAATAGGTACATAAACTAGGAAAAGTTGGAAACCCCTCACCGCCGAAGTTGCTTCTCATCTAAGAGCCAATTACTACTTTGATGTCCAGGACATGTCTCACGTTCCGCCTGTTTTTTGTTGGAGCATAGACGCTACCACCGAACTTGTCAACCCGTCGACACTTTAATATGATCAAAGGCTATCTCTGAATTTTGGGAAAAAACAACAGAATGTCGGAAAAAGGGACTAAAATAATTTTGCAGACAATTTAACTTAATAGTCTTCAGTCAGACATCGTTATTGGTGAAAACTTGTAGTATTATCTTATATAACCTAGTTGCTATGATAAAGCTATCCGTAACTTTTCTCTAGCAACCGATTCTTACTTAAAAGTCCATCTCTCCGTGATGAGATGAACAAATGATAGGTACACCAACTGGCAAAAGCTGCAGACCACTCATCACCGAAGATGATTATGGCTAAAATCGATTGTTGCTTCCATGTCCTCTACATGTCTCACAATTGGTGGTCGGCCTATTTTTGTTTTCAATCTGTACCTTACTATTGAAGTTGTCAACCCCTCTAAGCTTTCAAACTACTATATCTCCTGAAGGAACGTTTTTACGAAAAAACGAACGGCATATATTTTGATCGGCTCATCAAGATCTATCGATTGTCGTTAACAAAAAAAAAAGAAGCTTAGAAAGAAGCAAAGCACAAGCTCTAATTTCTTTGGCAAAGTTTAAGAGGCCAATCTTGCATCAGTTCTCTTCCTCAATCCAAAGTGTAAGGAATGAAATGATAAACTCAGCTGAAATCACGAACAGAAATGTTTATAAAGAAAGTAGACGGTAGCACTTTCGGACCCGTGGAAAAATGCCACTTTTTATTCCGTATTTTGTTTCTGTTTATCACTCATATAGAAGATATATCGGCTGCGTGGCCAGGCAGTTGCCGCATATATTTAGCACTTACAGATTTTAGTCCATCTTCAATTTAAAACTGGTGCCTGTCTGCTTGCCTGCTAGAACGGAGCTTTCCATTCGAAAACAGGAACGCGGTCTGTTGAAACGAAAGCTTGGCTGCATAACTCCAGATATTCCTCTTTGACATAGTCTACACAACTCCACTTCACTTCACACACTGTATGCTCTGGCTCTATTATAAGGAAAAACCATCCTTTTTGGCCCCAGACAAGAGTTCTACGAAGTTTTTTATTACCATAGTGAACCAACGTAAATTAGCTGTGAGCTATGGTGTTGTCTAAATATATTTCTTTCTCTCTCTCTCTCTCTCTCTCTCTCTCTGAGCTTTCCAAAATATAATGCCATACTCAGCATTCCCTTCTAAGGTCCACACTTTCCGTAAAAACCGCGCAGGTTAGAGACCCTTGCCACTTTCTAGCAATAAGCTGGAACAAGGGTACTAGGGAAAAAAACATGACAAAACCTGTGTTGCTCTCGCAACAGAATAAGGAGGCGGGATACTCATATATTACTTTTCTCGAACAGGTATGCAATGCAGACGCAGGAAGTTAAAGTATGACAATTACTTTTGTGGAGGTTGTTGCGACCTCGTATCATCCTCCAGATAGGCTGATACGAATCCGTATCATCCTCCACAGATGTTCATCGATCATGTTTCCTCAAACACTGAATTCATGGGCCGCTTTACCTCAAATGCTGAAAAGTAGAATCTGAACTCCACATCAAAATTAAAAACAATAGTTTCGGTAAAACCGAAATTAAAACTAATACTTTCAGTAAAAAAAAATAAGAAATATATAATAAATGAAAATAGAAATAAATGTTGAAAAATTACAGAACATCTTACTCTCTTAGACAACCAGCCTGTGCCCTAGCTCATACCTTGTTACAGTACAGCTTGTCAACTGAAACAACATCGTTGCTTTCCACAAGCTAGTTATTCAGCATTGAAAAAAATGACAGATTTATGCCCTATGTCATATCTTGTCACAGTCAGATTTCCACTGAAAATACAGCTTGTCAACTGAAACAACATCCTTGCTTTCCAAAAGCTAGTTATTCAGCATTGAAAAAACGATTTACACTGTGTTTCCTTCTCCGAAGTTGAACAAGAAGACTGACAGCCTGACGAGGACCCTTGCCAAGCAGGGCCGAAATATCGCTGATGAAAAATCAGAGCTGACGTATCCGTTGTAAACATTGTTTGAATAAGTGAATTATGACGAAAAGTCCTGTGATGAATTGCCCATCTGAGGAATTGTTCTCTGGCACACGGAACGTATGATGTTTGTCCGGTAATAAGATTCGGTATTTTACTGAATTTCTAGTATTGGTCGATTTTTGATATTGATAACGATATATCGAACCAAATATCGATATCGAATATCGAAACATAAATATCGATATCGAAAACGATATTTCATAATTATTGTAAATAATCCTACATTTATATATCCGAAATTTGGAGCAAAATATTTTCCGTAAATCAGTTCTTATTTATTTGGAGTTTGGGATGATGCAAGATGCTATTTAACGACAATTTCGTTAGGAAATTGTGGCGAAACGAGACGTATCCCATAGCGAAACATACTAAAGAAATATCGATATCGATATATAGATTATCGAATATCGAAAGTGAGAATATCGATAGATCGATATAGCGAAAAATCCAAATATCGCCCAACACTATGAATTTCGAGTCCGGGGAGCGAAAATCCGGAATCCGTGTAAACCAAGTACCAAGGTTGTACCAACTTACCGCTTGAGCTAACTCCAGGATAGAGATCGAAGTATCCCAACGATCCAAGAGGTTCAAGGAGGGGTCGGAACGTGCTTTCAGGAATGGATGTGAACTTGTTTCTGGCTAGTTCGATCGAATATGATGGCCCGATCGCTAGAACATTAATAAGGCTCGACACAGGTAAGTCTACCACAGATCATTATGCTGAACGTTTGTTACGATTAACGGCTGATATAGCCTATAAAAAATACCGGCTAGGGTGTGCCGAATTCTAGTACACTGTAATCATTCAAATAAAATTTCAAATGGTTATTTCCTGAACTTCGCTCCTCCAATAATTTTCTGAGCAAGGAAACCCCAAAGTTTGGCGTATTCCAATGCCATCACATTTGCGTATGTACACCGAACGGGTGGCACACACTATAATCGAAGTTAGGTATTCATGCCTGACTAGAACAGGAATCCCTACTGTTCCTCACTCGGGCGCTATGCTCCTAGTTCCAAGAATACCAGAGCAAAATAACTCTAGAGAGTAACACGAAGACCTATCCTTCACATGCATCAAAAATGGGGCTCCGTCGCTTTGTTCGCGTGCAGTGGCGGATGTAGATTCTAGCCAGCGCTTGTTAACGATTGGTCAGAGCAAAATAATTCTGCTCTGCGATTGGTTGAGTTTCGGTAGGGATGTTCGTATCCGCTAGTGGAGCTAGTGTTGCTGTGATTTGACTGTGTGTCGCTTTTTCAAAGTTCGCGCATTACTCTTTAGAGTTCTTTTGCTCTGCAAGAATTTGAACTACAAGGGAAGCATGGCACAACTATCGATCACTGTCAAATAAAGGGCACGTCTGTGACGTATTTCTACCCAATCTTTTCTCTACGGTCAATTTGTTTAATTTTAGCTGTGGAGGTCAAACGACCAGCTTTCCCAGTCTAAGCACCTGATTTTTCTCGGGAACCTGAACCTGGGATTCACTTTAAATATCTGGACCAGTTTCTATTATGGCTTTGTTCATGTGTCAGCGAAGCGTCGAAAGCTAAACAAATACCAACCAGACACTGACTTTAGATCGCGAACGAACTGGCACAATGAATACTTACTTGTGAACGTCAGCGGGGTCAACGAGTCAATAAGATTGTTGGTGAGGTCAACGGCGATCAAGTTGCGAGTAGAGTTAAAAGCAAGCCAATAGTCTTCCAGACCTGGAAGCTCATTGCTCTTCAGATAAAGAGCCTGCAGATCTAGCAGTCCTTCGAAAGCACCAGGAACAATGGAACTGATCCTGTTATAGCTCAGCTCAACTGTCCGTAGTACATCTGAGGCCGGGAAAGGCGTGACTTCAGTGATTCCCGTGTATGTAAGGACGAAGCGTGTCAAGGCTGAGAAACCCTCCAGGCCAGAGAAGTTAAAAGAGCTCAAGTCAGAGCTGCCGTAAATCTCGAGGGTTCGTAGTTGTCCTTTGCTGTTCTCCAGGGCTGCTACGTCGAAAGAGGTGATCTCGTTGTTGCCGAAGTAGGCGAAGTCGAAAGTCTTGTCGGCGAAGATATCAGCCGGGACGTTACCAAGATTAGAGTGCCAAATCTTAACGTTCCTAAGGTCGGAGTTCTCGTACGGGAGAAGAAAAGCGGTTTTAATGGCAGCAAGGTCTGTGTCTCTACATTCAATGGTGACTCGGCGGTCCAGGAAGTCTCCCTCGGTACACGTGCAAGGTGTGATTAAGATTCCATCTGGGCACAACGCATTGACAGACAAGGCGACCACGAAAAGGCAGAAAATTTGTTTTAACATTCTGAAAATGCAGATATTATCCGTCTATTGCAGCTCTATAACACAGGAAAGTGAAATACCAGAACCGCCTGAAAAAAATTGGGCAAGGATCTATAATTTCTTCTGCCACCACACTATTATTTTTTGGTAACGTAAGTGCTAACAATTAGCTCAGAAGAAGGTATGTTGCATCATGGAAAGTCGATTGGATCTGAGGCAAAGTGCAAGAGCGCCTCAGATTCTAGAGAGATCGACAAATTATAAATGCTAACGAGATCTATGCTTAGAGTGCCTATGTCCATTCATTATTTTCTCAGCTGTAATAGCAGCGATACTAGCACCACTAGCGATGGAGAACGTCCCTAGTGTAACTCATTCAGTCCTTCACCAAAGCTGGCTCCGATAACTTCATATTCTAAACATTGCAAACAAATAATACAGCCTCCATTGTTTCCATGGTTTTTACTAGAAATTTCTAAACCCACTAGTTTGTGTCGCTTTAAATGCCGCAAGCGTAGTCGGTGGCGCTACGAGTATGGCCCGTTTGCAAAACATGGATAGCACAGGTCTTGGCTCTACTCCCTAGTGTTATTTTTCTCTGATGAAACCATGAAGAAGGGAATGTTTTGGCCTGATCATGATCGAAGCCTCGGCTCCCGGATCAAATTTAAGAATCTGGAAGAAGCAAACTCACGTCAACTGACCCAAGAGTTTTCTTGTTAAAGAGGTTTTCGGCGAACGACTACGAAACATGCGCAAAATAATTATAGCTATCTCGGTCGCTTATTCCAGATCACAAACTGCCACTGACTTCCCGAACATTTGTTTGCTAGAAAAACAGAAACGATCATGTTTCAGCCAGATGCTTATCACGCAACCCAAAAATATCTGCCTAGAGCGAACATTTTGAAAAATCTCCTACAGTAGAACCAGAGCAAAATAACACCACGGGGTACAAGACTTCAAAAAGGGGACACACACTCGAATAGCAGCGACACTAGCAACACTAGCGATAGTGAACGTCCCTATTGAAACTCAATCGGTCGTGCACCAACGTTCGCTCCAGTAACTTCATACTCTGAAAACAGCAAAAAAAAAAGATACAACCTCCCCTGTTTTTTTGACGTCAGACCGCATCTTAGCTTTATTAAAAATTTCTAAACCGGCAAGTTTGTCTCGCTTTAAATGTCGCGAGCGTAGTGCACTGTCAGAAGTTTCATAACAGATAGCGTATAACACTTTCAAAAATAACACCTTTTCACTTAGAAATAAAGTGTTATGACCAATTAAGTTTACACTAGTTCGTGCCTAGATCTAGAACACCTTCAATTGGTAAAAAATACTAACGGGAACGAAAGAAACATAACACCTAACATCCCAAAGTGTTATCTGTTGAAACCGCGCAACCTTCTATTGTCGTTATGTAACTTCTGACAGTGTAGTATTTTTACCTATTGAAGGTGTTGTTGGAGATCTAGGCACGAAATAGTATAAACTTCATTGGTCATAACACTTTATTTCTAAGTAAAAAGGGATTATTCTTGAAAGTGTTATGCGCAATCTGTTATGAAACTTCTGACAGTGTGGGCGGCGCTATGAGTACGGCCTATTTGCGAAGCAAAGAAAGCATAGGTCTTGACGCTACTTCCTGGTGTTATTTCGCTCTGAGTAGAACGCACGCTTTTCCGTGCGTATTCTCTTCAGCGTAAACTGCAATATCCACTGTTCACTGCATCCTCTATGTCTAAGACCGTGTATCTATACTACGTAGGAAATATGATTTTTGCGAGAACTACCGACTTTCTTGCGAAGATTTCCTAAACGGCAAGTATAAATCAGTTAAAGAATAAAAATACGTCAAGGGTGCTTTAAAGCAGACAGGAAATGACACAAATAAAAGAAAACAGACAAAAATGCAAGTGGTACGAGTTAATAGTGTCGTACTAAACTTCAACGAGACGAAGAAGTCATATACCCGAATCCTTTACTTTATCCGAAATCTTCTGAATTAAAACATCCGTTTTTCCTTTCTTCAAAGCAGAGCAAAAAACACTAGGGAGTAGCGGCAAGACCTATTCTTTCCATGCACCGGAAGAGGGCCTTACTCGTATCGGCGCTCACTACGCGTGGAACACTCATACGTTGGGGCGTGCCCTAAAGTTGGACCAGCTTGCCCGAAACCTGAGGATAGGTATTTAACTGGGACCAAGTGTATCAAGAATGAGCAGAAACTAGTATTGTAATTGGCAGTACTACAGAAGAAAACCGTCATGGACCAAAGGCCAGGAGATCCCATTGCAAGAGCATACTGATGAGGCTCCAGAAGGTTGACCAACCAACCCAGTAACAGCTTGTAAAAATTGAGTTTCAAAAAAGAAAAGAAAAAAGAAGCTTACTGTACCTTGTTAATTGCACTAAAGTAATTCACCAACTGACATGATGTGTATCTTCCTGACTTATCTTTCTTCAGCAACAAGACGAACTTTATCAAGAAACATAATGGACTTCGACCTGTATAATATTCTTACGAATTGCTAAAAATACCTCTTTATTTAACTTTCAGAATAAAAATCGAACAAACTTTGTTCACTAACAAATTCCGCTGAAATAGTCTGATGGGAAATCAATAATTGGCTGTTTGTTATAATCGCAGTAGGCATTTTTCAGTCTGTTTTTCCTGTCGTCTGATGAAGTTACAAACCAGTTGATGGCGCAGTCGCAAACGATCTTGTTGCCAAGCAGTTCCCCTAGAAAATCAGATCTTACAACAAAACCACTGTTTAAACCTCTGCTAATCCTAATACGACCTGCAGCTTTTGCTTCATACCAATTTGCCATTTGTTTTGAATTTCCGTGAAGTCTATAGCTAAAGGTTCAGACAACAAGGAACACTTATCGTAAGGAAGAAAGGAACAAGACTAAAGATTTTGATGGATCGGCTAAAAACGGGAAGGGAACGGAACGACACGGTGCAGGAGGAACGCGTACTAAAAACGGGAACAACGTACTACAATTGGGAACATTGCACCAGGAGGAACACTTCGAAAAGGGGGAACGCTGCACCGTCCTTCCTGCTTTGTTTTGTTTTAATAAAAATGGGAAGGCAGGCCTGTTCTAACCAATTACTAAAAGCGGGAGTACGTTAAAGAACATGGGTCCTGCATTCCCGTTTCTAGTAATTGGTTCTCATGAAAAAGGAACCAAGTGCCAAGAACAGGGGTCCTGCATTCCCGTTTTTAGTACTTGAGAACAAGGGCGCAGCATAAAACGCAATTAAGTTCCGTTCCCTTCCCGTTTTTAGTCGATCCCCAAGCAAACTACTAAAAAAGGGATTGACGGTGCAGCGTTCCCCCTTTTAGTAGTGTTCCTCCTGGTGTTATGTTCCGGATTTTAGTACATTGTTCCCGTTTTTAGTACGCGTTCCTCGTCCACCGTGTCGTTCCCTTCCCTTCCCGTTTTTAGTCTATCCCAGATTTTGACGGGACGTACGTGAATTTCTTGATTCAGTCTCGTCCGTTACGTCGGGCAAAGGAAAGGCGTTAGCGACTGTCATGACAGGGTTAGGGACAGGTATATAGCGATTCCGGGACACACTTGAAAAAAAATTAAATCATTTCGCTAAACTTCTGTTGTAGAGGTTTTTGGCAAAATGTTCGCCGAATGAGTCTATCACGTAAATTGTGGTAGATAAGTTTTGGATCGACCGATGAATTTGTTTACGAGTTGTATTGCAATTATTATTGAACTGACAAATTGATTCGAGTGTTTAGTTATGTTTGGACGTAGAAGTCAAATTCGTCGTTCACGCTGTGAAAGTTACTTTTTAGAATTAAAAAAACCACTCTACACTCTACTCTACTCTATGCTACAGCAGAGGTATGCTTATTTGAACACTTTTTTAACTGTTCCACTACCTTGGCTTTCTTACTTGCATATAAAAAAGTAAAATGGAAAAGAAAAATAACAAACTTGATATCAGCTAACAGCCAACTATTTCAGGGTTATCCTGGCACAAACTTGAAGCAGAAATTCATATTAAATTTCTTTGATTTTGAATTTATAAAGGTCCTTCCTCTTTTGAAGGCATCTGACGGTTCGGACCGCCATCTTCTCCATTGAAGGTGCGTTCCTCCCGGCAAACTTTTCAAATTAAAAAAAAACAACAGAGGTGTCAGCTGAGTCACTTTCATAGGTGAATGGTGAATTAGCAAAATATTCAAAAAGTGACAATAGCGTGGGTGATATTACTAGTATTTACAGGAAAAAATGCCTGGTTTGGGTTTTAGTTTTGTCTTCGGCGATCGTTCACTGTTAGCAAACGTTCACATAAGCATACCTCTACTGTACTCTACTCTACGCTACTATAGCCCACGGTAATTTTTGCCGGACTCCAGTTGAAAATCGGGAGATGAGAGTACGATCACCTTCCGCTCTGCAGAAATTATAGGTGTTGACGTACCAATACAGGTAGCGTTGAACTAAGTGTGGATGTAGAGTAGCCTACGAGAGCGTGAGAATAGGATATTTTAAGCAGAACAGTCTGACGGCGTCTGAAAAAATAAGGACAAAATGCGTCAGAACTGTAACTCAGACTTATGACACATTTTAAGACTGCCTCTTTCGACGGTGACTGTTATGAAAACACGTGCAACCTTCGAGAGATCGAGGTTTGGGGAATAAGGTTAGCTTCAAAGTGTGAAAAATATAATCGCTGAGTAATACCAAGGTATGCACTGACAAATAATGCTAACATACCCTTACCTGGGCGTTCCCAAAGAGGGTGTACGCAAAACAGCTTACTGAAACTCCGAGAAACACATTGAAATAACGTGAATTAGGCTCAGGGTTTTACGCATGGCTGAGATGCACAATCACGAGGCAAAGATTTTGTACAAGCTTTCGGCAGTAACATAGTTAGGGACTAATGATCATCTTAGTGTAGTTCCATAAATGGCAGTTAATTCTTTCCCTTTACCTGTTACAACGGGTGAGGTGGCCTGATATGTCGCGATTTAAAGCATAAAGCATGCCCGTCGCAGCGAGAACAGCCTCATCTTACAGGATGATGCGGGGCTAAGGGACTACCGTTAAGGAGCAATACACAGGCTGTCAAGAAAATCTCAGTTTTCCCTCGTCAAGGCTATGATACTGGACTTACCGGTTACTTCATCATAGCCAGGGAAGAGATCGACTGAACCATCAGCACGGATGGAATAGTCAAGTCGGTCAAGAATCGACTTGAGGGAGAGCTCATCCAGTGTTATGATGGCGTTCTGTGCAAGATTAATGCGGAAGTACGGCTTGATAACTGAAAAGAAAATAAATAGTAGTAAACCGTTTCAACAGCAATTGCTTTGATTTTCCGAGCGCAATGAAGGGATAGTCTACCTTCAATGTTCCAATTTTTTAAGTCTTCCATCCGAGAAAGATATTTCAATGAAACTAATCGAAAATCCTTTTCCTACGGTACTGGGAACTATTTCGACATCGCCCATCCTTGTAGTTCCGAATCGCGCCAGTAGATGATTCCATGGTCGTCTCAAACCCTAGCCTGAAATAGCGACTTCAATGCCGGTGAGCAAACGCGAGAATACTTCTGAATTCCCCTCCTTCAGGCTTAGGTTCTACCGACTAGTACCGACAGCGATTCTCACTTTCCCCACGACTTTAAGCTTTGCATCAGAACTTTGACACAGGCTTCGAAGTTTAAAACCGAGAACAAATAAGCCAATAGAACCTATGTCTTCGGTCCCATGCACCGACTATGAATATTGGATACCCCGATAAAACTGAGGGGAGCTAGAGCTACTTGCTGCAATTTGAGTTCACGCCGGTCTACTTTCCTCTTAGCCTTTGAACACTGAGAGGAAACGGCCGTAGCAGGCAAGTCTATGTGGTGACGTCATAATGTTAACCAACCAATATCCCCTTTCTTCTCTGGGGCTCTACTGTGATGAGGTGGTTTGTAGAGGCAACGACTTGTGCTGTTCCGGTTAGCTCCTAACCTCCGCTTGTTTGCGTCCTGCAGAACATCGGGAAACTAGTCACCGGATGGTCGTACTACAGAGATCGGGAGACGCTTATGTGTTCTTGGTAAACGTCGGTGCAAATTAGAACCTACCTGGGAAAGCAAGGAGATCTAATCCAGTTATCTGATTCTGAGCCAGATTGATGATCAGATCGTCTTCCCCGGTTCCAAAATGCATCGTGTAGTTTGCCAGATAGCCCAAACTGTTTTTGGATAAATCCAGCTCCGCAAGGGATATGAAATCCACGAATAGGGACTCTGGAAGTGTAGCGATACCATTGTTGCTCAAGTCAAGCTTGATAACGGTCGGGATTGTTGGGAGATTTTCAATTGACCGAATTGCAGTCCCTCGGATGGTCAGGCTTTTAAGGGAAGGGTAAGATGTAAGCGAGTCCCAAGGGAAGGCCGTAAGCGTTGGGCTGTCGGCGATTAGGAGGGTTGACAGCGTTGCCGTGGTTGCTGCAAAGGCGTCAGACGATACTTCAGTGATGGTGCTCTGAGAGATGTCAATTTCTTCAATTTCCTTGTCGAGGAATAGGTCGGTCCCGATGACTCCTGAAAAACAGCGTAAAAAGGTGAGACAGACACGTGACACATTTTTCATACGCCACAGGGAATATAACAAATCCGAGCTACCTCCGAAATTGATAAGGTGACTGACTATTTTCCTGATATTACCATCATACACAGCGACCTATGAATTTGGAGTTGGTAGAACATGGCAAACACTAGAAAGGTTTAATGACTTTGCTAATTTGACCATTTCGGTTAGAGAGGAGCCTGGCGCCGCCCTCCTCAGCCGACTGGTCGACTCACCTCAGTGCTGCGATTACTATATGACAAAGTCCAAAACACGCAAGTGATACTCAGGAAGAACAAAAAAACTTCTCACGAACGACTCAAACTCAACAACTCAAATCCATGTCAAACAATCACGGCGATCTCGGGAGCAGCTGTGATACCCGAGGTAATACCGCTTCTCGCTCTTCCGCTAGGTCCCCTGCAATTTTGTATCAACAAGGAGAGTTAGTCTTCAAGAGTATCTCTTTTCTTAGCAGAATGGCCTGGGCTTGGGCAAAAAGACAAAGGGCTTCAGACAAAAATGGCCAAAAGAGCAGCTGAGGCTATATACCTAGGTCTCGGTAGATAGGTGACAAACAAAAAATGCGACAACTGATTCTCGTCAGGGCGCTTTGCTTTGCGACAGAAACATGAGCGGGCTTCTGACAGATTAGCCTTGGAAAACCTAGCAACTAGAGCTGTCACGCTCCTGGCAGAGAGCACAATCAGAAGGGGTCGACACCTAAGCTAACTCAGGCCTGAATGGCTTTCAATAATTCGTCATAGTCGCCAGGTCTTTTGTGCAGCATCCCCCCCCCCCCGCTATGTCAGCCACGGCGTAAGGCCCTTTCTTAGGCGGGACGGTCTGAGTTGGCGGGTCATTCCGTACTATCGCTTGAACTAATCAGCCATACCCCTTGAACTTTATCAGACATACCAAGATGGGAGTTGAAAACACGGACCGCAAGTAACTTGTTAAGTGGGAATGTCTGGCCAAAAACGGCAGCAATGGTTGTAGCATCTGTGTCTCTGCAAACGATGGATGGTCTTGCGTCCTGGGGATCTTCTTGCAAGCAAGTGCATGGAGCGATAGAATCAGATGGCGGGCAGAAAGGGTAATCGGCACGAGGGACAGCTGAGCCTTGGACTGCGAGGACCAGAGCTGCAAGTGTTAGCGAAACCAGCCTAGAATAGGAGTTCGTCAGATTTGTTCTGATATAGATTCTTACTCGATAAATTTATCCGTTCTTTGCTCAACTGAATACTTAACTAAGAATTTTTTTTTTTTTTCAATCAGTCAATCAAGTTTAATCGGAATAGCTAAAAGCTAGAAAAGGAATACAAATTTACAAAATACACAGACACACAAGACAAAAATTAACTAATACACTTACAAGAAATTACCAGAAATAAATGATGGGATGAAACTACGTAAAAATTAGGTAGAAGCATTAGCGGGATATGGGGAAAACTGATTGCCAGTATTCCTCTGATACAGATGGGTTGATACAGTTTTAGTTTTACAGATTTTGTCTTTAACTCAATATAGCTAACAACTTATTATCCACTGAAATGAAACTGGGCGATTCTTCTAAATGTTAACGAGGCCGGACAGTTTGTCTGACTTTCCTACGATTCCGACTCCTAACCGTAGTTGCCTATTGTTAGAAAACTTTTGGAATACTTACATTGTTTTCTTTCTAGACATTTCAACACAGGGACTTAATTAAGACTTCGGTGACAGGGTTCACAACGAACAACAAACGACAGATAAGGAAGGATTCGGTGTACGTGATTGCGGGATTCAATAAAAAAGACTTCCTCAAACTTTTATCTACAAATAGATTCATGATAGGATGCAAACAAAATGAACTTAAAACAAAAACAAAATCACACTTGAGCTATAGCTCAAGTAAACATGACAAGTAAGCGTGCAGAGCTGTAGTGCCATTACCGGGCTATTTTTCAGCTTCTGTAGTTAGCAAATAATCCGAGTATAAATATTCCTTGAGCCCAAGCTGACTTTGAAACATATATCCAAATAATGTATACAATGGATACGTCAGTTACGATGATTCATCAGCGATATTTCGGACCTTCTTGGCATTGGTCCTCGTCAGGCTGTCAATCTTCAGGGTTTATGTCGGGGAAGAAAATAAACTGTAATGATTACAGGTAGTTATCATAAACCTTGCCAAGAAGGGCCGAAATATCGCTGAATGAAGCAATGTTGCTGACGTGTCCGTTGTATACATTATCTGAATAATCCGAGTAATTCGTGGAAAATTGAAAAGAACACCTAAAAATAGGCTTACCACAGTTACAAGTTATCATCACGATCGATTTCTCATTGATACAGGTTAACAACACCTGAAGCGAAGGTTGGTCAAGTTACAAGAATATTATGTAGTAATGCAAGGCATTTTGTCCCACCAAGATAAAGAGGTACAAAAACAGGTCTTGCATTTTGCATCCCTTATATCCACAGACTCGAGGTAAAACTTAGAAAAGTGTGCCCTGCCCCGTAGACGTGTTCACCCTGGTACACGAAATTATGGTTGGTCTTATTAGGGTAAAAAAAACAGCGTGCAATGCTTCAAAATCTTGGTTAAATTTATGGTAGTGGCAGCAGTGCGGTAACCCTGGTAGCGGCGTTGTGGTCATGTGAACTCGTTGCGCATATTTACCAAGCGTAATTTTCGTAAGTCTCTAGATGAGCACAAAGTAAAAATTAAAGAAGACCTCGCGAAAAAATTGCCGCAGATATTAATTCACTTTGAATATTCCGCCCAAAAGTGTAAAAAGATAACCAGCTTTCTGCTGAAATTCCACAAGAGTCGTGGGTGTCGTACTTTTCTAGTAGATTCTCGTCCCCACACCCGTCGATTGAGAATTCTTTTTCTGAAGAACTGGAATTATTAATGGCTAAAGCATTGTCCAAATAGGTCTAATAAGCTGAATAGTGCTATACGCGTTGTTTACGTCTAAATACACACGCCTGTTCAAATAGGAACCAGAGAGGTTCTTATGAATGCAGCATTCGGTGTTGCCACGCTGATACAGTTTTTCAAGTTTCTAAAGATCAGAAAAATTGTTCTTAGTCCTACTTGAAGTACACCGGTACAATTTGACGCCCAATATATTGTAGAAGGTTATTAAATCTACGGATGGACAGCATTGGTCTCGAACTAGCGGTAAGCAGTCTACAGAACAATACGTGTTCTTTTGAAGAAAAGTTGTTTCTTCAGCTTCTGACAAAGTAAAACTTCAGTGCTTCCCGTGGCAACACTGACGGCACTGCTCCTTTCGTCGGCCCGCTGGCGGTCCCAACCAAGCAATCTGATTGGCTAGGCATAAGGGAGAATAGAGACGAGCTCCATTTTCCGTATTCGCCTTATTACAGCGCGGCCCGAGGAAAGGGTCTATCGGTCCTTAACCAAATAATTTTCACCTCGGGTATTGTTCTGGATTCTTTTTGCGTCAGAATTATTTCCCATATTTCGAAAAAGGGAAAACCAAGCGGTTTTTGTTCGTCATGTAGACCCATTACAGTTTAGTCGCCTTACAGGCACGGGTGGCACGAAGGGGGGTGATTCACCCCCACCCCCCCTGCCTTTTGCTAAGTCGTATCAGTCGTTTATTTTGACCTCGCCGAGGTCCTGGACATCATTTTGATAAAAAAAAAAAAAAAAAAAAAATCCAGAGTTGTTTTAATTTTTTTTTTTTTAATTTTGGCTCTGCCCAACTACAGTCGTAATCCTGTCCTTAACCGAGTCGTTTAAACCAGGTCTAAACGGCTGGAAGAGCCCAAACTAGCAAAATGCGGACAGACCGACATTACGATCGCTATATGGCACTTGAGTAAGCACTTGAGTAAGCTTTCTGAGTAAGCTCAAGTGCCATAAAAAGTCAATTCCGAACCTGTAAAGTTCTGTCGGGTAAAGACCAAAAGTTTGTTACGTCCGTAAATCCGATTTTTTATTTTTCAATGCACTGGCAAACCTGCTTACCTCGTTTTTGTTTCTGAGTAAGCATGTTTTTAACGTGAAAATTACTTTTTTTGCTACTAAATCGGAATAAATTTACTTTGTTTTCGACGGCCACTATTTTGCCACTTTTTTCGACGGACAGAGTTGTGATTTTATAGCTATTGTTTACTTTTCACTGAATTCGCAAAAAGGACGCTCTGCTCCGGGGTCGACTAAAAGCAGGAAGGGAAGGGAACATGAGAAAAGCAGGAAGGGATACTAAAATCAGGAAGGGCGTACTAAAATGAGAAAGGATGTCCAGGGGCGTCACTAGCCAAAACTCGAGGGTGGGGGGGGGGTGGCAGGGCTCCGGCAGGAGCCCTGCCACCCGTTTCAACTTTTCGTCTCGTATGTGATAATAAAGCTCGTGATAACTACTAGCGTTGAAGCCTGAAGATTAGAAGTCTAGTTGCATCTCCGAGCTCGGAAGCGGTTTGAAGGGCTCGGGCGTGGGAGGTGAGTATCTTAAAATAGACGACTGGCAGATGTTTGGAAGGCCCAAGACTAATACCAGTTATAAGCAATAGCCAAGAAACACAACACTATATCCGCAAAACTGTATATCAGACAGAACGAAAATGAGCGCCGCAGGCTAAATTTTTTAAGTAGGCCATGACTTTTTGGGGGCAAAACACTACTACCCCGCAACAAAATCTATATAGCTTTTAATGCGGCCCAAGCCCCGAAATTTGAGGCCTAAAATCCGAATGAAATGACGCGACTTTCCAGTAAATAGAGTCTACTATGAAAGGCGCCGCAGGCAAATTCTGTGGAATTCTGTACAGTCAGGCCGCCTTTTCGGATCCCAAATGAAGGTAAGGGCCACGTAGCAGGATCTGCCCGTCTGTTTTTGTTCACGACTGTTCCAGAAAATGTGAGACATTTAGCTAAAAGTTGGATAAGGTGCTTTAGTTCGAGCCTTTCCAAAAAAGAAGTACTGATCATCAACAAAAAAAAAATGAAATGGAGTTCGCCTGTTCAGAATTTAGAGTCAAACACAAAATAAAAATCAAATGACGTGTTGCAATAATCATACCCGTCATTTAATCTTCTCTCATTGCTTAAGAAGCCGATTATTTTTTAATGTCGGACTGGAGAAAAATTCTTCTCATTAAATGCTTTTCTACTAAAATACAAAAAATCTTTACATGAAACTAACAAATTATTCGAAAGGTATGTCACAAACAAAATCAGCCTGATTTTTACTTGAATATCGAGAGATACTAGTAGACAAAAGATCGTGGTAAAACTAAGGTTAAAACTGTGTGCTGCAGGGCGAAATTCATGATTTGTCTTCTGTCAGTCATGGAAGTTTAAATCTAACAATCATACTTCAAATCATAACAATCATACTGTTATTTTAAATATGCAAAGCACCTGCTCCCTTGTCGAAATTATGTCATAACAATACATTGACGGAGAAATTCAAAATTCAAGATGCAAGTGTTACCCTTTTGGATTTTTCGTCATCACTTTCAAAACTCATGGACAACAAGGCCCAACCAGCACACGATGTCGTCCACTGCTTCCTGACCGAAGATTAAAAATTAGGTGTCTTTTTCTGTGCGTATATATGTGTTTTGTTTATTTTCTTTATTTTCGTCATTTACTGCGCCTTTTCAAATTGGCGGGTCATAGATAAATTACTTACTTACTTCTCATTCTGACAAAATATGATAAAAAAAAACCTCTTCGTATCTGAAGGACAAGAAATAGCCTGCCTCTCGAAACATGCGACTGAGAATGGAATACCAGACGCTCGAGAACCCAGAACAGCCGACGCCTTAATAACTAGCCTTACTGACTTTTCCGGGCGCATTCCCAGACCCCCATTTTGCCTTTCTGGGTGAGCGCCCAGACGAGCTGAATTTTCGTGTTCGGGCGAAAATTCAGCCCCCTTAGCGACGTCCCTGAGGATGTCACCAGAACTCAAGGCAGCGAAAAACTGGGAAGCTGCATAGTTCCCTTCCTCTGTTTAGTATTCTTTGAGGGGTGGGCATCTTTTCATGGTTCACCACCATCCCTTCCTCGTTTTAGGATCCTGACATGGGTAGGCATTAAGTTCAGTGAGGGGCGGCAACTATCAAAGTTATAATTCACCTTTTCAGCTGAGGTTATGAATGTATGTATAAACAAGTATTGTTTACAAGAATAATTTCAGCTGATGCACTGCAGCTGGTTTTACACCGGCTCTATTATTTGTTGGCCGGGAATGTGCGCCGTTGCCGCGAAGTAGCAACAGTTAATTTTTGTCGGTACGTGCGAGTCGAATTTGCGATACACGAGTCGTTGAAATGAGGGGTCTCAATCCCCTTAGCCTGAGTGCTTCGGTCCATCCCTGCTTACAGGGTACTAAAAGGTGAACTTTTATAAATGTAAGTTGCCAATCCCTCATGAGATAGTAAACAGAGGAAGAGCACGGTGCAGCTTTCCAGTTTTTTGAATGCTAAAAGCACGAAAAGCTGAACTTTTACAAATGTAAGTTCCAACCCCTCACGAGATAGTAAACAGCGGAAGAGAACGGTGCAGGTTGCCACTTTTTCGAATGCTAAAAGGAGGAAAAGATGAACTTTCAAAAATGTAAGTTGCCGACCCCTCACGAGATACTAAACAGAAGAAAAGCATGGTGCAGCTTGCCAGTTTTTCAACTACTAAGAGCAGGAAAAGGTTGAGTTTTACAAATGTAATTTGCCGATCCCTAATGAGATCTAAACAGAGGAAAAGCTCGGTGCAGCTTGCCAGTTATTCGAATACTAAAAGGAGGAAAACCTAAAAGGAAGGGAACCGTGAACTATGAATTTTTGTGGAAAGAAGAATAATTTAGAATTCCCAGTTTCGTTCCTCGTTTTAGTACTCTAAGGTATTATCCGTGACAAGTAACTATAACCAGGAAAGAAATAGTGGACTTGAAATATCTTAGATGCCAACCCCTTGCTGGACTCGTATGATTTTAGTCGCCTACCGACAGGGTACTAAAAGGAGGAAAAGGAGAACTTCTACAAATGTAAGTTACCGACCCCTTACGAGATACTAAACAGAGACAAAGCACGGTGCAATTTGCCAGTTTTTTCGAATACTAAAACGAGGAAAAGGTGAACTTCTACAGATGCAAGTTGCGGACCCCTCACAAGATACTAAACAAAGGAATGGCTTGCCAGTTTTTTTAATCCTCGATTTATGGTTATTCTTTCCCTGTTTTAGTTGGCCCTTCCTGTTTTTCGTGCAACATAAAAGTGGCTTTTTCCCACGGGTCCGAAAGTGCTGCCATCTGTTGTTTCTACCAATGTCTGTTCGCGATTTCAGCTGAGTTATCATATGATTTTTGCACTTGGGTTTGCGGTAGAGAAATGGTATCAAATGTGCTCTTAAACTTTAAAGTTCTCTCATTGCTAAAGAAACGAGCGCTTATCCTTTACTCTTTTGTAAGTGGTGACGTTAGAAAGTTGGCCTACGGCAAAGAAGTCAACTTTTGAGCCAAGACAAGTTGAATTTTTTTTTTGAAGGCAATCGATCGCCGTTGATGAGCTGATCAAAGTATATGAATCCATTTTTTGGTACAAACATTTCTTCATGAGATACACCAGTTTGAAAGTTTCAAGGGGCTGACAACTTCAGTAGTGGGGTACACACTGAAACCAAAAATAGGCGATACCAGTTGTGAGACATGTAGGGGAATTGTAAGTTTGTAGGTTTGCAGTTTTTGCTAGTTGGTGTGCCTGTCATTTGTTTCCGGTGTGTTCGATGGTAAGAACAATTTGGTTCCCAATGGTGAGATATGCGAGGGACTTGTAAGTAATAATCGGCTGTTATGCTACACTCATCTTCAGCGATGAAGGGTTTGCAACTTTTGCTAGCTGGTGTACCCATAATTTGTTTTCGGTGAACTTGATTCCTATCACGGGAGAGGGACTTGTAAGTAGGAATTGCTTCACGAGGGGCTATAAATTTTAGCAAATTGGTGCACACTGTATTCGATTACTATCAATCTGACGGTAAGAAAGTTTGTGTCGATGGTCTTTCGCTGTAACCTACGATTAACTGTTTACGCAACGAGTACAAACGATCGTGTAAAACAATCAGGTAGTTGCATAATAATTAATATTGTTATCTATGGTATTTTCATCCAAAATTACGGATAGCTATACCAACTAGACTATATAAGATATTGCTCCAAGTTTTCATCCGTCACAATGTCTACGATTGAAAAGGATGCAGTTCAACTGACTGCAATGTCAATTTAGCCCTTCTTCCGATATTGTTTTGTTGCTGTTGTGTTTATGACTCCGAAGAATAGCTTTTGAGCATGTTATTATTTATTTTAGAACATCGCGATTTAAAAGCTTCGATAAGTTGACAACTTCAGTATTAACCAACAGCGACAAAACCAAGTGTTGCTCTCGCAACACTTTAGTCGGCCAAGCCGGTTGGTTGCCACAACACTTCACGTTGCTCAGGCACCATAAGACTACTAAGGACTAGTTTGGTTTCCCAAAAGTTCTAGGTTGCCCCCAAATGCTCCAGTCGCAAGCGAAAAGACATCTCGTGAACGCCCAAGATGAGAATAAATGACCTGAAAGTTTCTCAGCTTACGCCACAGGAGTACACAGTTTACGGCTAGATGCCTCGGTTCAATATTTTTTCCTCGTGCCATCAGTAGGCTTTTAAGCAAGTCTCTGGTACCGAAGAACTTATCTAAAATTTGTCTTCGGTTTGTTATTTTAGTTGCCCGGTTCAAGTGAATGCATCTGGAACGTATAAATGAACAGTGGTGACTCAAGAAGTCTGCTACGAAGGTTTGGAGCAGATTTTCATGACTTTACTATAATTTGGCTACGAAAGGATCTCTTCTGAATGATCAAGACAAACTATTTCGGTTGGTTCTCAAAGTGGAATATTAAATGGACCTCATCGACAGTCGGCTCTTGCAGATTTCGGTTTGAACATTTCTTGTGTAATACGGTATAAAGGAGATGTATACCCTTGGACCTTGGGTCCTGTCACTGTAACTGGTAGCATGGAGGAGGCTCGCGCGGCGTTATAGAGTCAAACAAACTAGAGTAGGTTTAATAAACGTTACGACTTACTTAACACATGGAGTGCGTACACTTGTAGTTTCACTATAACACTGTTACCTTAGGACTGGCTTAACATCGACTGACTTCCTTACTACATATATCTTGGTCCTTATATACCTGCTTTTTCTTGAGTTGTTTCCGTTCCTTGAGAGCTCTTTTGAGCATGAAGTACCGACGATACTTGGCAAGGGAATCGAAGTATGGAAAAAAGAGGCTTTTGCGACAATGAGGAACTTTGCGAGAGTCCCTTGAATCAACCGATCATTCAGGGGACTTTCGCAGGTTTGGGCATCATTTCGGGGGTGAGGGAGTAAATATGTAAATTAACCTAACCTAGCCTAACTTAACCTCACTTGACCTAAGTTTAAGCTCCCCTTTTTCCTCCACTCCGCCTGACCCCACCATCTTAACCTAGGTTTAAGCTCCCCGTCCTCCCTCCCAGTCTGACTTGTTCCCCCTTCCCCCCACTGAAATTTAACAAAATGTTTCTGGTCTCACTAGGATTAGAACTCGGGATCTCTGTGTTCAGAGTTGGGTGTCTTGACCACTACACCATCGAGGACATAGTTATTAGATTTTTGAAGGAGGTAATGTTAAGAGGGTGGTTTCACTTTTGTAAAATCCTGGTTTGACTAGGATTTGAACTGTGGGATCTCTGTGTCCAGAGTCAGGTGTCTTGACCACTACACCATCGAGGGGACATGTTATATTTTTCGAAGGAGTATATTATTATTATTATTATTCTTTTATTGCCCTCAAAAGTTGAAGCGTAAAAAAATTGAAATAAGACCATAATAAACAACTACAGACAATATATGCGTCTAAATATACACGACGATAAATAAGAATACTGGAAACTTTAAAACACTATAAATCAATCATCATAACGAACAACTATAAATGAGCCTTATCGGTAAAAAAAGGGAAAAGGTTGTGGGTTGGGAGAATATTCTCCGCCTTACTGTAAAAATTCTGAACTTTCTTTTTAGCAATTACTAATGGGTCTTTTACTTTAAATTTTGAAACAATCTCAGTATTACTAAACGAAATAGGGAACCCAAGAAGAAATTTACAATACTTAAAATAAGAAACCCGAATAGCTGAGAGATCACTCAGTCTGAAATCGCGGAAAAGGAGAGAAGGAAAAAGGACATGAGGGAGAGCCACTGCGTTAAACAGAGATCCAAGTATATCACGCCGGTAAACACCGCGAAATCTTATCATCAATCCAAAAGCTTTTCTAATCTTTTCTTGAATATGTATAATTAAAGCAGCTTTAAAATCACGAGCTGAGGCAGAGTAAGGGACACCCAGATATGAAACACGATCGCAAAGGGGGAAAGAAACACCACCACCACAATTCAAATCAGCTCGGTCCTTACTGTTAATAGCAAAGTAAATGGCACTTCTTAATGCTTATTGTAAGACCTTTAGACTTGAGTTTACGGGTTAGGATGTTAAAATTTTCAATCAGACGAGCTTTGGAACGACATAGAAGGGTAATGTCGTCAGCATAAGCAAGACAAGAAACATCACGAGAATTGGAAATAAGGGTAGTGGAAAGTGAACGGAGGCAATCTGCCAAACAAGCATTAAAAATATAGGGCGATAGAATACCACCTTGCCTAACTCCACGGCCAACTGCAATCGGGTTAGAGAAACAATTAGAAGAAGGTGCCAATATTTTTACTAAAAGTCCATCATACCAAGATTTCAAAACTGTAACAATAGAAAAGGGAATACCACCACCAATAAGAGCTAAGAAGGCCGACGCGTGCGAAATGTTGTCGAAAGCACCTTTAACGTCAATTAGCAGCGTATAAAGGGGAGTTCCAGTGGTCCGAGATTCTCCAATCACAGCATCAAACGTTGCGTGCGCGTGGTCGCAACCCATTCCTCTTTTAAACCCAACCTGGTTTAAACCAACATCCAAACGCTCGAACAGATCTTTAACACACAGCTCAAATAACTTCCCCATAAGAGAACCTTTTGTTATTGGTCGATATGAATCACAACATTTCAAATCTCTTTTACCAGATTTAGGAATAGGCGTTACTATACCAACTCGAAAAGAAGAAGGAACCAAACCAGAAACAAGAATAAGGTAAAAGAATGTCGTTAGGACAAGTAGAAAAGAAGGTGGAGCAAATTTAATATGGTTTGAAAAAAGTCAATCCTGATCTAGTGCAGACTGGGGCTTTAACTTTCGGACTGCACCAGCAAGAGTATCAAGCGAGATTGAAAAATCTCGGGCTGTGTGACCGTTTAGTACTTCATCAACTTCAAGACGTTCATTTGGGTCATCATGTGAAGTAATTAGATCAGAAAAGTGAGTCTCCCAATCAACCAGGGAAGGGACCGATGAATTGGATGCAACATCGTTCAAACGCTTTGAAGAGCGAAGTGCTTTCCATAGCTTGTTCTTGTTAGAATCAACATCACGCGACACATCCTCCAAAAGATAATTAATAGGTAGGCGGTTTTGAATTGGTATATACTACTGTAACCTATCAGAAAGATATTGGTACATTTACAAGATTTTTATTTATAAACAAGACTACAAGATTTGTTTTTAAGACACTTGACCCGTAGGGCACTAAAATCTACGTTATATAAATGACACAATACCGACGCCTCTGGATGAAATCCACAATATGCGGTTGATAGGTGGAGTAAGGAAATGCTAGAGCATCAAACATTTCCATGGTAGATGGTGTTAGGAATAGGGCCAACCAGTGACCGTTTGATTCTTCACTAGGGCTCAAGTTGACAATACAGATGGCTCGTTGGGATGTTATACCAGTCAGACAGTCGGCTGGTAAGCAGTACTTTTCATACTTGGAAGTGGCAGGGTCCAGTACTCTTAGAATTTGGTCGGTATTCATGGTGCAAGATCCAAAAGGACTGTTCTATCCGGTGTAATTTCCCAATACGTCTCAAACTGGGCGAGTGAGATAAGAGTTATACTCTCCACACGCATTTCAGCTGTTTGGACTCAATAGTCTAAGTCTGAAAGTCACTGGGGTTCCTCTTTCCCAGTTGTCATTTGGTAGATCCTACAATACTCTATCCGATGACAATGTATGCTCTGTACAGAGATAATCAGCTTCATGAAAACGGAATAACACCAGCCATGTTTGCTGGAGATCATGGTATAATTTTATTCGACCTCTCTGGTTCTCAAGATTTAACCATTATAAAGACAGGCACAGTCCGTCTAGAATTCACTTTAAATGTAGCACTAGCAGAGAGTATAACTCTTATCTCACTCGCCCAGTTTGAGATGTATTGGGAAATTAAACCGGATGGAACAGTCCTTTTGGATCTTGCACCATAAATACCGAACACATTCTAAGAGTTCTTGCCACTTCCAAGCATGAAAAGTACTGCTTACCAGTCGACTATCTGACTGGTATAACATCGCAACGAGCCATCTGTATTGTCAACTCGAGCCCTAGTGAAGAATCAAACGGTCACTGGTTGGCCCTATTCCTAACACCATCTACAACGGAAATATTTGATGCTCTAGCATTTCCTTACACCACCTATCAACCGCATATTGTGGATTTCATCCAGAGGCGTCGTAAGAAGATTATTCAACACACCCGTCAAGTTTAGGATTACAGTACAAAAAGTTGTGGATTTCATGCTTTCTTGTTTCTTATTTTTCGGTGTCGTGGTTATTCGTATTCCTACTTTCTTAGTATTTATAGTGATGTGCCTATTTATAATGATTTCCTTGTAGAAAATGTATTTTGTCATTTATATAACGTAGATTTTAGTGCCCTACGGGTCAAGTGTCTTAAAAACAAATCTTGTAGTCTTGTTTATAAATAAAAATCTTGTAAATATACCAATGTCTTTCTGATAGGTTACAGTAGTATATACCAATTCAAAACCGCCTACCTTTACCATATACTCCTTCGAAAAATATAACATGTAACCCCTCGATGGTGTAGTGGTCAAGACACCTGACTCTGGACACAGAGATCCCGAGTTAAATCCTAGTGAGAACAGAAACATTTTGTTACATTTCAGTTGGGGGAAAAGGGGGAACAAGTCAGACTGGGAGGGAGGAGGGGGGGCTTAAACCTAGGTCAAGATGGTGGGGTCGGCCGGAGGGGAGGAAAAAGGGGAGCTTAAACTTAGGTCAAGTGAGATCAAGTTAGGTTAATTTAGGCCATAGGAAATATCCTATGGCACCTCGCCAGTCTTCACAGGGGTATAACACTTACGGGTCGGTCTATTCGGAAGTGAATACCTCTTTTTACGAATGACTTTCAGCTTAACCTTACAAATCCTATCTTTGATGTTTCTTTAAAGTCGTACAGTTTCTCGCATGTGGTACGAGAGGTTGCTCACTCCGCGCCACCGGTGTACACCTCGGCGTGGCACCGGCACGGCCACTTGGTGTACATCGTTTTTAGGAGTTAACAACCCCTAGATGTGGTGCTGTGCTTCTTGCCTATTACAATAGAATATAATTAATAATTTATTACTGTATAATTTATAACCCATTTATAACCTTGCCGGAAATCTGCCAGTCATGTTTTTTCAGGTAATTCAAGCCTTTTAAACTTCCCCTGAGCTCGAAGATACGGCTAGGCTTCTTCAGTCTTTAACGCTTGGACGTATAACGAGTTGTATTATCGACGAAAAGCTAAGCCCCCCCCCCCTCGAGTTTTGACTAGAGACGCCCCTAGCCACAGTAACTGGATCTATATTTGTTCGTTCTTACAGTTACCATGGTATCTGATATTATACGGTTGCGGATATGGCTACCGAACCTGTGCTTGTAGAAGTAACCCAAAAAAAGATTTTTGCTGGTGAGGAGAGTTTGGGGTCTGAGTCCATTCCTCCACAGCAGCAAAAGCATGGTCGACCACAATGTGGGAAGATCTCTATACCATATCAACGATCCAATCGAACAGCAACAAGACAATAGTGTATCGATGGGATCCCAAAATTTAATATTTGATCCAGACAATTGGGTCTTGTAGATATCCGGTCTTCGCAAGACTCCTTGAACATTCAAACTTTTAAAATTTAGAAACAGATTAAGGACTAATCTGTTAATCTGGCTAGTCAAATGGGCTAATCATCTGAGGAAACCAAGCTCAGATATGGATTCAGCATGGTGTTTACCCCTATCTATCATATCTACTTTGACGAAACTGATCAAAACTTCCTGCCTTACATAATCTGCCAAATTTCCGGTATCGGCCGGATTCCGGGTGACCTACTTGTCCGGCAAAAAACTAAAGCCCAAAAACGAATCCAGCTTATCTCCTTACACCGGTATCGAAACTCGAATCGACTTAAGAATGAACTTTTACTTTTACCAGATTTCCGGTTTTGAACGGATTCCGGGCGAACTACTTGCTCAGCGAGAAAAAAAAAGTTCCAGATATAGATTCAGAATTCCATTTACTTCTGGATCGAAAGTACAAACGACTTTAGAATAAAAATGTGTTGCTTACTAACTTTCCAGTTTTGTATAGCTTCCGATATGGATTCAGCATGTCTCCTTACCCCAAGATCGACTATCTCATCGGCTTTTTGGGATCCCAAAACGTAAATGGAGGGATACCTATGACATCGCAAAAGTTGTCCGTCCGTCTGTCCGTCTGTTAGCACGATAACTCTCGAAGGGGTTGAGAAATTTTGATCAAACTTGGCATGAGGACTCTTTAGATCAAAGTACATGTCAAGTTCGAAGATGGGCTATATAGCCCTACATTTAGGGGTGGGGGAGGGGTTTGAAATTAAGGGGAACAAAAAATATTTTTGTAAAGCTAATGAACTAGTCGAATTAGGGATAAGAAGACATGCTGAATCCGAATATGAATTTATTTTCTCGCCGGACAAATAGTTCCCCCCAAATCCGGCGAAAACCGGAAAATTTGTGAAAAAATCTCAAGTTGTCTAGAGGTTCAGTTTGGGGGAAAGGAGATGTGCTGAGTCCGAATATGAAACTTTTTTTCTCGCCGGACAATTAGTTAGGCCGGAATCCGGTTAAAACCGGAGAATTTGTTTAAAGTAAAAGTCTTCGTTACATTTGATAAGATGTTCGATCTGCGGGTAAGAAGACACTCTGAATCCGTATTTGATATTCAGTTTCTCACCGGACCTATAGATCGCTCGGAATCCGGCTGAAGCCGGAAAATTTGCTAAAAGTAGAAGTTTTTTTGCCAGAAAAGTAGTTTGTCCGGAATCCGGCCGAAACAGGAATTTGGGCAGAAGTAAGGAAGGAAGGAGATATACGACGTTAGCTATATGGTAAACCATATGTTGAATCAATATCTGAATATCTGACAGCGTAAAATGGGTATCTGAATATATCTTAACTTGGTGAAATTCAGCTGGCGTATCCATTTTGCACTATCAAATACGAACTTGGTCTTCTCCGATTGTTACCGTTGGCCTTAATCTGTTTTTAATTTTTTTTTTTTTTTTTTTTTTTTTTTTAAAGCACAATGGACACTTCTAATGCTTTACTTTGTATTAAATGCTTCACAAATAAACATTTCCGACTTCCTTTAAAAGGTGCTGCGAAAATTGGCCGTTTTCTTGTTATCCCTTGTCTTTAGCTCTCTGGCATTTCGGCGACCCAAATCTTAGGAGCTGGGATATCGTGGCAGGAAATTCAAAAACTCCCAGCAATGCTTGATAGAAAAGCATATATTTGAGATGTCACCAAGGTCAAGCAGCAGATGCAGTTTAACTGATTGTTCTAGTGCTTCATCAGAAGTTCCATGGCTTGAAAGTGCCTATTAAAAGTTTTTCTTTGTAGAATAGTGTTGTGAAGCTTGATTAGCTTGCTTTATAAAATGTACCAGAATATGCAATAAGCTTACAAAAAATAACATAGCTACAAAAATCATTCAAACGAAAATAACCTATTCAAATCTGAATTATAGACGCTGATTTATGCATAAAATAAAGATCTACTAGGTATTATAAGAAACATCACTTTTATCTTTGTCCAAGCTAATACATTGAGAATGTACTGGCCCCAAAAATTACGCTTTGAAATATCACAGAAAGGAAACTGTTGAAAAAGCTGCTGATCTAGGGGTTAACCATTATTCCTAGATTGTTGCAGAGTGGAATTGGGGTAGTTTGATGTGCCCATTGAACTTTAAGAAGTCTGTTGAAGACCAAATGTCTACAAGACCGAATTGCCTAGAACAAATATTAAGATATTTGAGATCCCATCAAAACCTTTGGTCTTGTTAAAATTTGTCTTTGTTCCGTACTCCAAAACCCCCTCCCCCACCCCTAAATATACAGGTATGGTGTCCATCTTCGAACCTGATGTATATTTTGACCCAACTGACCCTAATGTAGCAACCACGGTTCATGGACCTTTCCAGTACAGGAAGTTCAGTATACGGCTGAGTGAATAAACGCAGGTGGAATTGTTGCAGGCCTTGATCACCACTCTCTATAAGGACACGCACCTAGAGTAACCACTGTCAGTCGTTGGTTCGGTTGCTTGCCGTTACGATGCCAGTGTTTTTGCCAGGTCGTGTCGCTTGTGTATTTCTTACATCTTAAGGTCAGGTCAGATCTATACTTCGGTTTAATCTATGGACTCTTTATTCGGTATTTAGAATCTTTCTATATACTTCATTAGTGTCAGATCTTTTTATTAAACTCCATATTTTCGTACACGGTGTTCTGTGGTTAATTCGGAATAGGGTTCTTTCGGAACGGTTTATTTATCTGTACGCGCCCCAGAAACCCAGCTCGGCTGGTCACGCTATCTAACGGCTAGGGAACGCCGTTCCCTGGCCACTACGGGGCGCTACACTCACATCAAGGTTGAACAAAATATCCCAATCCCTTCGGGAGTTTCAGTTTCAGTTTCATTAGACTATATTTAACAAGAGCTACGAGCTCATATGGCACTTGTACGAGTAGGCTGTACAAGAAAGTAGATGAAAACGTCACAAAATACACCCGCCATCCAAAAAGGCGGTTCGGAAATAGAAATAGGATATTTAGTTTCACTCATTTCTGAGCAGTTCCGGCATCGTCTCGATTGCAAATGCACATGACTGTTCAAACTTTCATCCCAATAATCCATTTGTTTGATCCCTAGACGTGCTACACGATTTCCGGTACTCACTCTATTTCCACCTACCGTGGCCGAATCTGGTTCGGAATAAAAAAAAATCGACCACCTAAAGCATCTTCGTTTATACCATCTACCAAGTTTCACTCGAATCTGAGCATTTTTGGAAAGTTCCGGTACCCCGCCCCCCTTACCACCAACGTGTTCGGAGCCGGTTCGGGCCCAATCTCTTAATTCCCTCATCAAGTTTGACTGAAATTGGAGCATAGCCTATCTGCAAGTTTCCAGTACCCCCCCCCCCCTACCTTGGCCGAATCCGGCCCAGACGCCAAATAACAAATCTAGGCCGCGTAAACTCGGCACTGTCGAATTGCATCTCATTCGCTCCATCCGTTTGGTTTTTGTGCATGTCAAAAGTCCCCCCACCCCCAATTCCCCTAATCCTGGTCGCATATGGTTCGAACGCATGTTTTACATGTCGAGGCCATCGATTCGTATCACCCATGAAGTTTCACTCGAATCAGACCACTCGTTCGCAATTTATAGAAGTCCATATTTCTCTTCTCTTGCTCCCCCAAAAATGCTCGGATCTAGGAACGGAAGTTTCCGGGGGTATGTTGTGTCAGGTTTTTAAGTCAAGATAATTCGGGTCGCTAATATGCCTGCAAAGTTTCGTTGTCGTTTTACATCTGGAACTATTCTAACTCACGACTACCGGAATTCCAGGAAACCCCCTCCAACTCCCCCCACAGAGCCCCGAAACCATCTGGCTCCGTCAATTTCATCTAGGCCTAATGCTTGTTCCATCCATTAAGTTTCGTCCCAATCCCTCTACTTTTAGAGTTTCTTGAGTTTTCCACCCCCCCCCCCCATCCCCACAGTTATCGGACCCGACTCGGACGTGACACTGAACGTCCGAGGCGATAGCTCACCAGACAAGTTTCCTTCAAATCCGATAACCCGTTCAAAAGTTATGCACGCCGCTAGATTCCGGACTCCCCATCCACCCACTCCCCCCACGATGGTCGGGTCGGGGAAACGGCTGTTCTCAAGTCAATCTGTTCGGATCCCTGACATACCTGCCAAGTTTTATCGCCCTAGGACATCAGGAAGTATGCCGAACTCGCGGGATCGCTAGAAATCCGGACCCCCACCCCAACTCCCCCACAGTGCCCTGATCCGGTCCGGTTATGTCAATGACGTGTCGAGGACCTGTGCTTGTTTTTCCCACCAAGTTTCATCCCGATCCCTCCACTTTAAGCGTTTCTCAAAATTTCCGGTTATCTCCTCCAACTCCCCCCAGTGTCATCGGATCCGGCCCGGATTTAAAGTGAAGTGTCTGAGACACAAGGTCATCCTAAATATCAATTTTCATCAAGATCCGATCACCCGTTCAAAAGTTATGCGATTCCGGACTCCCCATCCACCCACTCCCCCCACGATGGTCGGGTCGGGGAAACGGCTGTTCTCAAGTCAATCTGTTCGGATCCTTGACACACCTGCCAAGTTTCATCGCCCTAGGACACCAGGAAGTATGCCGAACTCGCGGGATCGCTAGAAATCCGGACCCTCACCCCAACTCCCCCACAGTGCCCTGATCCGGTCCGGTTATGTCAATGACGTGTCTAGGACCTGTGCTTGTTTTTCCCACCAAGTTTCATCCCGATCCCTCCACTTTAAGCGTTTCTCAAAATTTCCGGTTCCCCACCCCAACTCCCCCACAGTGCCCTGATCCGGTCCGGTTATGTCAATGACGTTTCTAGGACCTGTGCTTGTTTTTCCCACCAAGTTTCATCCCGATCCCTCCACTTTAAGCGTTTCTCAAAATTTCCGGTTCCCTCCTCCAACTCCCCCCAGTGTCATCGGATCCGGCCCGGATTTAAAGTGAGGTGTCTGAGACACGAGGTCATCCTAAATATCAATTTTCATCAAGATCCGATCACCCGTTCGCAAGCTAAAAATACCTCAAATTTTGGCTTCACCCTCCCTCCACTCCCCCCCCCCAGATGGTCGAATCGGGGAATTCATGATTTCCTATTTAAGCTGGTCGGGTCCCAGACATGCGTGTCAATTTCCATCGTCCCAGCACATCAGGAAGCTAGGAACTCGCGGGATCACTACAAATTCGGACTTCTCCCCCCCCCAACTCCCCCAAAGTGAGCGGATCCGTTCCGGTTATATCAGTCACGTATCTAGGACTTTTGCTTGTACTTTCCACCAAGTTTCATTCGGATCCCTCCACTCTAAGTGTTTTCCAAGATTTCCGGTTTCCCCCCTCTAACTCCCCCCAGTGTCACCGGATCCGGTCTGGATTTAAAATGGAGGGTCTGAGACACGAAGTCCTTCCATGTATTAAGTTTCATTAAGATCCGATCACCCGTTCGTAAGCTAAAAATATCTCATTTTTCCTATTTTTTCCGGATTCCCCCTCCCTCCACTCCCCTCCAAATGGTCGGATCGAGGAAGCGACAATTTCTAATTTAATCTGGTCCAGTTCCTGATACGCTTGCCAAGTTTCATCGTCCTAGCTTATCTGGAAGTGCCCGAACTAGCAAAACCGGGACCGACAGACCGACTGACGGACAGAAATTACAATCGCTATATGGCACTTGAGTAAGCTCAAGTGCCATAAAAACTAAAAAAAAAATACACAATTAACATTCCTGCCAGGAAAGCACAGAAGGAATTAGTTGCTAGGGCAGGGAAATAATCGATACTAATTAAAGAACAAACAGAATCAACTAACTGAGTACTCTATCTAAAGAAAAAGGAAGGAGACTAAAAAAAATTAACCAATGGTTTCAACTTTAAATGAAAAAGAGAGACAAATAAGGGAAAAAAGGAACGAGAAAGAATGATAAAAAAAAGAAATCAGGGGAGGGGTCGAAAGGAGTACGACACTAAACAATTGTACGCTGCTCTCTTGAAGGAATCGTGCTAACAGACAGACGGACAACTTTATCAAGCCACAGGTATCCCGTTACTTAGGTTTCGGAATCCAAATACAGCAACCTTGTCCAAAATCAAATCGCAACACCTACTTTAACTGTTAGGACCTAACCCAAGGGGGTTACGAACCCCAAACGCCCAACACAAATGCTTAGTAGAGACATGACCCCCCCCCTAACGGTAGGGGACCTGTATTCCACCAAAGCCTATTCCAGGCATATCATCTAGGCTATGGGGATATGATATGACTCGGAGACTATGTAGCTAAGCAACTCTAACTGGGTAGTAGGCTAAAAATACCAAAAATATTTCTGCTCACATTTGATGCTTTTGTTTGTGTTACTTTAGTGGAGCTTCTATAACCTGTCGTTTAGGCCTGTTCAGCCTCTTGGAGGCTGGTGCTAGAGCTAGGCTACTGGTTAGCTCGCGAGATAAAATGATCGTGCCAGCAGAATTATCTTTGGCCAGATAGACTTCAGAGTGTCGATATCCCCGATTTTCATCACTTCAGTATGGCGTGCGATAGCTGCGGTTTTGTGAAAGCTAATACTTCAAAACGAAACGAAATCTCGTAAACTTTTCAGATGTAATTTGAGTGGTTGTGAAATTTTATTTTTGAATTGCTTCGAATTATTGCAAAGTTGGAATAGTTTCGGGAAGAAGTTTGCAGAAGTTTAGAAAAATCCGAAATTGTTCAGGTGTTTCACAAGATTATTCCCGTGTTTGAAATATTTTAAGAAGTTTCAGTTCTTTTGAAACGTTTGACTTTTCAAAGGTTTTACCCCTTCATAATACTTAAGTTAGAATACTTGATTCTTTTAACTTCCCAGCTTGAGCCTGGACAGGACCCTTGCGAAGAAGGGCCGAAACATCGTTCTAGTGAAGTTCAGCTGACATAGCATTTTTCGCTGTCAACTATGATTCGCAGTCAGCTTGGGCTGAAAGAATATTTATTCCGTCCGCAGTTTCGACCAAGCAGGAAAACAAACGAAAAAGATGAATTCAGCATATCGGCTTACCCGTAGGTAAATCCTTATCGAAATCTCTTCTAAGATCCCATCGATGTTTTGTCTTGTTGGTAACAGGACAGCCGGCTGACGCAGTTCCATCGCTTCGAGATCGATTAAACTGTGGCGTGACGTCTTCAAGTTTGTTTATTAGCAACATATCTCACAGCTGCTGAAGGGAAGCAGTGCTCTCTTCAGTGCTTACCATGAAAGTAAGACAAACGTTTTGGAAAAACGTAACTTGAATATTCCGAAGAGAAGGGTAAGATATTCCGTAGCATTTCCGAAGACGATTTTTTTTACCCGGATATACTCATTTTGGCTGCCAGCGAGCCCGGATTTTTTGCACCACCATTACTTCCATATGGAAAAGTTGAAATTTTTTCAACTATGAAAGTGCAGGAAATCCGGCCGGGTAATCCTGACGTGTGTTTTCACTTGTGAACCCTCCTGAGCTTTCAGTGCCACACTTCTTCGTTCATTACGAACGTGTACGGCACCAGTGATGTCCATCGTACTGCCTAAGCAGATTTTAGTTGTTATTTCGCAATTCAGTCAAGTATTGGGTCCGGGTGACAGGGGCGGCACTAGCCTTTTACCTTTCGGGGGGGGGGGGGGGTCGTCCAGTTTGCGCCGATGGACTAAAAATGTGCCGACAAAACACACCGTTGTCGCGGCGGCAGGAGCACATTTCGCGCCAGCACAGAAACCCGTGCAAAACCAATACTTTATAATAATAATAATAATTGTATTTGAAAAAGCCCGAGGGCCATATACAGGTACAGGTTATTAATACACAGAAATGTCCATCAAGATACAACATATAACTAATCTACGGAAAGCTTTCTGTATTCCAACACTCTAGATACAAACCTACAAATCTTACTAATCGACTGGGCGGATGTGCACTTCAGAATACCAGGAAGTGTCGGGATATCCCCACCGAAAATCTCCCAACGGAGATCCGAAAGCTCTTGGCACCGGATTAGAAAATGACCGATATCCTCATCTTCACCACCGCAAAGGGGACACGCATATTTTCCATCCGGATTCTTCGTATTTCTATCAAACAATTTTTTTCTACCGTTCAGTGGTAGGCAATTCGCCCTCAGTTGAATCCAGTACCTCAAATAAATCGCGGGTGGATTAAGCTTAAAATAAAATTCTGGTTCATAAACTGTTTTCACCATACAATAACTTCTAAGGGTATCCGATGTGACTAAGTCCATTTACGCCAGTGATCCTCAGGAAGAAGGAGTAAGCGTGTCCGTAACGACTCAAACTCAAGACCCAAATCCTGTGTCAAACAATCACGGCGATCTTTTGGAGCAGCTGTGACACCGCTTCTTCCTTTCTTCCACTAGATACCTGGAGATTTTGTATCGGCAAGGACAGATAGTCATCTAGAGTATTGTAATGCATCAGTTGCGATTATTTCTTTGATCGCTAGATTCGTATTTTAAAATTCACATATTCGGCTTTTGCTTTCAACTTTCGCAAAAAAAGTGAAGCTTTCAACGAGTATATCCAGAAAAAGTAAAAGTAAGCGCCGCAGGCGAATTTTTTTAATTGCCTTCTTTCCGGGAAATATATAAAAAGAACCCGAGGTGCCGACGAGAACATCCCAGTCCCGACAAAAGTATACAGAATTCAATTTATCCTGTTTTGCCCAGAGAATGTTTGCAGAATTTGATTCTTGCGTGTAATAAGAACCCGATATGCCGAAGAGTCGACCGACGCCCAACAAAAGGATAGAAAATTTTATTTTTCTGTGTTTGCAGGCTCTCCGCGCCGACAAATTACGTCAAAAGAATTTTTCACGGGGACAAGCCTGTCTTCCAACTCTTCTTCTTCCACAGCCGGGCTTGGGACCGGCTATGGTGGAGTAGCTCGTTTCTTCACCATTAAGAAGCTAAAAACTTACCCTGTTTCATCATTTAATTCCTCCGGGACCAGCGACCTCATCAGCCCCTAGTCTCACTTTGTTAAAGAAATCGGCTCTCTGACTACCTGCATAAGCGTCACCAACAAAATGCTCATCATCACCAACAGCATGCTTAACCCTGTACAAGTACAACATTATAAATACACATCTCATGGTATGTCCATCAACGCCTTATGGACGTCGTCAGCAAATCGTTATTCCCGATAATTGTTTATTTTATATTCCTTAGCGAGTGACATTTGAGCCACCCCGAAGGCCGCGGGATCAGCGGTGAACTGAACAGACCAATAGTTGGCGATCGCCAAAAATCTCACGAGAGAAACAAGACCTATGGTTTCGACGGGATTCCAAAAATTTAATACTTGATCCAGACATTTGGGTCTTGCAGATATCCGATCTTCACCAGACTCTAAGAAGACCCCTCGCAATATTTGTGTTGCGAGAGATAAAAAAAGTGTCATTTTCCCACGGGTCCGAAAGTGCTGCCATCTATCGTTTCTACCCATACCTGTTCGTGATTTCAGCTGAGTTTATCATTCCATTTCTTACACTTAGGAGTGAGGAAGGGAAATTATATCAGATGGGCCTCTTAAACTTTACACGTTCTTTCACTGCTAAAGAAATTAGAGCTTATCCTTTGCTCCATTCTAAGTGGTCATATTACAAAGTTGGCCTACGGCAAAAAAGTCAACTTTTGAACTAATACAGATAGAATTTGTTTTTCAAAGGCATTCGATAGATCTTGATGAGATGATCAAAGTATATATCATCTGTTTTTTGGTACACAAATTCCTTCATGAGATCCAACAGTTCGAAAGTTTGGATAGGGGTTGACAACTTCAGTAGTGAGGTACACACTAACACCAAAAATAGGTCGATCCCAATCGTGACACATGTAGGGTACTTGTAAGCAACAATCGGCTGTTACACCATAATCATCTTCGGCGATGAGGGTTAGTAAAGTTGGTAGTTGATGTACCTATTAATCCTATTATTTCTTTCTTGTGTATTTGATCGTGAGAACAATTTCACGGGGAGATGGACTTGTAAGTAAGAATCGGTTGCTAGAACGGGTTCATGAGGGGCTACAAACTTGTGAAAATTGGTGCACATTTTGTGTATCTCTATAAATCAGAGGGTAAGAAAACTAGTCTCCTTGGTCCACCACTGTAACATGGAATTCAGTCTTTGAGGGATTGTTAACTTTAGTGGTAGGGTACAAACTCAAACAAAGAATAGGCGGAACCCAATTGTGAGACAAGTCAGGGACTTGTAAGTAACAATCGGCTGTTATACCATAATCATCTTCGGCGGTGAGAGGTTTCCCAGCGTGTTAACGGAACGGATACAAATGACAATGTAAAACAACGACATAGTTTCGAAATAATTAGCAGAGTGGCATCTATGGTATTTTGACCCTGAAAAGCTACGTATAGCTTTATAATACGAACTAGATTATATAACATAATGTTCAACTGGGTACCAAGTGAATTTATTCCCTACCGTACTTCGGATTGTATGTTGTCTTGTTTTACTTTTAAGCAGTAATCGACTGTTAGACCATAATCATTTTCGGCAATGAGGGGCTTGTAACTTTTGCTAGTTGGTGTACCTATTAATCCTATTATTTGTTTCTGGTGTATTTGAACTGAAAACAATTTAGTACTATATCTATCCAGGGGCGTCACTAGCCTTTTACCTTTGGGGGGGGACGTCCGGTTTGTGCCGACGGACTAAAAAATGTGCCGACGGACTAAAAAATGTGCCGACAAAACACGCCGTTGCCGCTTCGCGGCAACGGCGTACATTTCCCGCCAGCACAGAATAGAATCGGGGTAAAACTAACTGTAATGCATCAGTTGAGATTATTCCTTTGATGTAATTTCGTATTTTAAGTTCACATATTTGGCTTTTCATTTTAGCCTTCGCTAAACAGCGAAGCTTCCAACGACTGTACCAAGAACAAGTTAAACTAAGCGCCGCAGGCGAAATTTTTTAAATCTGCCTTTTTTTCCTGAAAAAGTTAGCTGTACCTACCATACAAGTTCTAGCTTTTAACGTGTTCCAGCAAATTTCAACCCTAAAACGCCAAGCTAAATGAAACACTGTTCTTCTAAATAAAGAATACTACAAAATGCGCCGCAGGCGAAATTTTGTGTGAACTAACTGTAAGAACGCATCAATTGAGGTTATTCTTTTGGTATAATTTCGTATTTTAAAGTTCACATATTCGGCTTTTGATTTGAGCTTTCGCTGGAAAGCGAAGCTTCTAACGACTGTACCAAGGCAAGTTAATCCAAGCGCCTCATGCTAAATTTTTTTAATCTGTTTTTTTGCAGAAAATTCAGCTATAGTACCATACAATTTCCGGCTTTTAACGTGTTTCAGACCCCAAGAATTTCTATCCTAGAAGGAAAACTAAATGATACACCATTCTTCCAAATAGGGAACACTACAAAATGCGCCGCAGGCGAAAATTTGTGTAAAACTTACTGTAATGTTCCTTTGATGTAAAGACATATATTTAATTTCACATATTCAGCTTTTCGTTTCAACTTTTGCTAAAAAGCGAAGCTTGCAACGACTGTACCCAGAACAAGTTGAATTAAGCAACGCCGGTGAATTTTTTTTAAATCTGTATTTTTCCGGAAAAATTTGCGACCGACAAATGTTTACAGAATTTGATTTCTTACGTATAAAAGACCCGGTGTGCGGACAAGAATACCGACGCCCGACAAAAGCATTCAGAATTCGATTTCTTCTGTGTTTTGCCCGACAATATTGTAAAGAACTTTATTTTTTACGCGTAAATAGAAGCCGATGTACCGACGAGACTTGAACTTTCGGCATGCGCCGATAAAAAGTTACAGAATTTGATTTTTTTTTGTTTTTTTTTTGGTAAAAAGAACCCGATGTGCCGACGAGAATACCGACGCCCGACAAAACCATCGAGCATTTGATTTGTTCTGTGTTTTGCTCGACTAGACTGTACAGAACTTGATTCATACGTGTAAAAATAACCCCTTGTGCAATGAAACTTAAACTTTCTGGGTGCGCCCGACAAAGTTTGCAAAATTTGATTTGTTACGTATAAATAGAACCCGATGTGCCGACGAGTAGACCGACGCCCGACAAAAGCACAAAAAAATATTTCTTCTGGATTTCTTATGTATAAAAAGAACCCGATGTGCCGACGAACCGAGGCACGACAAAAGCCTGCAGAATTCGATTTCTCCAGTGCTTTGCCTGACAAATGTTTGCAGGATGTCATTTCTTGCGTATAAAAAGAACCCGATGTGCCGACGAGTCGACCGACGCCCGACAAAAACTTAATTTTTTTTTATTTCTTCTGTATTCCTTCTGTATAAAAAGAACCCGATGTGCCGACGAGAATACCGAGGCACGACAAAAGCATGCAGAATTCAATTTCTTCAGTGTTTTGCCCGACAAACGTTTGCAGGATTTTATTTCTTGCATATATAAACACCCGATGTGCCGACGAATCGATCGATGCCTGATAAAAAGCATACAAAATAATATTTGTTCTGTGTTTGCCGGCGCTTCGCGCCGACAAACAAGTGAACTTTCGCCGGGCTTCGCCCGACGAAAGTACTTTCTCAGGACCTTTAGGGGGGGGGAGTCCCCCCCCCATAGTGACGCCCCTGTATCTATCACTTGGAGATGGGCTTGTAAGTAGGAACCGGTTGCTAGAAGGGGTTCATAAGGGGCTAGAAACTAGTGCAAATTGGTGCACATTTTATTTGATCTCTATAAATCTGAGGGTAAGAAAATTAGTTTCAATGGTCTATAACTGTAACTTAGAACTAATTCTTTGAGGGGTTGACAACTTTAGTGGTAGGGTACACACTCAAACAAAGAATAGGCGGAACCCAACTGTGAGACAAGTCAGGGACTCAATCGGCCATTACTCCATCATCATCTTCGGCGACTAGGGGCTTCCGACTTTTCCTAGTACCTGCACCTATTTTGTTTCCGGTGGTCTTTGATGATAAGAAAAGTTTGATTCATGTCGTCGTTCAAGAATCGGTTGCTAAACCATTGTCATTTTGATAAGATGCTAGAATGGTCTACGGTGATGGTCTTTCATTGTAACCTAAAATTAAGTGTTAACGCAACGGATACAAATGATAATGTAAAACAACGATATGTTTCGCAATGATTAGTAGAGCGACATCAACGGTATTTTGAGCTAAAAAGCTAGGGATAGCTTTATAATACCAATTAGGTTATATAAGATAATGTTCCAAGTTTCCACAAGTCACGATGTCTACGATTGAAAAGGATAAAGTTCAACTGGCTGGAAAGTTAATTTAGTCCCTACTTCCGATATTCTGTTTTTTTTTCTTAAACGCTCAGGATAACCATGTGAAGAAAGATATTCTTCATGGACTGGAACCTACCATTTTGAAAACCTCGATGGGTTGACAAATTCAGCATTTAACCGTTAGCAAAGAAACAAAACCGAAGCCGAACAAAGGTTGCTGGAACACTTCACGTTGCCCAGGCAACCTAGGTCTAGTTGCTCTTCAACTTGCAGTATTTCAACAAATAACCGACAGTTTTGGCTGTGTTAAGCCTTTTCCGAGACCCGTTGACTTATAGCGAAAACAGGGAAACAATTCACATAACCGGTTTTCTGATTGAAAAACTTCTCGCACACAACCGTCGACAGCGTGATATACATCGAAGGTAGCAAAACACGGTGAGAAAATCAGCGTGGTTTTATTAGAGGAAGTAGAATGTACCATCCGAAACGGGGGTCTCCGGGTTCAGAAATATATGGAGTGATTATGGAAGTAGGTTGCGTTGGTATTATAGGTAAGACAGGTCCTTGAAACATTTTTACTATTAAAATGTAGAAACAGATTAAGGCCTATGGCTAATCATCTGAGAAAACCAAGTTCAGATATGGATTCAGCATGTATGTTTACCCCTATCCTGTACGTCAAATCTATTTTGACGAATCGAAACCTTCTGTCTTAGGCTACTTCTTCTAAATTTACGGTTTCGGCTGGATTCCGGGCAAACTAGTTGTCTAGCAAAATATTAAAGCTCAAAAATGTATTCAAAAGGTGTCCTTACCCCTACATCGAACCTCTAATCAACGTCAGATAAGACCTTTCCTTTTCACAAATTTTCCGTTTTTGGCCGGATTCCGATCGAGCTATTTGTCCGGTGAGAAAACAATTTTCACACACGGATTTAGCATGACTCCTTACCAGTACCGCGAAACTCTAATCAACTTCAGATAAAACTTTACCCACAACAAATTTTCTGGTTTCAGCCGGATTCCGGGCGAGCTACATGTCTGGCTACAAAATGATTGTCATATACGGATTCAGCATGTCTAATTACTCTTAAATTCAACATCGAATCAGCTTTCAATAGAACTTTAGCTTTTAACAAATTTTTCGATTTTGGCCGGACTCCAGGCGAACTATTTGTCCCGCGAAAAAAATATATTCATATACGTGTCCAGCATGCTTCTTACCCCTACATCTCCTTACATGTTCATATTCTTTGTTCCCCCCTAAATCTGAACCCCCACTCTCACTCGTAAACCTAGGGCTACAGAGCACATTGATGGACAATATTTACGAAGTCATAGGTATCCCTCCACTTACGTTTTAGGATCCTAAAAAGAGGATATGTAGCTTAACCGTGTTTTGTGCAAGAATCTTAAACGTTGGTCAGGCGACCAGTTAAAGCACCACTGGGACTATTTACTCTTCGACTTACACTATTTTAAAATATTTGAATACTTAAAAAGTAGGTTGTGCTTTCAACAAATAACCCACGGTCTTCGCGTGAAACCGTTGACTTGTGGCGAAGGCAGGGAAACATTGGCCATATTCCTGTTCAGCACTTCCAAGCGGACTAGTTTCTGTTAATCCCCCTATGCCTCACCGTCAGCACTTGAATCCGAAATGGTAAAATAGATGCACAGGTTAGTTAGTGGAAAACCTGTCATCTGTGTAACAGGTAATGGTGGTTTTGTATATGTTTCAGCAGCAGAAAGTGAAAGTGACCCGCTACCCTATGGATTCGACTTTTTACTATGTCTACACGAGTGTTGGTTATGAGGCAATAGGAAACCAACAAGAAACTAGTCCACTTTGAGCGCTGAACTGTAATAAGGCCAATTTACATAATCATTTTTTCTGATGGAAAAATTTCTCGCAGAACTGTCGACAGCGTGATACACAGGTAGACAAACACGACAAGCGAGAAAATCAGCGTGGTTTTGTTAGAGGGGTTATAATGTACCGTACAAAATTGTAGTCTCAGGCTTAGAAATATATGGAGTGATAATGGAAGTAGGTTGCGTTAGTATTTTAGGTAAGACAGGTCCTTTAAAGCACAATAGACACTTCTAATGCTTTACTTTGTATTAACTGCTTTACAAATAAACATTTCCGACTTCCTTTAGAAGGCGCTACGAAAATCGGCTGTTTTCTTGTTATCCCTTGTCTTTACCTCTCCGGCATTTCGGCAATCCAAATGTTAGGAGCTGGGATATCGTGGCAGGAAATTAAAAAACTCTCAGCATTGCTTGACAGAAAAGGATATATTTGAGATGTCACCAAAGTCAAGCCGCAGATGCAGTTTACCTGATTGTTCTAGTGTTTCATCAGAAGTTCCATGGCTCAAATTGCCTATTAAAAGTTTTTTCTTTGTGGAATAGTGTTGTGAAGCTTGATTAACTTGCTTTATAAAATGTACCAGAATATACAATAGGCTTATAAAAAATGACATAGCTACAAAAATCATTCAAAAACAAATAACTTATTCAAATCTGAATCATACAAGCTGATTTATGCATAAAATAAAGATCTACTAAGTATTATAAGAAACGTCACTTTTATCTTTGTCCAAGCTAGTAGTTTGAGCATTTACTGGCCCCAAAAATTACGCTTTGAGATATCACAGAGAGGAAACTGCTGATCTAGGGGGTAAGCATTGTTCCTAGGTTGTTCCAGAGTGGGATTGGGGTAGTTTGATGTGCCCATTGAACTTTAACAAACAACAGGTAGGATTAATGCCTACTGTGCGACCCTGGTTCGAAAGCGACTATATAGACTTTACGCCCACAAATTAGTGAAAGGATCTGTCGGCCGCAACTAATAAACCTGAATTACATTCTTTATTTATTAGCTTTCGAAGGTTCAAATCCCGCCCGTATAGTGTTTCAACGTTTCATTTGTTTTGGGTTCAATGCCAGAGCACGATGAGATGAACATCAAAGAACGAGAACTGCGAAAGCCGCCTGGATATGTTGAATGTCCTATTTGCCACCATGACTTTGGATCAAAGTCAATATCCATTCACTTACCTAAGTGCATGGACAGGTTAACGGTGCAACGGAATGAAAAGAAGAAAGTCAACAGCAAAGGAAAACAACATACTCCCAATGTTCAGCATATACGGCCCGGAACTGTGTCCCTTCAGGGTTCCAAAATACTAGACTCTGTGAAGACAAACGGGATTGATATGTCGACACTCAGCAAAGCTGACTTTGATATTTTGCTAATGCAATCTGAGCTACAGCTATAGGTTTCTCTAGCCAGTTCTACTTCTTTGTACTATACTATGACTATACAAGAAGAGCTATCAATTTGGCTTTTGGGTGTTGACACGCTGCTTGTGGTATCAAGACTGGATAGATAGAGACCCTGCAAGAGAATGTTAAGCTTCTTATGTCAAGCAATGTTCAAATAGGTGTATTAAGGCAAAGACAATAATAGTGGGAAAGACCGGTGACTTCGCTAAAATCGGGTCTCTGAAAATCGATTGGAACACCGCCTAGCGTTTGGACTTTGTCCAATTTCCAGCGGTAGGTGATTAATATAATCAAAGCAAGAGGGCGTGAGTAGGCAATGTCTGTCAACATTAACTGATTCGAAATCGTGAATTCAACATTTTTCCATAAAACGCGATTTATTCTTTTCCTACTTGTTTTTTATTCCAATTAGAGAGGAAATCTGAATGGAGAGAGAATGCTCATCATAAGCAAAACGTGCTTTGATGATGATTCTGCGGAAAGCGATGGAAGAAATTGTCAACAGAGCGATTTGTTAACGAAAGAACATCCGCTAAACGGCGCTGATTGTTGTGACTCATGGGGCTTACGGGAGTTTCCGGTCTTTCCCACTTTTACTGTCTTTGTATTAAGGTGCATAGCGCTGTACGTGATGTCTACGTCTTTTCACACGCCTTTGTTCAACCTGAAAGCAAAGGTTCTTATCTATACGACGTTCAGTGTTGCCACATTGATACAATTTTTCAGCTTCTAAAAGTCAGAAAAAGGCTTTTTAGTGCTACTCGAAATACACAAGTACAATTTGACGACCATGATGTTGTAAAAACGACTAAATAAACGTGCAGACAGAAGTGTTCCTCAAACCAACAAATAAGTGGTCGTAACATAACAAAACGTGTTCTTCGGATGAAAAGTTGTTGCTTCAATTTCCAAGAAAGTGAACTTTTGTGCTCCCTGTGGCAACCCTGGCGAAGCTGCTCTTTACTCGGGTATCTGGCGGAGCACAACCAAGCGATCTGATTAGCTCTGCGGGATCTAGTCTCCCTACAAACCTTATTACAGCGAGCACCGAGGAAAAGAGGATTCTGTATACGCCATATCACACCCTCTTACACCTATCTGAATAATGTTTTACCTAATCTTCAAAGCGAAGCTTTCTGAACATCCCCGTAGGTTTACTGTATCGAGGTAAAAAAAAAAAAATCTTTGACATGGCGTGGCGCTCTCATTGCAACAGATTGCAGTCACGTTGCTTCTTACAGAACTCTTACTTACTTAGACTTAGGTCTTACCGCGCCTGGTGGCGAATAAGGCGACAACTTCTGACCTATCTTGGGCAGCTTCTATAATTCGGTCATCGTGGTCCGACCTGACTATGCTTCCTTCTCGAAGTTTTTGCCAATTGTGGAGCGATGCCTAACCTTTGCACGTAGGCCAGAAGGTTTTCCCCACCAAGCGTCAGTTAAGCATCTTTTATAGGATTTTTCCAAATTCTTGATAGAAATTTAAAGAAACAAATGGCGTTCGGTACTCGTTATCGGAAGGGGCTGCCTTCAATGAATTCTGCACGAAGTTTCGAGTAGTTACAGGAGTACCTACTCAATCTTCTTTCTGGTGTTCCCCCTTACCAATCCTACTGTTTCATCCATCGTCACTTATCATTCTAAGTTTCATCCTACGTCACTAATCATTCTATGTATTCCTGTTTCCCAGATTTCAAACTTCTATGTCGTTTAGCCTCCCTAAATACCTCGATTTTTGCATTTATTGTGTTCGGTAATAGAGATTTTATTCTGAGGTCCAGACCAGATCCGGCCTCGTTGGGGGGAGTTGAGATCATGTCGGAACAAGGCTAACTCGTTTTTGAACTCTTCTCGACTTTTCACCGGAAAGGACTCGAGAAAGCTGGCGAAACTGGATTAGACGGTACCGTGATATTTTTCCTGGAACAGTATTTGTAGTTGGAAATGATGAATTTCAGTAGGTTACCTAGTTATTGAAAGCTGCAAAAACTTAGGAGAAACAGGAATCACTTGATAAAAGTTTCGGTACAGAGCAATATTGTCTGTCTGCAAGAATTACTCTGGTAAGTTGTGAATCTATACTTATCCGGTAAGCAAACAAAGTTCCGGTAGATTCTCTGAGCCTAATTCTGGTTGATTCCGTGGATCAAAGTTCGGTAGATTCTATGATCCAGCTTCTAGTAAATTCCCCGAGACAAGTTCAGATAGATTCCCTGAGAAAGACTTTCCGGTAGATTCTCTGAGCAAAATTACGGTAGATTCCCTGAGCAAAATTCCGGTAGATTCCCAAAGCAAAATTGCGATAGATTGTCTGAGCAAAATTTCGGTAGATTCCCTGAGCCAAATCCCGGTAGATTCCAAATTGTAGTAGATTCCGTGGGGCGAAGTCCGGTAGGTCCCCTGATCTATCCTCCAGTAAATTCCCTGAGAAAAGTTCCGGTAGTTTCCATGAGCAAGATTTTGGTAGAAGCCCAGAGCAAAATTCCGGTAGATTCCCTGAGCAAATTTCGGTAGATTCCCAAAGCAAAATTACGATAGATTGTCTGAGCAAAATTTCGGTAGATTCCCTGAGCCAAATCCCGGTAGATTCCAAATTGTAGTAGATTCCGTGGGGCGAAGTCCGGTAGGTCCCCTGATCTATCCTCCAGTAAATTCCCTGAGACAAGTTCCGGTAGTTCCCATGAGCAAGATTTTGGTAGATGCCCTGAGCAAAATTCAGGTCGATTCCCTGAGCAAAATTCCGGTAGATCTTTAAGCAAACTCCGGTAGATTCCCTGAGCAAAATCCCAGTAGATTCCGAAATTCTAGTAGATTCCATGGGGCGAAGTCCGGTAGATCCCCTGATTTATTCTCCAGTAAATTCCCTGAGAAAAGTTCCGGTAGTTTCCATGAGCAAGATTTTGGTAGATGCCCTGAGCAAAATTCCGGTAGATTCCCTGAGCAAATTCCAGTAGATTCCCAAAGCAAAACTCCGGTAGATTCGCTGAGAAAAATTCCGGTAGATTCTCTGAGAAAAAATTCCGGTAGATTCCCTGAGCAAAATCCCTGCAGATTCCAAAATTCTAGTAGATTCCGTGGGGCGAAGTTCGGTAGAGCCCCTGACCTATCCTCCGGTAAATTCCCTGAGACAAGTTCAGGTTGTTTCCATGAGTAAGATTTCGGTAGATGCCCTGAGCAAAATTCCGGTAGATTCCCTGAGCAAAATTCCGGTAGATTCTTTAAGCAAATTCCGGTAGATTCCCTGAGCAAAATCCCGGTAGAGTCCAAAATTCTAGTAGATTCCGTAGGGCGAAGTCCGGTAGATCTCCTTATCCATCCTCTAGTAAATTCCCTGAGAAAAGTTCCGGTAGATTCCCAGAGCAAAACCACAGTAGATTCTCTGAGCAAAATTCCGGTAGATTCGCTAAGCAAAACCCCGGTGGATTCCAAAATTCTAGTAGAGTCCGTGGGGCGAAGGCCGGTAGATCCCCTGATCCATATCCTCCAGTAAATTGCCTGAGACAAGTTCTGGTAGTTTCAGCAAGATTTCGGTAGATGCCCTAAGCAATAATCCGGTAGACACTCCATAAAAATCATCAAGTTCAGTTGAATTTGACAAATTCTGACTGGCGCGGCTTCGCCACACCATTCAAAATTTAGCAGATTTTTGTTCCCCAGACCTTCTGGGGGGGGGCAGCACCCCCCCCCCCCGACACAACCCCTCGGAAAGCCCCTGTTTGTGTATGACTGCTTGAACTACTCCATCCATTCCAATCCAAAAATGTAGAGTCACTGCGTACAGTGTTATTGTCTGTCTTCCCAGGGCTTTTCTATTGACTATAAAATAACTGTGTCATTTACTGGTAGATTGTCTTCTGTAGGATCATCATAACCGTAACGTTTGAATTTCGTTGAGTTCCAGTTCATGTAGATCTCTTTCTGCCTTCTCTGTTGATTTGTGTGGTTACTTTTGGTTGGAAGTATTATTACCATCAGTGTTACGGTATTTTTTGCAATTTTCCAGCAAATTTCTTCAATTTTTCCCCAAAAACCGTCAGCGTTGTTATGTTATTATTGTATTATGGAATTAGCCTTCGGTTCAAGTGCCATATTGCGATCGTATTGGTGGTCCCTCTGTCTCACTTTTGCTAGTTCGGGCACTTCCACGTAAGCCAAGTGATGAAACTTGACCAGCTTCTGAAGGACGATGATCACAGGGGGTTGGAGGTGGACTTTGGTGGGGACCAACGGAATGCAGGGATCGGATATTCGGGATGAAACTTGGATCATACAAAGATCATGGGTCACAGATCTGTGATTTTGAAGTTCAGACAGGATCCAACCTCAGTACGGGGAGTTAGAAGCGGCGTACGTTAAATTTTTTTGGAAGTACTCCGACTCGAGAGAAGCATGGTGTCTTACATAAAGAAAAGCCTTGTAAGATGAGACTTTAAATTTTTGAGAAACTTTTCGGGTAGACGGTGAGGCCCAGAAATCGTTGTACATGCGCAGGTACAAAGGTCATGGGTAATAGATTTTATTTTGAGGTCCGGACCAGAAATTTCCCAGATATTTTCCGATTCAGGAGAAACTAGTTCGGTAGTAAGTACCGTAGATGCAGAATTTGCGGGTCGGAATCGCATCCGATTACGTTGGTGGGATGGAGGGGGAGGCTTGGTATCCTGCATAGGGACCAAACGGATGGAGGGAATGGGATGAAACTTGGTCATGTGTTCAAGATCCGGAAGTGCTTCCAATCGAGTAAAACTCGGTGGTTGACAGGAGCAAATGACCTAGATTTAATATTTATGTGTCCGAATCACATGTGGACAAGGTGGAAGGGGGAGGAGAGTTCGGAACTTTTTTGGTACGCATACGGACCGAAAGGAGAAAGTGATGAAACTTGGGCGGTCCAAAAGTCATGGACCGGATGTGCCATTTCAAGTCTGGACGGATAGGACCAAATACTACGTAAGATGGAAATGGAATACAATTCAAGTGATTTTACCAATACAATTCAAGTGATTTTACCATGACAAATCAGCTGGTTTATTTGTCCCGGTACTAGTCACTTGTATAAAATTCAATCTACATAACGGATGGATATGTGACATGGAGATCTGAAGTGTTTAGATAGATTTATCTTCGGCGGGATCACTGTTCTTATGGCCCGCTTCTTCGGGTCTATAATAGTGGTTTGCGAGCTTTCTCAAAAGGCCCAGCTGTACCTCAGTGGTAGAGCAATGGCCTTGAAATTTAGAGGTCCTGGGTTCAAATCCCGGCTGAAGAGCATTAATGTCTTTCAGTTGAAACAGACACGACCTCTTCGGGATAGGTGAAAAAACCCAGTGGAGGATTTTGACAAGGGGTACTGGAATAGCTGAAAGATCAGATAGCACTGGCAAGGGTGTGTAGCATCTATTTTAGCTCAGGGTCGCAGGCCTGTGCGGCTACACAAATAGAATATTTTGGACATTTGCTCTCGCCAGCTGGCAAGGTCCTCCTGATCGGATCGCGAGTTCGAGATTTAGACATGTCACAAATGAGAAGACATCCAGGTAAGCCTCAAACTCCCCTACCAAAGCGATTCCATCACGGCCCGAGAATACATGTCTAGGACCCATAGCCTTGTACCGTTTGCGATTTACGTGGGTCAAAATCAAGGATTGATCACCCCCCCCCCCCCACACACACACACACACACGGATGGTCGGATCCGGAAAAGAAGGATTCGTTGATTATCGGTCGTTTCCTTTATATGCATGCCAAATTTCACGGTACTAACTTTGATGGAAGTGCCCAAACTAGCAAAGTGAGATAAAGGGATAGACGAACCGACGGAGAGACATAATGGTCTCAGTACGTACTTGAGCCAGAGGCTGCAAGTTATGCAGCGGCAAAAGTGGACACTTAAAAGCAAGTGCCATACAATCCTTTAACATATATACTTTACAATAAATAAATTTGTGAAACGGAAAATTCCCAATACTCGAGAGAATTTCGAGTCTCCAGCAATCAAGGGGATTAAAGAGAATTAGAACGTTTTCCGACGTTCAGTGCAATGGCACTACTGTCCACAAACAATGGCATCTTTCAACACCCTAGCTTTTTGACAGAGGTACCGATCAACAGGAAGTCCGTTCGCTATCGGTCACTTCCCAATCAAAACTTAACTACTTTGAATTCTGTCTCCACAGGGAGTCTGGCTTTAGTGATGTCTCAAAATGGATTCGGGAGTGTTTAACTCGTCGCACAGGATTTTTAGTTATTGAGTTCTTAGTTGGTGGCTAGTTGCAGGTTGATCCAATCCAATCTAAGGCATTAAAGTCGTCCCTGCTAACAGTTTCTTACGACTCTGTTCTTTTTGGTTTGATCAATTACTTCAAATACAGTTTCAAGTTGAATGAGACACTTCCTTCACAAATTCCACAGTCTTAGATCTCTCCCTATTTCAGATAAAAATATAACCACTATCTTAACAATTTCTATATTGTCCTTCAGTGAGGACGTTCTACCAAGTATATACTGCTGATTGTTGGTTTATAGTTATAAACAACTGAACGCTGGCAAATGGTAATTGTCACAAATCCGAGCTTGTCAAAGTGAATCTGTTTCTCCTCACAAGTCCAGTTGAAAGCGTAACAAATGGACGAAGCCATGATATAAATAAGTAATAGTAGAGGATATTTGTGTTGGATTGTGACCACAGTTCACTTTAATTCTACTTCAATTACTTGATGGGAGCACTATTTTTCAAACTAATTTTGTGCCTGTAAACAAAACAGTAGGGTAACTATCCTAGTTCCCGAACGATTTTCACATTTACTGGCAGATTTCTTTTAAAAAAATTGCAAGAAATTGCCCCGAGCAGATAGAAGAAAATTCTTATCAACTGATCATTCGTTGTAAGACTGGCTTACTAACTGGTACATCCCACCTTTCTAGTTTGAAACGGATGGTCGTAACAGTACTTTTCCGAACTATAGTATCATTTCTCAGTTTCCGAACGCCTAGAGATCAGAAAACCGTTCGGAAACCAATGTTCGGAACCCATGTTCCAATTCCCGAATTTTTCGTCTCAGTTACCGAACTTAGAATCAAAACCGAAACTGATTGTCGGTTCAGTTTCCAAACAGCAAACTGTGTCTTCATAACCGCAGCACCTGGGTAACACTAGTTGAAGGTTAGCTATGTTCGTATTCGTCATTCCAACCATTGTTTTACTACAAGCGTATTTTTTATAACGCTGTTTATGTACGGCGTTAGACTGCCGAGAGTAAGATATTTTCTTTGTTCGGTTGAACTGCCGTTTCATTTATCGTTAATGAAACGACAAACTAAGGTGGAAAGTAAGTTTCAGTATTTTGGTTCGGTAACAAGGCGCGAAATTTCAATATTCTAAAAAAAAAAAATTTGTTAACCAAGTTTAATTTTTCTCCAACAGGTATGTAATGTATATCCTCCTATGACACATGGTAAGTATTATTACAATCATCTTCACACAGAAAATTAGTGGTGGAAATGGGAGGATGATATGAAGTCGTATCAGCCTCCAGAGAAGATGACATGAAGTCATCAGCTTCCAGAGAGGATGATATGAAGTCATCAATCTCCAGAGAGGATGATATGAAGTCATCAGTCTCCAGAGAGGACCTCTATTCGACGAAGTTATAACACAAGGCCTACTGAATACACAAGGCCTACTGAATTTCTGGTCTTCACCTGACTTTTTCCATAGTATGGACCAAGCACAGTAAACCAAAAATATCAATTCAGAATGTAAGATTTTCAAAACTCGAACCATTTGATCAAGGAATTATAAATAGTACCGATAAGTAGTTTTTTCGAAGATTTCATATAAATTAATGTTACGGAATGAAAACAGATTTATCATAGTTTTCAACCCTATCTCACCCGTAAATTAAATCTTGGCTTACTTCTGGAGTAGGCTTGGTACTTGTACTTCAGTAAAACATAGAAGTACTCGGCACAACACTTCCCAGAACGTTCATCCCACATATTCTTCTCGTTTGGATTCATAGACCATACCTTCGAGAACCGGGATTGTTTTTCCGAACGATTCTTCTTCGACCGTTCGGGGACCGGAAATGTGTCGTTCGGATTGACGTCCAGTCTTTCCGTTTTCTTCAAAGCCTGAACAATAAGCAAAATAACTTGATAAACGATTTATTAGAGTGGTTCTAGGCGATGAAACAAAACATCGAACTGATTGAGAGGTAGGACGTTTGGGAACTAGGATAGTTACCCTAGTTGAACAGAAGAAAAGTGTTCTTTTTAAAGAAAAAGGTGTTAATTTTGCTAAAAAATGCTACAATAGTGCTACGTTTTCTCGATAGTGCTACTTTTAAAAAAAGTGTTAAAAGTAGCACTTTTGGCAACCCTGTAGATGACTCACCATTTCCACCTCTTCACAGAAATCCCCTTTTCTCCATAAGTTCGATCTTGTTGCAGCGTGTCAAGAACACAATCTCGACATAAGTCGACCATATTTCCTAGTCATACTTCCATCTAGCTGTTTGTCGAAGTTTGGGCTAACTTTACTGGTGAATTCAGAAATTATGGTACATTTAAATTCCTCCCGCTCAGTCTCGGTATGATAGAGGTAAATAGTTTTCACACGGCTTTAACTGCTTTAACTCCACTTCCTCTGTGCCGGTAGCAAGAAATTTAAAAAGTCACTGAGCACAGTGAATTGAAGAACATTATAAGTATCAGAATGGCAGAAGAATTCCCGCCCCTAGACCCTTCCTTGAAGAACATTATTGATCAGTCTTCACTCAAATGGATATTTGTTGGAGGAAAAGGAGGTGTAGGAAAAACTACTTGCAGGTATGTATGAAGTCAACTCAATAATCTGGGAGTGTTACCAGGATCAGGGGTAGGGTAGCTACTAAAAAATAACTTTCAGATTCCGATTTGGTGGACCATGATATTCCTGAACCATAGCATTGGTTTGAGTTCAATAATACCTCACCAACTTGCTGTTAAGTACTCCAATTCTCGATGAGAAAAACACTCATTCCTATGGAAGCTTGCTGCACGTGTTCAAAAAGTTGCATAATTCGGTGCCGTAGATATTCAGAGAACGATGATGTGAAAAAGCAAACAACGGCACACGAATTGTGTCTGCCATCTTCTCTTCTAATATTTATTTAAACTGTGTGTTGCAGTAGAGGTATGCTTATGTGAACAGTTACTTTAATGTGAACAGTGCAGTTTTGGGCTAAATAGTAGAATGAGGACCCAAAATACCTGTACAGGTGTTTTCAGATGCTATTAATTACCTACTTTGACTAACTGGTCGTTAGCTTTAGACACAGCAAGTGCATGAAAATGGCAAAGTCCACTCTCAACAAACGTTCACATAAGCATACCTCTACTGTTGTTTTTACATTGGATGCAGCAGCACATGGATTATAAGAGAAACTGGGAATGTCATGCTCAAGTTCGAAGAACAAGCTATTTACTGGTGTAAAGCACCATGGATATTCAGTCCTTGGTAGGGTAGCTACTAAAAAAATAACTTTCAAATTCTGGTCTTATGGTAATAGGACCATGATACTCCTGAATTTTAGCATTGGTTTCAGTTCAATAATACCTCACTAACTTGCTGCTAAGTACCCCAATTCTCGATTAGAAAAACACTCATTCCTATATATCATTCCTCATTCCTATCCTAAAAATCGCGTAATTTGGTGCTGTAAATATTCTGAGAACGATGATGTCACACAGCAAACGACGGCCAAATGAATCGGGTTCGCCATCTATCTTCTAATATTTATTGAAACTGTGTGTTAGTTTTTATCAATGGATGCAGCCTAACACGTATTATGAGAGAAACTGGGAATCTGATGCTCAAGGTAGAAGAACAAGCTATTTACTGGTGTATTGCACCATGGATATTCAGTCCTTGGTATCAATAAATTCTTTCTAGGAAAGTTCAGCTACTTTTTTATACCTGAATTTCCATGCCATATTAATATGATACCAAAAGCTAGCTAGGAAAAAGCTGCAGGCCTTATTAAATTATTTTCAGCTGTTTTAGACTTGCCCTTCGGCCAAGTGCCATATAGCGGTCCCGGTTTTGCTAGTTCGGGCACTTCCAGATAAGCTAGGACGATTAAACTTGGCAGGCATATCAGGGACCGGACCAGATCAAATCAGAAGGAAAAAAAAATAGAAAAAAAAATATGACGAATTCCCAGCAATTCATTTTTCATTACAAAAAATCGGCGCTACTGCTGGTAGGGATTTTGCTAGTTTGGGCAATTCCACATATGCTAGGACGATGAAACTTGGCAGGCATATAAGGGACCCAACCAGATTAACTTGGTAACAATCACTTTCACGATCCAGCCATCGTGGGGGGAGTGGAGGAATGAGAAATCCGGAAACTAGTAACATGCATAACTTTAGAACGAGTAATTGGTCATGCATGAAACTTGACATAACAAGTGCTTCAGATACTCAGTTTCAAATCCGGACTAGATCCGATAACTGGGGGGGGGGGGGCTGGAGGGGGGCAGGAGAAATCTCATAAAACGCTTCCATATAAGCTAGTACGATGAAACTTGGTAATCGAATCGGGATCGAAACTTGGCAGCCGTATCAGGAAACCAACCAGATTAACTTGGAAATATTCACTTCCCCGATCCAGCCATCGTGGAGCCGTGGAGGGATGGGAAATCCGGAAAGTAGTAACATGCATAACTTTGGAACGGGTAATCAGACGTGCATGAAACTTGACATATGACAAGAAGAAGTGCTTCAGATGCTCAGTTTCAAATCCGGACCAGATCCGATAACTTGGGGGGGGGGGGGATATCTCATGAAATGCCGGAAATTTCATGAAATGCTTCCACATAAGCCAGGACAGTGAAACTTGGCAGGCGTATGAGGGAAACAACCAGGTTAACTTGGAAATAATCGCTTCCCCGATCCAGCAATCGCGGGGGGAGTGGAGGGATGGGGAATCCGGAAACTAGAAACATGCATAACTCTGGAATGGATAATCGGACATGCATGAAACTTGACAATTGAGAAGAACAAGTGTCTCACATTTTCAATTTAAAATCTGGACCGAAGCCGAAAACTGGGGGGGGGGGGGTCCGAAAATCTCGTGAAATACTTAGGGTCGAGGGATCGGGACCGAACTTGAAGGGAAGAACAAGCATTAACCCTAGATACTTTGTTGACCAACCAAGACCGGATCGTGTCACAGTAGAGGGTGTTGGAGGGCGTTTTCCCGGATTTCCTGTGATCACGAGTTAGGGCTCTTCCACATGTACTAGGACCATGAAACTTGGCAGACATATTATGTACTATAACCGGTGGGACGGGGGAAGTAAATAGGTAGCGCGAGCAAGGCCCCGGACGACAAAACCCTCCCGGAAGGCCGCCCCTCCGCCCAGGAATTATAGCAGAACCATACAAGAAGAAAAGATACCGGCAATTGGTTTTATTTACAAAACGAAGCTACGAAATAAAAAGATGAAAAGATACGAAAGAGTAATCACGGTAAGCCACTGAATTTATGTCCCAATGAATTTACACCTACTGGCCGACCTTCCCGAAGAACTGACTTCCAAGACGCCCCGCATGAACGGATGTCCCTACGTCCGACAGAGCCACGGAATGCCCAGATGACCTGATGCCTTTCGGACACCAGAGCACGTAGGCACCGGTAACCCCCAGAACGCTGAGACACGCACGCACGGAGGGAGTTGAGAAGCCTATCCCTCTAAAAGGGACCACCCTATCTGATGATTCTTGATGTTCCTAAAGGAACCCCCTTATCCAACAATAACCAACACTCCCCAAACTATATCGAAAATCACAAAAGATCGCCGAAGAACACTATCGTCTTATTCTGAGAGACAGGAAAATGAACTAGAAATAATAATTTAAATGATTTTACTGACTTAAAAGTTACTGCTTATTTTTACTGTGTACAAGCACTTCATATGTGAAAAGATGGTTACTTTATCTACAAACTACATTCTTACAAGAGAACTGAACTCTTTGAAAGCCCAGACAAGTCTCCCGAAGGATTCTCAACACGAAACGTACGAAAGCTGTTGTTATTGTTCGTCTGAGGCAACGTTGTTTACAGCTATATTTTCAAGAAGGCCTTGGTTATACCTAGCCTATGTGTTTACACTTTATACTTTCGAGAACCTTCGCCATTATGGTCTAGACCGATGTTTATGCACTGTATGGGAAATATTATTTTGTTGACAAAATACTACAAGAAACGTATAGCTACTATTTCTGTCCTTGATCTTAAACAATTAATAGACGTAGTTGACTGATATTTAGAATAAGTCTTTAATCGAAGATTACAGTACTCTCCCAGGTCGACTTGAAAATTGTTCCTTTCCCGTTCCGGTGATCACGGGGGTAGTGGAAGGATGAGGAATCCGGATGCTAGTGACATGCATAACTGTGGAACGGGTGATGAGATGTGCATGAAACTTGTCAAGTATCAAGAACAAGTGTCTCAGATGATAGATTTCAATTCTGGAACGCATCCGATAACTTCGGGGGTAGTGGGGAGCTGGAGGGGGGGGGCGGGAGGGGGGTGCCTGAAATCTCGTCAAACACTTAAAGTTGAGAGATCGGGATGTGACTTTGAGGGAAGAACAAGCATAAACCGTAGATACATTATTGACAAAACAGGACCGGATCGTTTCACACTGGGGGTAGTTGAAGGGGCTTTTCCACAGTTCCGATTATCACGAGTTAGGGTACTTCCAGATGTGCTATGACCGTGAAACTTTGCAGGCATGTTAGGGATTCTATTGGCTTAAAAATAGTCCCTCCCCGAGCCGGTCATCGTTGGAGGAAGAAACAGTTGTCAATGAGTGGTATAACCGTTTCAGATTTACTAGATCAAGCCCATTTTCTGATGAAATGAATATTGGGAGAGAGATCCAGCCTTGAAAATTGCAAACCGTATCTGACCAACATATTAACTGTTCTTACAAGTGCCATATGAGCTGTCAGCTCTTGTTTTTTTCATGGATACGCCATCACTAGACTTTTACCTTTGGAAGACCTTTCCACTTTTGCCAACAGGACTGAGAAAAAAAAAAAAAAACGGTGTTGCTGCATAGCGACAACGTCGATAACAGCTGTGCCCATGATTAATTGTTTTAATCATGTTTTAATCAGTTGTTTTCAATCAATTAATCATTAGTTGTTTTAATAACCAATTAATTGCCTGCATAGCAGGCAAGCATTTTGTAATCTGCCTTTTTTTTTCTGGGAAGATTCAACTACTTCCCATGCAAATTCTAGCTTTCAACATAGTTCAAGCCCCCCAAAATTCCAAGCCTCAGATGCCAACTAATAGAGGCAACCTTTGTCTAACTAGTGAAGTCCAGGAAATGTGCCGCAGGCGAAATTTTGTGGGAACACTGATGATAAAAGTGCCTTTCTGAGATCCCAAGATTAACTATTCAACCCAGAATTGTCTGGCAATCAATCAATCAATCAGTCGATAATTTTATTAACCCGTATAAATATGGCACAGAACATGCCCATACGGAGCATATGAAATACAATAAAGGAAAGAAAGAGATGAGACTAAACTAAACGAAATTACTATACAAACGCACTATAATACGGATGGTACCTGTCTAGAGAAGAATCAAACTCGGCACGGCGTTGGCCACAGCCACAAAGGGGTCAGTAACGCCGTAAAGCTGCCTAACTTTGCGGTTACGAGCCCATAAGGGAAGGCCGAGTAGGTACTTAGCATATTTATAAAACAATTTACCCTTAAATCAGTTGTGCTAAATAACTTCCAAAAAGGAGATAGGGCTAGAAAGTGGGGGATTGTGTAAGCATTGTGAAGTCTAGCCAAAATAGGTCTACTATAACGGGTTTTAGCACTGACTAATAGACCGTATGCTGCTCTATCCTTCGCGCCGAAATGTGCGAGTAGTCCAGCACGGGTACTTTTCAGGTCGGTACCAAGTGGTAGACCGAGATAAGTTAGGGACGACGAAAGCTGGATACTGGAATCACCCAAAGAGACTGTAGCGCTATTAATAATAATAATAATAATTTATTTTTAACCCACAAATCGTACAAGACGAAAACAGTGGAGTACAAAAGAATAGATAAAGACATAATTACAAAACACTACACATACAAACAAAATCTACTTAAGAATCAAACAGACGAATAAGCCCATGAGAGGGCGACAGACGCGCGTACGCCGTTTCGGACAGTTTTCTGTGGAGAACAGGCAGTTTCTCCGTGATATCCGGTAGCGAGTACTTACTAATAATTTTGGAATTTCTTTGCCAAGGAGGGAGAAAAAGAAGAAATTTACAAAATCGAAAATAACAGGATCGCATAGCTTTAATATCCTTTTTCTTTAAAACAGGATAGACACCAGATAAAAAAAGAATAGAGTGGTCACAGAAGGAAGAGTATAGTTTGCCAAGAGCTTTCCGATTGTATTTCCCCCTGTTAGCAACAATTTTCGAATAACCCAGTTGAATTTTTAGTCTACAATCGGAAACCGTCCGGGATCGGAAAGAACGAATATTTTTAGTAATGGTAATACCCAACCACCGAATAGAATCAACACTTGGAATAGAAAACTTCAAGCAATTTAGAGACGCGGATGGCCCGGAGTTAAAAGACAGATATTCACATTTTTTTACGTTTAAAGAGAGTCCAATATTGGAAAATGAAGAGGAAACCTTCTGAACCAAACGCGACAACTCGCTCCTAGATCGGCTAATTAATAGAAGGTCATCTGCATAAGCAAGATATGAAACATTTGAAAAACCAAGGAGATAAGAAGAAGAAATATTTGTAAGCGTATCAGAAATACACATTTTGAATATACTAGGAGAAAGTACACCACCCTGTCTTACACCACAACGGACAGGAATCCTTGAAGCTGAAACAGAACCATTAGATTTTATTCGGAGGTAAGATTTACGATACCAATAACGAAGAAGAAATATAATGGAAAGGTTAATGCCGTTACTGTAAAGAGAATAAAGAGCTTGAGAATGCACAATACTGTCAAAAGCTTTAGAAAGATCTAGTGCACAAATGTGAAGACTATAACCCTTTTTAGATGAATCAATGAGAAGAGAAGAAAATGCCCGATGCGCATGCTGACATCCGATACCAGGCTGAAATCCGAATTGATTTTCCCCAAAGTTAACATTATCATTAAGAAAAGGAAGAAGCAGATATTCAAAAACTTTACTTAGATTGCAAGAAACAGTAATTGGCCTATAAGAAGAACATTCAAACGGAGACTGACCACGTTTAAGGACTGAACTGACTGTACCACACAGAAAACTGTTCGGAACCAGCGAAGAACATAAGCACATTTGAAATAACAGTTGAAGATGGCACAGAAGTGGCGGGCAATCAATTTTCAGATGGTTTATACCAATACCATCAACATCCACTGACGAAGATTTTAGTTGATTTATAGCTTTGGACACATTTCGAATAGCGATGGGGATAACATGACCCTGATGTAGCTTTGCCGGCATTACAGCATTAAGTAACTTACTGAAATATGCATGGACAGAATAATTAACAACTGAAAAAATGGACGAGTAATGAGCTTCCCAAGAAGAAACAGGGACAACGCATTCATTGGATTGCATACTTCCAATTTTCTCTGAATTCACAACTTTTCGCCACTCACTTTTATTAGTAGGAAAATTGGAACCTCTATAACGAATCGAACGAATCTGTTTTTTGTAAGTAGCTTTCGTTCGCTGTTTTAAATCAAAAACTTGACCTGATTTCGGTCTACCACACATTATCCACAGACGCAACCACCACTTTGCTTTGTTTTTAGCCGATTTTAAATCAGGATCCGTTGACCATTCAGGTTTTCTTGTTTTAACGCGTAGGGAGAGTGGTACATACTGGGTATAGGTACATAGCAGATCAGTGAGATTATCTGCCATCTGGTGAGACAAAAAAAATCATTTCAGTAGCACATGGCAATCCTTGACATATGGCCACCAACGTCAACCACTTATAAAGGTATGTTGCAATCTTTGTTTTCGAGATATCTGACTTTAAACTTTTTTGTATCTTACCCGAAAAATATTTTGGGATTCTGTTTTGATTCATAATTTCTTCAAGGTATGGCAGAATTAAGAGATTTTTCCACAGGTTAGTAGTACTGTGTCCTGGCTACACATTAGCGCCATCTAACATTCAAATTTTTGAAAGTTTAAGACGGTTTTTCAATTTCTGCCAATAGGGTTGGGGTGGTACATAGTGAATCACCAATGGGTGGTACATACTGGGTCATGACATATAGGAGTTAGCTTAGGATTTAACTATATTTTCGCTAAATTTCTTTGTCGAGTGGGATAGTTATCTCTCATCCGTATCTTTAAAGCTGCTATAGCATACTAAGGTCCGCTTGTTATGATAAAACCGCACAGAAAGACCCTCATAAGACCAAAAATTGGAATATCTTGCAACATCTCAGCCAGCCTCTATCATCACTATGATGAACTCTTTGGTCTACCGAGGTATAAGTTGCCCTATTTAGTATTCTTGGTTGTCTGGCTCTGCGCCACAAAGCTAAGGTTTAGCTTCTTCAAAGATCTTTACCCTATTACATTTTCTTGCAGATACAATGCCAAGGTTTTCTCGATCTGGCGTGGAGCAGCACTACCAAGAAGTTGCTACAAGGAAGACTGAATCTGAAATTGTTCTAAAAGATGCTGTGAATGAAGTAATTAAAGGCAAGAGCATTCGTAAGACAGCATCACGTTTCGGAATTACTTTCTCTGTTCTACAGCGAAGAGTTAAGAAGTTCAAAGAACTGAGCGATGACGAAAAATGCAGTATTACACTTGCAAGATAACACGGATTTACTCCAGTATTTTCATCTGAACAGGAAGGGGCCTTGAAGAAATACTTGATAGAAGCCAGTAAGATGTGCTATGGCTTGACAGAGAGGGAGACACGAAATCTGGCTTTCCAGTATGCTTTGGCTAATGGGAGCGCTGTCCCAAAATCATGGACAGACGCCAATACTGCTGGAAAAGAGTGGCTGTATGGATTTAGAAGCCGGAATACTGAGTTATCTCTGAGAAAGCCCGAAGCTACGAGTCTAAGCCGTGCAACAAGTTTTAATCGTAAGAATGTTGGCCAGTTTTTTGACAATCTGAAGGGTATTCTAGAAAGGTTCAAGTTTACTGGTGGGAGCATCTACAACTGTGATGAAACAGGACTTACAACAGTTCATGTGCCACCCAAGATCTTTGCCGAAAAGGGACGAAAGCAGGTTGGAAAAGTAACCTCAGGCGAAAGAGGTCAGTTAGTGACATTTCTGGGAACGATCTGTGCCAATGGCACGTTCTTGCCTCCTTTCATGATATTTCCAAGAAAAAAAATGCAAACCCGTATGCTTGCTGGAGCTCCTGAGGACTCTTCTGGTGGTGCAAACGTGTCTGGATGGATTAACCAGGAGCTGTTTTGTGATTACATGACGCACTTTATCAAGTTTTCCCATGCAAGCCTCACTCAGATGAAGCTTCTCATCATGGACAACCACGAAACTCATATTAGCTCAAAAGTTATTCAGCTGGCTAAAGACAATGGTGTTGTTCTCTTGACGATGCCTCCCCACTGCAGCCACAAGATTCAACCGCTGGATGTGAGTGTGTATGGACCATTCAAGGGTCATTACAATCGTGTGATGGATACCTGGCTGCTCAATAACCCAGCAAAAACTGTCACCATATACGATATTTCCGAGCTAGCAGGAAAGGCTTTTCCTCTTGCCTTTACACCCAGCAACATTAGCAGTGGCTTTAGGGCAACTGGCATTTGGCTATGCAACCCCGACATCTTCACTGATGATGACTTCCTCTGTTCGTACGTAACGGACAGACCCGAGATGTTAACGGAAGCTGGAGTGTTGGATGCTGAATCGGCGAGGACGTCTAGCAATTTTTCAGCTCCGGATGGTTGTAGCAGCTCCACCCCTGCAGTCGTTGGCAATTCAGATGACCTTCCTGGTTGCAGCTCTACACCTGCAGTCATTGACAGTTCAGATTACCTTCCTGGTTGTTCTGTCACACCAGCAGTTACTCCGGAACAGTTACGCCCTCATGCCAAGGCTGGTCCTCGCAAGACAGAAAACAGAGGTAGAAAAAAAGGATCTACCAAAGTTTTAACTGACACACCGGTGAAAAGCCAAATTGAAGAAGACGAGCGAGCAAGATTGATGAAAAATGTGAAAAAGAGTGGAAAGGTCGTTCAGAAGAACAAGAAAGTAGGTGGCAAAGGGACAAGCAAAAAGCAGGTGGTCCAACACATAAGGTTTGATGAATCTGATGAAAGTGGTTCAGATGTTGATTTGACTTCTGGCACGAGTGACTCTGATGAATCCCTTCATCTTGGACTTTATGAAGATGAAAACTTTGATGAAATGCCATACGCAGACTTCGACTCTGTCACAGTTGGAAACTTTGTGAAGGTAATTTACGAAGGCGAATTCTTTCCAGGAACTGTTGTAGCCAAGACAAAAGACAGTGCCCAAGTTAAAGTGATGGCCATGGCAGGCATCTCGCGGTGGAAGTGGCCTGATAGAGAGGACTTGCTATTTTATCCGAAAGAAGATATCAGGAAAAAGCTGGCTAACCCTGAGCCTGCCCCCGGTACGGCTTCTAGAGCCTCAGCGTTCTTCATTTCGTGACTGGTAGAGTGACTAGAGTGGGCTGATTTGATACAGTGAATTTGAGTTTAGTTCAACTTATATCTGAACCTGAAGTTAAATAAAAATCCAGTGAGAGTTTATCCCGTCCTATTGGAGAATATATTTGACAGAATCTAAGGAATGTGTAAGTGACCCACTATGTACCGTACCCCCTACCTAGTATGTACCACCCCCCGGTACATAGAAGGTCAAGTGGTACATACAAGATATAGGGGGGTAAATGGGGGGTTTCTGGTATGAAAATTCCCAAAAAATCGGTTTTGATAGAGTTTTGGAGGGTCTTTCAAACTGTGTAAGATTCATCCATATTGCCCATTGTCCTAAGAAGTTATTTAACTTTTCCAAATATTGACCCAGTATATACCACTCTCCCCTACATTTTCCTGCGGTACAGCGATATATTCAGATTGACGGAGACAATGAATAATCTGAGAATAATATGCATTTAATTCAACATTACTGTTAGCGAAACGATTACGTAATTGAAGGAGGTGATATGGGACTCGTATTGAACTGAGTAGCGTAATAAGGGTAGAAATGTACAGAGGCATATTTGCACGTTTCCAATTGCTGCGAGTAAACCACTTTGACTGATTTCGGGGTTTTGGGGAACCAGGGCACATTTTTACTGATATACTAAAAGACAGAGGAAGGTGATCAATATCCCGTGCATCTTCATGGACGCAAATAACAGAGGGATTCAGATTTGGTGAACAAATAACATGATCGATGTTAGTAACACTACCAGAATGATGCACATATGAATAATCCAGAGTCTTGTCAATAATTTTGTAATCAGGAAGAGAATCCAATAGAGTTTCACTACGGACAGATTTTTTGTACACATTCGTGTTAAGATCACCGGCCAAAATAAATTCATAACCACCGGTAATCGCATTGCTAAGAACAGACTTAAGGATATCACAAGATTTGGCAAATTTGTTAAGGGCGATCACAGATTTGTTATCACATGGGAGATACGCGTTAATGAGCAGCATTTTTCCGAGGCGTATAATTAGAAAATGATCATCCGAATGGTAACAAGACGGCGCAAGGAAATTTAGGCGGCGCTTGATTATGCAAGCTAGGCCTCCCGAGGGTCTACCGAACGTGGCTTTGGCATTTATCACAAAAACAAGATGGTCAGCACTACGCCGAAGGAAATTAACACTTGTCGAAGTTAATAGATGCTCTTGCAGGCATACTACATCAAAATCACTAAGCAGTTCATCAAGTAACGAGTCCTTGTCCTTAGTACCGTTTATATTAAAAGAAACTATCGAAAGTAGTTCACTCATTTTGCTTTTTCGGTTGCCACAATAGCCTTGAGAATGGGACAAGTAAGACTAAAGGATACATGGGATCCGCCACAGTTGGCACATTTTGGGGTTTCGGTACATGGGTCGTCCCTAGAGGAAAGATGTGGACCAGCACATCTCGCGCACTTTGGGTCAGGACTTGGGCAAGCTGACTGTAAATGGTTTGGCGATCGGCAGTTGAAGCAGCACCGAGGAATGTCTTTGAATTCAGTAACACGTACAAACTCATAACCCAGCTTGATGCCGTCTTTTATGTATCTTGCCTTAGAAGAAGAATCAGCAAATTCCACTTTGATCGAACTCGAACTACCAAGGCGCTTGGCATCTGTAATGCCGGGGAACTGAGTGAAACTTGAAAGATCGTAGTCCACGGGCATACCTTTCAAGAGACCAAAAAACTTTTTGCTCAATACTCTAGCCGAGGAGCCGCTGACCAGACTTGCAACAGACGAGCAGAAATCGTTGGCAACTCCCTTTTCGATGTTAACAAACCACTTGTCGCGTACAGGACGAACAGAGGTCACCGATTCATGTCCATCAATTTTGTCAATCAGCTCTTTCCGTTTGAGTGGATCAGAAAGAGAATCGGGAACTTTCGAGACGATGACAGTGGTATGGGTGTCGCACAGAGAAGTTTTTTCCAGCATTGGAAAATGAAAATCATAAGAATCGAGCTTACTTGAGACGACGTTCACTAACTGTTCAACTCGATTAATCTTCGTTGTAAGTTTGGAAAACACCATAGCAGGTATACAGGGAACTTCGGTGGGAGAACGGATTACGTACGTGGGTACGGAAATGTCAGAGTCATCACAGCGCTTCATCAGGCCCAGAATATCTAGCAAATGACTTGACAGAGCCTTTACTCCGGAACGACGTGGATAGTTTTCCTGGGGGGCAACCTTCGCCCAAAACACTTTCTTCTCTTTGAGTGCTGATTCACAATCAAAGAAATCCGATCCGTAATTAACTATCACGTCATTCTCAACTCCTTCCTCTCGACTGACTTGCAAAAAGTTCAATATTGGAGAATAGACAAGTTCATCAATAATCGCACTTCCACTGCTGCTGCTAGGCATTCTCGTAACGGATTAGCGCTCGTCACCCAAAACAGGTCTTATCAGTATGAATGACTGAACTGAACTCAACCTAGTTGAATTGGAACCTAGTCGATTACGAGTAAACTTGGTGCATTCACTCTTACTCGGATTGAGTTTTAAAACGATATCCTTATACTCATCACTTAAACGGGCAAAATTCTTCTCTGTCGAAGCCAGGGTTTTACTCAGGCTAAAATATCATCAGCATAATTTAGTAGCGACAGGTACAGACCTCAGAAAATAAAACTCATTTCAGCTTTCTTCTGGGCATCGACCACACTATTGTTAAATAGCGGGGGTGAAGTTATAGCACCTTGCCGAATACCTTTATGTACTGGGATGATCCTGTCGATTAAATCAGAGGCACTTCTAGAAAGTGACTTAACTTTTACGTTTAATCTACGGTACATATCACGAAGGGTAGCTATTACTGAAGCGTCCACACCACGATGCAAATGAAACGGGCGATCCAGGGTAAATTGGATACAAAGTACATTTGTTCCGAATTTACAGCAAACAAAAGTAGGCTAGTTTTCACGTCAAGAGATGTGCTTATTTCTGAAGTACTGCAGTCCTAAGAAGTAAAAAATGAACAGCAACTAGCTGAAGCTACCTTTAATGGTAAAGAACGACAGGTAAATACATGCAACTTAAATTACCGAACGCAGTAACAGGGTTGAAGCAAATAATGAAATCATAGTATACCGAAAAACTAACTAAAAAAAATAAGGAACAGATCGAAAGCGGTATTACAACGAATTTTTTAATGGAATATAACTCTTCGTGGAACCACCTAAAGCAACCGAAATCGGCAAGTCTAATAATAGAGATGGACTATAGAAAAATCGGTGAATTACCATATTTGGTAACAAACCAAAACCAAATGAATCTCACCGTTTAATTATGAAATGGACTGACCAAATGCGACTGAATTACCGAATTCGGTAGAGAATGAAACCAAATAAACAGGTTAAATCACCAAATTTGCGAATGCGGCGAAGTTGATGCAGACTAAACAGAAGTTGGAGGAATTATCGTATTCGGTCATGAATGGGGAGTTGGAGGGGGGGGGGGGGGACCGGAAATCATGTGACATGTTCAGAGTGGACGGATCTGGATGAAACTTGGTGGGAAGAACAAGCACAAGCCCTAGATACATAGTTGACAAAACCGGACCGGATCCGAGCACTTTAGGGGGAGTTGGAGGGAGGGTTCCGGAATTTCGGTGATCCCGACTTAACGTGCTTACACATGTGCTGGGACGATGAAACTTAGCAGGCATACTACGCACCCGACCAAACTAACTTGGAAATAGTCACTTTCCGATCTGACTGCCGTGGGGAGAGTGGAGGAGGGGGAATCCCGAATATTGACGTATTTAAAACTTTTGAACGGGGAATCGGATCTTAATGAAAATTGATATTTGGAAAGACCTCGTGTTTCAGATGTCTCATTTCAAGTGCGGACAGGATCCGATCAATGCGGGGGAGTCGGGGGGGGGGGGGAGCGGAAATTTTATGACACAGTTGAGATAAGACTTGGTGGGAAGAACAGGCGTAAGCCCTAGGTACATCAGTGATAGAACCGGACCGGATTAGGTCACTTTGGGGGAGTTGGAGGGGGGTCTTGAATTCCGGTGATCGCAATTTAAGGTAGGCTACTTCCAGGTGTGCTAGGACAATGAAACTTGGCTTGAACATTAGAGACTTGACAAGATTGGCATAGAAAATTTTTTGCCATGATCATTTTTGCCTCAAAGGTTTTGATTATGATGATTACGGATTTTTTTTTTTGTTTACCAAATGATACAATCTCGTGATTTCCAAGGATCCACCATCATTCTTATTTACCTTCTTATTTTTTTTTTTACCAAATGATACAATCTCGTGATTTCCAAGAATCCATCGTCAATCTTATTTACCACAAGTGCCATATGAGCTTCCAGCTCTTGTTGTATCCTAGCACTTTCATAGATATATTGTTAGACATATTTGACGGTGCAAAACGGATAAGTCAGCTACATTTTATTCGAGCTCTATTCACAACATGGCTGAAGGAACATCTATATTGTTAGACATTGACTATTTCACAGACTTCAGCATTTACCTAAAATAATCTTTTCTCTACAGTTGCAGCCTAGCTGTCCAGTTATCCAAAGTTCGTGAGTCAGTCCTCATCATCTCCACTGACCCGGCGCATAATGTGTCAGATGCCTTCGACCAGAAATTCAGTAAAGTTCCGATGAAAGTGAAGGGGTTCGACAACTTGTTTGCAATGGTAAGTGTACTATTTTGACTGAAGAACAGAAGTATTTGGGAGGTTCATCACCCTGGTAGTAACTTCCTACCAGAATCACAAGCCCCAATTTCATCGCAATTAAGTGGATTTCTCATAGATAGTTCTTCAGCCCAAGCTGACTGCGAATCATATTTGACGATGCAAAACGGATAAGTCAGCTACATCTTATTCGAGCTATATTTCGGCCCTTCTTGGCAAGGGTCCTGTTCAGGCTCATATGGTCCCAACCGACATTTACTGGGTCAAAAAGGTAGAGTGCATTTGACAACTGCCTGGTGAACAATTCAGTTTAATTTGTCGACCAATTTTCGTAAATACCAGGTGGCTACCAGTCCATACCCTACCCCTTTGTCCATACAAGGCTAAACCCTATCGCGCGTTGGTGACAATATCCACATTAGCCTACTCTTTGTTAAAGTTTAAGCGAAAAAGGCTGAGCTAGGAAGGTACCCATCAAGTATTCACTTGAAGAGGCTTGAAGACCCGATGAAAATGCGGTACTTCGTTGCTGCGCTATTAACAAATAGTCGATATTCAGATAGTGGAATTTCCCTGTCGGATTTATGGTAGCTGTATGCGCTTGTACCTTTGTTGTATGCTTGACCTAAAACCATGTATGAAAAATAAGTGTTCACGCAGTGAGCTACCTTCCGCAAAATGATCACTGGTCACTGAAAGCCATGTTTTGATTAAGATTCAAATTTTCTGCGTCATAATAGAATTTCCGTTGTGAGGACGGCCTGTAGATGTTCTGAATGTGATAATAGGGGAAAAAAAAAAAATCGTTTACGCAATCCAAGTAATGCTGTGTATTAAGTTAAATCATACAAAAATAAGTTGGCTTTTCAGTTAAACTTTAAGTCTATGATGCCAGAGGGAGACTGCGGTCCGGCTGTGTATGCCACGTGCACTGATAAGGCCTCTTAGGGAGTGCTTCCGCTTCTCCTGATTTATCAGGAGATCTACGTTTTTCTTAAGGCCCCTACTGGTTTATTTTTGAGTCTCCTGATCTACTGATTTTCTGCTGATATTTCCGAATAGATATATTCTTAATTATTCTTTTGTCGAACCTGGCCTGGAGGCTGGAACTCATCACTGAAGTTATGCGTTTCTGTTCGGCACTGAAATTTATTCTATTCCCGCCCAGGATTCCTATACCATCCAATTGAGCAACCTTACGCTTGACTCCGTGATTCTGTGGGGGAGCGAATGGGCTTCAACGGACTGGGTTTAGAGGCGGCAAATGGGGAAATCAAGTATTACTTTACAAGTAATGTGCTGAGACGGTCACCTACGTTTAGGTTCTTCCTTTTTAATTATTTTACTTTATTCTTTTGAAGCTCACATAGCATCTTTTCTAATGAAAAAATATCTTATTTTTTCTTTGGTCTAAGACAATGGGCTCCCCTCGGTGTAATTTCCCACTCCCTGACCGTAATAATTCCTTAATCTCTTCAACATCATCGACTGTTTCAAAAACAAAATATTCATACAAACTTTAAACTATTCTTTAAATTTCCAATTACCTTCAAAAATTTTCTTTAATCGTTTTTACGGTACTTATTTTCTCTCCTCTCTTAGATTTTATAATCTACACTATAAATTCTAAGTAAATCGTAAAGAATCATTTTTTTTTTACCAGGATTCCATGACGATTGTTTCTAGGGTAGGCTACATGTACTTTAAAAATTCATTCAGTATTAAATTTTTTGTTCCTTTTAGAGGAACCCTACATCCGTAGGTTTCCTTTCCTTCAATCGCCGATCACTTTACACCTAAATATCCTTTCAGCCGAAGCTGACTGCGGATCATGGTTGATAGTGAAAAACGGATGCGTCAGCTGAACTTTGTTCGAGCGATATTTCGTTCCTTCTTGGCAACGGTCCTTTTCAGGTTCTAACCGCTAAAGCTGGGAATCAAACTCAAACTGGGAACTGAATTTTAATTCCCAGCTTGAGTGGTCTGAGCCTGAATAGGACTCTTGCCAAGAAGGGCAGAAATATCGCTATAATAAAGTTCATTTGACGTATCCGTTTGTCACTGTACACTCTACACCTATACTTTAAATGTTCCCCTCTTTGACAAATAAACTATAAATACAAATCTCTCCTAAAAAAATCTCCTTAGAAACTTCTGATTTCTAGAACATCTACATATAAATCTCCTGATTTTTTCGATTAGCATACTGAATCTCCTGATTTCTCCTGATTTGTATGGCACTTGCAGCCTCTGGCTCAAGTGCCAGATACCGATCACAATTCCGTCTGTCGGTTTGTCGGTCTGTCCGAGTTTTTTGTCACACTTTTTCTAGTTAGGGTTCTTCAAGATGTGCTAGGACGGTGAAACTTGGCAGGCATATCAGGGACCCGACCAAACTAACCTGGAAATAATCAGTTTCCCGATCCGACCATTTTTTTTTTGGGGGGGGGGAGTGGAGGGCAGGGGAATCCGGGATATTGAGTAATGTGTAACTTCCGAAAGTGTGGATTGTAATGAAATTTATAACTGAATAGATTACATATCTGGGATGTCCAATTTAAAGTCTTGGTCCGATTCGGTAGCCAGGGGGGAGTTGGGGGGCGGGGGCGGAAATTAAAAAAAAAAAACAGTTAGAATGGAAGGATAGGAGTGAACAAGCATCTGCCCTAGATAAATCATTTAGACAATTATACTGGATTCGGACACTTACGGGGGGGGGGAGGGGTTTTCCCGGAATTCCGGTGATGGCGGTAAGACAGGCAAGGGACTTTTAAGTATTAATGGGCTGTTATGCAGGGTTCGTGCGGCTCTGGAAATCAGGGAAAAGTCAGGGAATTTTTTTGTTGTCAGGGAAGTTAGGGAAAAGTCAGGGAAAACCGTGAAAAGCCGCAGAAGGTCAGGGAAATTAATAAAAAAGTTCAGTCTATACTTACGCATCGATTTTTTTTTTTAATAGGAAGTTTCTTTTTCGTCGGTTCTCTGCCCTAAGTTTATCAGTTGATAACTCTGTTCTTTGAGCCGTCCCAGTCTGTGGAATGAGGAATCGCAATTTCAATTTCTCGTACAGTTTGAACTGGCTTTACGAAACTGATCGATATTTTGTTCAGTTTTTATGGCACTTACCGATCACTTTTCCGTCGGTCTGTCGGTCAGTCTGGTGTTTGCAAGTTAGAGTACTTCCTGATGTGCTAGGACGTTGAAACTTGGAAGGCGTATTAGGGACTCGACCAAACTTACTTTGAAACAATCACTTGCTCGATCCGACCATCGTGGGGGGAGGGAGGGGAGCCGGAATCTGGAATCCAGAATTTAGTAACATGCATAACTTTCGAACAGGTGATTGGATCTTAATGAAACTTGATATTTGGAAAGGCCTCATGTCTCATATGTCCTGTTTCAAGTGCGGACCGAATCCGATGGATGGGGGGGGGGGGGGGCGGGGGGGACCGGAAATCATGTGACGCGCTTAGAGTGGAACGATCGGGATGAAACTTGGTGGGAGGAACAAGCCCTAGGTACATCATTGACAAAACTGGACCGGATTCGTGCACTGTGGGGGGAGTTGGAGGGGGTTTCCGAATTCCGGTGATTCGGAGTTAAGTTCCTTTCAGGTGGGCTAGGACTATGAAACTTGACAGGCAAGTCAGGGATCCGACCAGATTAACCTTGAAATAGTCAACTTCCCGATCCGACCACCGTGGGGGGAGTGGAAGGAGGGGGAATTCGGAATCTTGAGGGATGTATAACATTGGAACGGATGATCGGATCTTAACGAAACTTGATATTTGGAAAGACCTCGAGTCTCGAGTGACCCATTTAAAGTCTGGACCGGGTCCGATGAATGTGTGGGGGGGGGGAATCTTGTGACACGCTTAGAGTGGAGCGATTAGGATGAAACTTGGTGGGAAGGACAAGCACAAGAACTAGATACGTCAATAATAGAACCGGTTCGGATTTGGTCACTGTGGGGGGAGTCCGGAATTCGGTCTATCGCGATTTAATGTATTTCCAGATGTGCTAGAACGATGAAACTTGGCTTGAACATTAGAGACTTGACATGATTGCTTAGAATAGTTAGTTCTCCAACCCTACCATCGTGGGTGAGTGGAGGGAGGGGAAATCTGGAATCTTGAGGTATGTATATCTTTTCAGCGAGTGGTCGGATCTTAACGAAACTTGATATTTGGAAAGACCTCGTGTCTCGGATGTCCCATTTTAAGTCCGGATCGAATCCGATGAATGTGAGGGAGGGGGCAGAAAGCTTGTGACACGCTTAGAGTGGAGTGATTGGGATGAAACTTGATGGGAAGAACAAGGACAAGAACTATATAAATCAGTGACAAAATCGGACCGGGTTCGGGCACTGTGAGGGGAATTGGTGGGTGGGGAATTTCTGTGATCGCGAATTAAGGTACTTCCAGATGTGCTAGGGCGATGAAACTTGGCATGAACATTAAAAACTTGACAAGATTGGATCAGAAATCGTCACTTCTCAGATCCAACCATCCCTTAAAGTACTGATCCTAACCTTAAAGTACTAATCCTAACCACAAAGTAAAAAAAAAATGCTTTTATGCAAAGTTTACATTTAACTTATGGGTGTTAAACTAATTTTTAGCACCCTGAAAGTGCGTTTCTTAACCGAAAAGTAAAAAAAAACTTTAACCAAACGATTTATATATTCATGATCCCCAAGGGCCCGTGATCATTTTTGCCTCAAGGGTTTTGCTTACAACTGAGTTTCTTAAAACACGAACAATAATTTTGAGCAAAATATATATTTTCATGATTCCAATGAGCGTATCACCATTTGTGCTTCAGGAGTGTTCATTACAGATGAATCTCTAGTGCCCTTAAAGCGCATCATCACGCCCAAATGTACAAATAAAATAGATTTTACGAACAATACATTCTCGTGATATCCAAGGACCCATGACCATTGTTATCTCAAGGATCGACAAACCCACGAATTGACGAATTCATACTTTAATCCTCTGTCCCAGCCTTGCAAGTGCCATAAGAACTTCCAGCTCTTGTTTTTTCAATAAATGAGTTAATTTGTTCACTGAGGTAATCGAAAGGTGTTGGAAAACTGATGGAAAGGGTCAGGGAAAATCACCAAAAAAAGGTCAGGGAAGTCAGGGAAAACCACCAAAAAAGGTCAGGGGTCACAAGAAATGTCGCAACATTTTGGGTTTAGTTTCTCAGCCACCGTTTGAACACTGAAGTGGTTAACCCCTTGCATGTCCCAAAGAAGGATCTCTTTCTCAAAAACACAGATGACACATTTCTTGATTAACTGGTGAAAAATATTCTACTAAACTGGTGAAGCCATCGTTCTTTGTTAAAAAAAAAAAAAAAAAATATCAAGCCTACATACTTAGGATGTAAAAATAAATCGACTGGTGAAGCCATCGCTCTTTGTTAAAAAAGTAAATAAATAAATATCAAGCCTACATACTTCGGAAGAAAGGATGTAAAAATAAATCGACTATGCAGCCAGTTCAACTTTTTCCTTTTTGCTCGATGACATTGTGACGGGTGAAAACTTGCAATATGGGCAATCTAGTAGAACCCAGTTGGTAGGCTACTATAAAGCCATCCGTAAATTTTCAGGATCGTACTACTATTGAAACACTCAATGACTCGACTAATATTTGCGAAACCACAGCATTGTGTTGAATTCTTATTTGTTAACCTTTCTTAACAATAATTATAACAATAACAGCGCTTACAAGTACAGGAAAACTTGAACAGAATCCGATCTTGGTGACAAGATTATGTTTACACGCAGAGGAAAAAACTAAATTCTTCAAACCAGAAATTGTGAAAAAAATAAGTTAACTAGCCAATAAAAAAATGTTTGAGAGCATTTATGACGTCAGTACTGATGACTGCTTCTCTCAAAAGCTAGCTAGACGTTTTTTAGTGTTATAACCAGCGCTGCCGACGAAATTCCTTTCAAGTAGACCGGAATTCCTTTCAACATGAAAGGATTCTCGTCCTGGGAGACTTTTTGGGATCCCAAAACGGAAGTGAAGGGCCAATAATTTAGTCCTTTTTAGTGTTTTTTTTACCTTCGTGACAAAGTGTTATGTGATTCCTCATTTTGTATGACGAAAAGGTCAAATTCGGCGGTAACGCTGTGACAGATACTTTTGAAAAATAAAATTCTATTCTATTCTATTCTACCTATGACATCGTAAAAGTTGTCCGTCTGTCCGTCTGTTAGCACGATAACTCTCGAAGGGAATGAGATTTTTTGATGAAACTTGGTGTGAGAACTCTTTGGGTCAAGGGTAAGGTCAAGTTAGTAGATGGGCTCTGTAGCCTTACATTTAGGGGTAGGGGAGGGGGTTCAAATTAAGGGGCAAACAAAATATTTTTGAACAGGTAATGTGATAGTCGATTATGGTCGATTATATATTTTCTCGTCCGACAAGTAGTTCGCCCGGAATCCGGCAAAAACCGAAAAGTTGGTTAAAATTAAAGTTTCTTTTGAAGTTGATTAAATGTTCGATTTAGTGGTAAGAAAACATGCTGGACACTATGGTGAAAGCCATTTTCTTGCTGGACGAGTAGTTTGTCCGGAATCCGGCAAATACCGGAAAGTTGGTTAAAAGTAAAAGTTTCATTTGAAGTTGATTAAATGTTAGATTTAGGGGTAAGTAGACATGTTGGACACTTATCTGAAAAGGATTTTCTACCCCGACAACAAGTTTACCCGGAATCCGGCCAAAACCGGAAAACTTGTTAAAAGTACGGTAATAAGTTTTATTTGAAGTTGATTAGATGACAGATTTAGGGGTAAGAAGAGACGCTGAGTCTGTATACGACAATCGTTTTTAAATCATTTTTTTAAACCGGACATATAAATCGTCCGGAATCCGGTTGTAAACGGTTTTTGGGATCCTTAAACGTAAGTGGAGTGATACCTATGACATCGCAAAAGTTGTCCGTCTGTCCGTCCGTCTGTTAGCCCGATAGCTCTCGAAGGGGTTGAGATATGTTGATCAAACTTGGCATGAGGACTCTTTAGGTCAAAGTACAAGTCAAGTTCGAAGATGGGCTATGTAGCTCTATATTTAGGGGGGGGGAAGGGGTTGAAATTAAGGGGAACAAAAAATATTTTGTAAAAGTTGAATTAGGGGTAAGGAGACATGCTGAATCCGAATATGAAATTTATTTTCTCGCCGAACAAATAGTTCACCCCGAATCTGGTGAAAACCAGAAAATTTGCGAAAAGTGCTGAGTCCGAATATGAAAATTATTTTCTCGCCGGACAATTAGTTCGGCCGGAATCCGGCGAAAACCGGAGAATTTGTTTAAGTAAAATTTTTATTTAAATTTGATAAGATGTTCGGTTTGCGGGCAAGTATACATGCTGAATTTGCGTATGACAATGATTTTCCCATCGGACGTATAGATCGCTCGGAATCCGGCTGAACCCGGAAGATTTGTTAAGAGTAAAAGTTTAATCTGAAGTTGAGAGGTTGGATACTTACTCCTTACACCTACGGTAAGGAGAAATGCCTAGTTTGGTTTTGAGCTTATTTTTTCGCCAGACAAGTAGTTCCGGAATTCCGCCGAAACCGGAAAAAAACGGAAAATTGACAGAAGTAAGGCAGGAAGTTTCGATCTGCCTGGTCAAAATAGATATGACTTAAAGGGGTAAACGCACATGCTGAATCCATATCTGAACTTGGTTTTTCATATGATTCGCTATTTGGCCATCTGTTTCTAAATTTTAATAGTAAAAGTGTTCAAGGAGTCTGGCGAAGACTGGATCTGGCGAAGAAAAGACCCAATTGTCTGGATCAAATTTGAACTTTTGGGATCCCATCAAAACCTTTGCTCTTGTTTTTTTAGTAGCTAAAGTTTTCTTTGAAATTGATTAGATGTTCTTCATAGGGATAAAGAGATACCGTACGCTGAATTCGATTCTTTTCTTGATGGACAAGTAGTTCGCTCGGAATTCGGACGAAACCGGAAATTTGGCAGAAGTAAAGCAGGAAGTTTCGGTCAGTATCGTCAAAATAGATATGGCTTATAGAGGTATATCTGAACTTGGTTTTCTCTAGTGATTAGCCTGGCGAAGACTAGATCTGGCGGAGACAAGACCCAGTTGTCTGGATCAAATATTAGATTTTTGGGATCGCATCGAAACCTTAGGTCTTGTTCTAGTTGTCTTCACGAATGGAATCCTTTCGAGTCGACCGGAATTCCTTTCTACTTGACGGGATTTCTTGCCCATGTAAACACTACGTAAGAAAGGAGCAAGTTTCTTCAGCTACGAAGTGACTTCTGAAGTGTGGTAGTCACAAATGATACCATGTCTCAGTGCAGAAATGCGCAGACATGGTATGATAAACTTAGTAGAGATCACGAATAGAAATGGCCTTAACTGAATTAAGGACATCTCTGATGGATCTCGAGAAACGGTTAAAATGAAGGGATAGGAGTGAAACTTGCTGCAATGAACAAACATCGTCCCAGATAGATCGTTTACACAATTCGACTAGATCCGGACCCTTGGGGGGGGGGGGGTAGAAGGTAGTACTTCTGGACCCATGGGAAAATGCTACTTTTTATTTCTGTAAAAATGTTTGAAGAAACTGAAGCTTCACTGTAAAAAGTTTCTCCGAGAAAGGATTATAAGTTAACTGCAGTATTTGCTACTGGGATTAACCTTATATCTACTGGGATAAGATCAATCCGAATTAGAAATAATCGTATCTCAGTAGAGACAATATTAATCCCAGTAGAAAATACTGCAAGATTTTTTTTTTTACAGTTGTCGACCCAACTTGGGACAGACCTCTCTTACAAAGACTGCAAAACTGCACTCCACTTCATACACTGTAGGCTCTGGGTCTCCCACAAACAAAAAAATCCTTTTTGGCCTAAGTGCAAGAGTTCTACGAAGCTTTCCAAAATTTAACACTACATTTATTAATCTGACCTGAGGTCCAAACCCACTGTGAAAACCACAGAGGCCCCTTTATTCAATCAACCAGTCAGTCTTTATTCTTCAAATACATTCCTTACAGTATTAACAAGAAAACGAATATTTGTTCTCTCGTCAAACATAATTATATACAATTGTGCTGTAACATAGTCAAATTGTCATGAATTACACAAGAACAAAATAGCAACATAGCATTGTCTATTACCTCGGCGGTGTTGGAAGAAAAAATAAAGACACGATACAAATCAGCAGCACAGCTAATGGTTATTTTTGGCTTCTAGGAAATTGATCCTAATGCTGGGTTCTCTGAACTACCGGACGAGTATTTTGAAGGAGCAGAAGGCAGTGAGGCCGACTTCTGGAGAGCCAATAGAGGAATGATGCAGGAAGTCATAAGTGCTGTCCCAGGCATTGATGAGGCTATGAGTTATGTTGAGGTCATGAAGTAAGTGGAGTTTTCGAGAATCTGTCTAGGTACCAAACCAGCTACCATCCCCTGGAGCAACCCTTTTGACACTAAATTTTGAAATCATTTATTGACAAACCAACTTCGTAGCTTTCTTCAGCAGAAGATGCTAAGTCATGCTGGTCATTCCCATTAATGAAATAAAAATATTACGCTAACCCTTCACTTTGTTAAATATATCTGTAAAAAGGGCACAAACGAGTTCATAAACCTCGAGGTACGTCCTTTGACAGGCAATTATTTATTTTGCCGTCTTGCCCTGCTGTTGTTCGGGGCATCAGGGGGGAGAAAGTATAATAGAATATCATTAGAAAGTTTATTTTATGCTCTCCAGAACGAGATGTAAAACTACACACTGCAGGATTGGACTCTCTTGCTTTGCCTCAAAGATGTGACCAGTAGACCAGTTTACCAAAACCCCTACCCAGTCGTATGCCCATCTGTAAATCAACTAACCAACAGCTTAGTGAACACGTCTATAAATTGCCACGTCAGGCCCATTGTTCCATACATTTCCCGGCAAGGAAGATATTACTGAATCTAGTTAACCGATCACAGCTTTGTCCATATTTAAATCTTTGCAGTTAAATTGGTATGACAAACGAAGTAACATGTCAGCATGTTTCTAGGCTGGTTCAAGGCATGAACTTCAAGGTTGTCGTTTTCGACACAGCACCGACTGGGCACACGTTAAGGCTGTTATCATTCCCGAAACTAGTGGAGAAGGGTCTTGGAAAGCTGCTCAGGCTTAAATCCCAGATTGCCCCTTTTATGAACCAGGTAAGTCAGGTCACTGTTTTAGGCGCAATTATCGTTGACATCCTGTTGAATGTCAATTCCCTCGCGTGTCTAACCCTGCATAGGTCATTTCAAGATACGGATCGTTTCATCAGAAATGACATCTCCTGGATCTTCCAGATAGATGGTTAGAACTAAAGTAACGGAACCCTGTTCGGACTGGGACCCATTATGTTGAATGTCAATTCCCTCGCGTGTCTAACCCTGCATACACTGTAAGAAAAAATATTGTAGTATTTACTACTGGGATTAATCTTATCTTTATTGAGATAAGATTATCCCTAATTCGGATTAATCTCATCCTAATAGAGATAAGATTAATCTCAGTAGCAAATACTGCATACTTATTCGGAGAAACTTTTTACAGTGTAGGTCCTTTCAAGATACGGATTGTTTCATCAGAAACGACCTCCCCTGGATCTTCCAGATAGACGGTTAGCACTAGAAGTACTGGAACCCTGTCTGGATTGGGAACCATTCATTCCTTTTCCCTGGGTAACCTGTTAGAGTTTCTCGGTAGAACGGTGTGGGTGGCTTTGATAGCAGTAAGTCCCCTTCAATCCGAGGGGTTGCGTGCTGGTGCCTCATGATGTACAAGGTCCCTGCCTCATGCCTGCCTCACGTGCCTCATGCCTGCCTCTCGTACCTCATTGCTTGCCTCACGTGTCTCATCGCCCGTTCTGGTGACACGTTTAGGGATTTTTGGAAATTTTCGCTCAGCTACGAGATTTTCTATGAATAACAAAAAGAGATGGAGCTACTTATCCCCTCGGGAAATTTGAACTTGGTTGTCCATGCGGATTATTTGTAAGGTAAAATAAATATTTCTTGTTAGTTGATTAAGGCCTTTAATAAACCCTGGTAATTTATCTCTGACAGACTTAGGTCTACTCAGGCACATCCCAAGGGGGGTGGGGTGGGGGCTGCACCCCCCCCCCCCCCAGAGATCTGGGCAAGAAACAATCTGGTAAATTTTGACTGGTGCGGCAAAGCAGTGGCAGTCAAATATGTTCCTGAACTTCATGATTTTCAAGTAATCTGCGGGAATTGGCTCAGGCAATTTACTGGAAATCAGCCAATCTACCGGAACTTGGCTCGGGTAATTGGCTCAAGTAATCTACCGGACTTTGTCTGAGGGAATATGCCGGAATCGGCTCAGGCAACCAGAAATCAGCCAATCTACCAGAACTTGGGTCTGGCAATCACCCAAAATTTGTCTGAGGGAATGTACCCGAATGCAGCTCAGGGAATCTACAGGGGACCTATGCAACCGACGAGAAACGAGTTTGGACGAGAAATTGGTGGTGATAAAAGTGTAAATTTAACCTTAAAAATCATAATTTAAGCCTATGTGGCAAAGGGAGGTTGGAAATGCCACAGAAGAGCTGAAATTACGGTTTGAAAGTCTGATTGATACTTTTTATCACCAACGTACGAGGCTATACATGTCCGAGGCTGCATAAGTTCCCTGTCCTGGAATTGGCTCAGGCAATGTACCGAAATTTCTCTAAGGGAATTGACCAGAAGATGGCTCAGGGAATCTACTGGAGTTTGTCCGAGGGGAATCTACCAGATGTTGGCCCACTTGGGTCTATACCAGAATTTCGCTCAGGGAATCCACCAGAATTTCACTCATGGAATCTACCGGAATTTGACAGCAACAAAGCCTACAAATGCTAAAATATGGAAAGATGTTTCCCGATCTTTGTCGAACAAAATTATCATTACACGACTTTTAGACTGCTTAGAGCTGGTTTTAATGTTAAAAATGGCTAAGAAGGCAAACAGAATTCGGCCTTCGGCAAAATACAGAGTTGCACATGGATGCATATTATTACTCGTTATTTGTTCTTGATATTATTTTGTTCATGGAATCTACCAGAATCGATAGCTAAAAATGCTACAGTAGGCTACAGTAACTATCATTTGACGCTTGCTCTTCCAACCAAATCCAACTCCAATCCATCGACTTCGAGCGATTCACGAGACTTCCGGTTTCCCCTCCAGCTCCCCCCCCCAGTGATGAGATCCGGTCTAGACTTGAAACTGAACATCGGAGACACTTGTTCTTAATAGTTATCAAGTTTCATGCAGGTCCAACCAACCGTTCCAAAACTGTGAATGTCACTAGATTCCGGATTCCCCACCCCTCTGCTCCCCCCACGATGATCGGATCGGGGAAGAGACTATTTTCAAGTCAATATGGTAGAATCCCTAAAATGCCTGCCAAGTTTCATGGTTCTTGCACATCTGGAATTACCCTAACTCGAGACCACCGGAATTCCGGTAAACCCCCTCCAACTCCCCCCACTGTGACACGACACAGTCCTGTATTGTCAGTAATGTATCTAAAGTTTAAGCTTGTTCTTCCCACCAAGTTCCGTCCCGATCCCTCGAACCTGAGCCTTTCAGAAGATTTCCGGTGCCCCCTTCCAGCCCCCCTCCCAGTTATCGTATCCGGTCCGGATTTGAAAAGGAACGTCTTCTTCTTGACACTTGTTAAGTTTCATGCACGTCCGATTACCCCTTCTAAAGTTATGCATGTTACTAATTTCCGGATTCCCCATCCCTCCACTCCCCCTACGATGGTCGGATCGAGGAAACGACTATTCTTAAGGCAGTCTGTTCGGGTCCCTGATGTGCCAACCAAGTTTCATCGTCCTAGTACCGAACTCGCCGAAGTCCCCCCCCCCCCATTAGTGACGCCCCTGATTAAGAGGTTTAACTCGCATATCTTGGAATGTAGCCTAACGGATAGGACGGAGAAATTCCCGCGCGCCATCTGCAGAAGATTCTCATTTGACAATTTGATTTTGGGCTACATTTGGCTGTTCGTTTTGACACTATATTCATTGAGCGTGAAACCCTGACTGGTTTCACAGTAGACCCAGGGGCACCCCGAGCCCTTCCTTGTAGGGGGGGGGGGGAGGGGCAGCTCCAAGAGACTATACCAGAATTGTCCGAGATTTTACCTTTGAATTTACCGGAATTTGTTTGCATTTCTACGTCATTTCTTTGAAGTTTAGTCACTGCCCAGATCTTAAAATATTTTGCTTCATCCGGAGAAGGGGGGGAACTAATCATTGAAAACATGCATCTATGTGCGACCCTGTATTCAGCCGAACGCAAAAACTTTGGTTGCCTTCTTATCCATTTTGACATGTTAGTACGGCACTTGCCCTTCGGCCAAGTGTCATATAGCGATCGCAGTTTCTGTCCGTCCGTCGGTTGGTCGGTCCAGGTTTGGCTAGTTCGGGCACTTCCACATATGCTAGGACGATGAAACTTGGCAGGCGTATCAGGGACCCCAAATGATTAAGTTGGAAATAGTCGTTTCCCCGATCCAAGCATCGTTGAGGGAGTGAAGGGAGGGGGAATCCGGAATCTTGAGGTATTTATAACTTTTGAACGGGTGATGATAGCAATGAAATATGGTATTTGGAGAGATATCGTGCCTCAGACGACCCACTTAAAATCCGGACCGGATCCGGTGACTTTGGGGGGAGCTGAATAAATCTCGGGATTTCTTAGAATGGAGGGATCGGGACGAAACTTGCCCGAAAGAACAAGCACAAGTCCTAGGTACATCGTTGAGAGAACCGGACCGGATTCGGGCATGGTGGGAGGAGTTGGGGGGGGGATTCGGTGATCCCGCAAGTTCGGTACTAGGACGATGAAATTTGGTTGGCATATCAGGGACCCGAAGAGACTGCCTTAAGAATAGTCGTTTCCCCGATCCGAACATCGTAGGGGGAGTGGAGGGATGGGGAATCAAAAACTAGTAACATGCATAACTTTGGAAGGGGTAATCGGACGCATGCTTCGCGCCGACAAACAAGCGAACTTTCGCCAGGCTTCGCCCGGCGAAAGTACTTTCTCAAAACCTTTGGGGCCGGGGGGGGGGGGGGGGGAGGGATTTTTATTCAGTTGGCGTTTTAGGATTGAAATCCGTGGGGATCTGAGACACGTTAAAAGCTAGAACTTGTATGCGAGGTAAAGCTTTTTTTAAATTGTTCCCGACAAATTGCAGATTTGAAAATTTTCGCCAGTGGCGCTTAGTTTAACTTGTTCTTGGTACAGTCGTTGGAAGCTTCGCTTTTTAGCCAAATTTAAAAAGAAAAGCCAAATATGTGAACTTTAAATATACGAAATTTCAGTTTTACCCCGGTTCTATTCTGTGCTGGCGGGAAATGGGCTTTCGGGTTTTGTCGGCACATTTTTTAGTCCGTCGGCACACACCAGACGTCCCCCCCCCCCCAAAGGTAAAAGGCTAGTGACGCCCCTGCATCTATCATGATACTCTGTGGCCTGATCAGTACTGTCGGTACTGGGTACTTTCAGAGATTCGCAACAAATGAGTTGCTTAATCGATATGTAGTAAAAAAAAAAATGTTGGGACATTTTAATGACATTGCTAAGATTTTTGGGTCCAATGACTTCAATTCTACGTAAAGTTGTGTTTTCATCGTGTCTGCCTCATGCCTGCCTCACGGGCCTCATGCCTGCCTCACGGGCCTCATGCCTGCCTCACGTGCCTCATGCCTGCCTCGTGCCTCATCTGCCTCATGGTGTACACGAAATCGGCCAGTGAGCAACCCCTCGCTTCGCCATCAGATGGGTTAGAACTGACAAAAATGAAAGTCGACTGATCGAGTTGGTTGATCTCGGATCCATCTAAAAATTAAAAAAGATCCGAACTTATCTATGTAATGGGTCACATAAACCTTTTATATTAGAAGTATATTACTCCGGATGTTACTTTGACAGGGATACTTTGGTGGCATGCCTTGACGAAATATGGAAGCATTGAACTGTTATCATGGGCCCTTAGAGCACCTGAGATCGCATTGATGGTCCATCCTCGTTCTGTATTAAGCCGCTTCACATTGACCCGTCGTTGCGATGCATCGCGAATGAGTTTATCTTGCGTTGCGTACGGGTTGCGTAGCGTATCTTTCGCACCTGCGCAGAACATGTCACGCTGGATGCGTATTTACGTTTTCCTTTTTCGGTTTCTTCTGACAAATTTTCATTTCTTTCATCAATTAGTAAGTTTTTGATCATCATTAGTAGGTTTTTCTTCGTCATTAGTAGGTTATTCTCCAGTGTCTTCTCAAAAGCCCAGATTTTCCACTGAAAAATCTGTTGCGTAACGCGCTGAGGCAACGCAAGAATAGAAGAATAGAATGCTATATTCTTTGAGCCCAAGTTGACTTTGAAACATTTATTCAAACAATGTTTAAACATTTTTTGAATGAAAAGAATGCGTTTTGTTTGTCTGCGTAAACTCTGCGTTGCGTCGCCGCAACCGTAACGCAGAGGTGAGGCTGCGTAGCTTAGTGTCTAAGGCTCTACGGGTCAACGTGAAAGTGGCTTTTTTTTTTTTTTTTTTTTTTTTTTTTTTTTTAGACCCTCATAGCATCTTTTCCAAACATTTTGATTATTTCCTTTTTTGGGCTACGACTCCTCCACTCGGTGACGTCAATATTTCCTTAATCTCTTTAGCGTCACCTACTCTTTCTAAACAAACATACACACTTCAAACTGTAATAAATTCTAACTTCTCCAGTTCAACTATTTAATTTATTTTTAAAATTAAATTTACCAATCTTAATACTTATTTATTATTACATTAATACAATTATAAACCTTTTTCTACGAATCAACACCTCTACACACAAAGAACTTCTAGTCCCCTATAAGCTAAAATTAAACTCCAAAATCCATAATTGCAAATCTGGCCTAAACCATATTTATTTTATTTTCTACATTTTCTAAACAGTTAACTTTAATTTTCAAAACATTTCACAATAAAATTATTCTCTAAAAAGTGGCTTTAAGCAGTTTCATCAGAGGAAAAGCAGCTTAGACATTCCGACATTCAAAAATAATGGTTTCCTTTGTAGCACTCCTCTCTTGGCCGTATTTGAGCAGATATATTTATTCGCATCATGATAGATAGATATATATTTGTATTAATCTGACTCGTAGCGCCGGCATGGCACTAAATACGTCGATCATTACATTTCATGTGCTAAAATACTTGAATATATACAGTTATTGCATAAAAGAAAAAAAATCACTTGGAATTCATTTTTTTTTTTTTTTAATTTTCTAAGTAAAGGTATCATGTGCAGGCAAATTAAGACAAAGTGGTTTCTTCTAGCATTATGGCTGTGAAAAGATCTCGAGCGGTCGTGGTACAGACAAAAATAAGTTAAATTTCAGTCTGGGTACGAATACCGTAGAAGATTCAAAGCTTCGGGGAAAGAATGGTTCGATAAAACAGGTAATGCACTTCTCTTCAAGTTTGCGTCGCGGCGGTGTGTATTTGCGTTTGCGCAACACCGCAACGCAGTCGATGCTGTCTAAATGAACCAGAGTTCACCTATTTTATTCTTCATCTTGCCTTTCCTTAAACAGGTTGGATCACTGCTTGGAATGAACAGTTTGAATGCTGACGCATTGAGTTCGAAACTGGAAGAGATGCTACCGGTGATAAGACAAGTGAATGAGCAGTTTAGAGACCCGGTAAGTTCCTTCTTTCTATTGTGTTAGCCTAATAACATGGAGGATTAAAATCACATAATTTGGAGTAGCCTATGCCAAACGCCGGTTACCCCATCCCACTCTAAAGGAATTGTGGTTGGTTGTTTTCTGAGCTTCACTCTAATCATCATGTTTATTGGGTCAGGGTAGACAGGAACGACTGAATCCATCCATTCTACCGGATGGATAGATTGGAATCTTGCGTAGGTCATGGAAAACAACACCATCTCATACAGCTTATTTAGCCCAAAATATGCTAACCCATACGGTCTGAAGCTTGGTAGTAGATAGCAAATGATTGTGCATCCTTGTCTTAAAGTTCAATGGGCACATCAAACTACCCAAATCCCACTCTGTAACAACCTAGGAACAATGCTTACCCCCTAGATCAGCAGCTTTTTCAACAGTTTCCTCTCTGTGATATTTCAAAGCGTAATTTTTTGGGCCAGTACATGCTCAATTTAATAGCTTGGACAAAGATAAAAGTGATGTTTCTTGAAATACCTAGTAGACCTTTATTTTATGCATAAATCAGCTTGTATAATTCAGATTTGAATAGGTTATTTGTTTTTGAATGATTTGTGTAACTATGTTATTTTTTATAAGCTTATTGCATATTCTGGTACATTTAATAAAGCAAGCTTCACAACACTATTCCACACAGAAAAACTTTTAATAGGCACTTTAAGCCATGGAACTTCTGATGAAACACTAGAACAATCACTTAAGCTGCATCTGCGGCGTGAGATCTCAAATATATCCTTTTCTATCAGGCATTGCTGGGAGTTTTTGAATTTTCTACCACGATATCCCAGCTTCTAAGATTTGGATCGCCGAAATGCCAGAGAGGTAAAAACAAGGGATAACAAGAAAACGGCCGATTTTCGTAGCGCCTTCTAAAGGAAGTCGGAAATGTTTATTTGTGAAGCATTTAATACAAAGTAAAGCATTAGAAGTGTCCATTGTGCTTTAAGTGTTCTGTTGGATTCAGAGGATATTTCTGTTGTGAACCTTTTAAAGTTTAACTGAAAAGCCAACTTGTCTATGTGTTATTTAAATGAATACACCGAATTATTTGGATCCTACCTATAGTGATTTTTTTAATTTTCCACTATCTGCTCCAGTAGTGACGTTCAGGAAATACAGCCGTCCCCACAACGCAAATTCTACTATGAGGCGGACAAATTCGAATCTCAGCAGAAACATGGCGTTTCAGTGGCCAGTGGTGAGCTTGATGAAGACTGCATAGTTCGTGAACATAAATTGTTCTTAAATCTTTTTCGTCAAGCATAAAACACAGGTACAAGCGCATCGAGGTACCACAAATCCGACACCGAAAGTCCACTATTTGAAAGTTCGTTATTCCTGAATAGCGGAGCAACGAAGTAACGGATTTTCATCGGGTCTTTAAGCCTATTTAAATGATAAGTGATGGCTAACCTGACTGTCCTATCACGGTCCTTTTTCGTTGAACTTTAAGTGTTATGTTTTGAGACAAAATTTCTCTTATGACCCTTTCAGATCTTGCGTTTCGAGAAAAGATAGCATTTAAAAGTGTAGTAACAGATATATTCTCATATCGTTTAACACAAGGATGCGCAAACATGTGTTACCTATTATCAAACTTCCGACAGTAGGCTATATAGCCTGGTCTATCAGTTTTCAAATCATATTCATCGTCAAAATGAATTATGACTGTAAAAAGTTTCTCCGAGTAAGGATTAAAGTTAACTGCAGTATTAATCTTGTCTCTACTGGGATGAGATTAATCCGAATTATAGAGTATCTTACCTGAATAGAGACAAGATTAATTCCAGTAGCAAATCATGCAAGATTTTTGTTTTACAATATACAGTGCCGTATCCAGGGGGGTTAGGGTGCTCACCCCCCCACCCCCACCCCGAAACATGCACGAATACTCGTTTTTATAGGCCTCAACCTCTGAACTATGTCTTTTATATACTTTTTGGTTCAACCCGCGGGCAACCCACCCCCTCTCCCCCCGAAATAAATTCCTGGACACGGAATTGATGACTTACTTTTAGTTTTTCTTTTTAGAACCTGACGACATTCGTTTGTGTATGTATCGCTGAGTTTTTGTCTCTGTACGAGACGGAACGACTCGTTCAAGAACTGTCGAAGGTCAATATCGATACTCACAACATCGTTGTGAACCAGTTACTGTTTCCTCTACTACCCCATGGAACACAACCTGAAGGAGGGTGTAAGATGTGCAATGCCAGACGGAAGTTACAAGCCAAATATTTAGACCAGGTGAGCTTTTTATGGCACTTGAGCTTACTCAAGTGCCATATAGCGATTGTAATTTCTGTCCGTCAGTCGGTCTGTCGGTCTGTCGGTCCCGGTTTTGCTAGTTCGGGCACTTCCAGATAAGCTAGGACGATGAAACTTGGCAGGCATATCAGGGACCGGACCAGCTCAACTTAAAATTAATCATTTCTTCAATCCGACTTTCCCCGGATCCGGGAGTCCGGAAACTATAAAGCAAAAGTGGAGCGAAAAGTAGCAAAAAAAGCGCTGCGCGACTGCGGGAGCGACCCAGGAACCTCTGAGTTATAAGTCCAACGCTCTACCACCTGAGCCACGAGTCCATGTATGAGAGAGCGAATGCTGGAGTAAAATCAAAGTGGATAATCTAAACAAATTACATTGTTAGGATTATGGAACTTGTCAGGAATATTGGATGTATTAGGGAGCGTATGCGGGAGTATATAATAATAATAATAATAATTGTATTGAAAAAAGCCCGAGGGCCATATACACGTTCAACACAAAAAGATACATATACACGGAAAAAGGATAATTAATCTAATCAACAAAAATCTTTCTAGCTTCCAACGCTCTACTTATGTAACGGCCAACCCTACTAATAGATTGAGCAGAAGTACACTTCAGAATACCAGGGAGTAGGGGGATCGCAACCCCAAAAACCTCCCTACGGATGCTTGAAAGCTCTTGGCACCGACTCAAGAAATGACCAATGTCCTCCTCTTCTCGTCCACACAGAGGGCATGAATAATTCCTATTTGGGATTCTCGCCTTCCTATCAAAAACTTTATTTCTACCGTGCAGTGGTAGACAGTTAGCTCTCAATTGGATCCAGTACCTCAAATAAGTAGCAGGCAAATTAAGCTTAAAATAAAACTCAGATTCGTACACTGTTTTAATCTTTATGTAATTTAACAGGGTTTCCGATGAAGATATTATACCAACCCACTTTTGTTTTTCCTGGTCTTCAAAAACTCTCAATATTTCATTCAAAAGGGCTGGAGTTTGCTCCGGAGGGCCTAGACCACCATTCCATATATAAGAAAATCCAACATCATCAAAAGATTGACGACCTGATTAACCTGGACATAGTCAAGAAACATAAATAAGAGTTTGGGCACTTCCACGCAAGCTAGGACGATGAAACTTCGCAGGCATATCAGGGACCCGACCAGACTAAGTTGGAAATAGTCACTTGCCCGATCCGACCATCGTGGGGGAGGGGGCGGAATCCGGAAAATAGGGACATTCATCACTTTCGAACGGGTGATCGGATCTTAATGAAACTTGATATCTGGAAAGATCTCGTGTCTCAGATGTCTCATTTCGAGTCCGGACCGGATCCGATGAATCTTGGGGGTGGGTCTTGAGGGGAGTGGAGGGACGGGGAATCCGGAAAAATTTGGAAAAATTAAATATTTTCAGCTTACGAACGGGTCGTCGGATCTTAACGAAACTTGATATATGGAAGGACCTCATGTCTCAGACGCCGGTGACATTGGGGGGAGTTTGAAGGGGAAACCGGAAATCTTGAAAAACGCTCAGAGTGGAGAGATCCGGATGAAACTTGGCAGAAAGAACAAGCACAAGTCCTAGATACCTGACTGACATAACCGGAACGGATCCGCTCACTTTGGGGGAGTTGGGGGGGGGGGAGTCCTAATTTCTAGTGATCCGGCGAGTTCGATGCTTCCTGATGTGCTAGGACAATGAAAATTGGCAAGCACGCCAAGGACCCGACCAGATTAAATAGGAAATAGTCACTTCCCCGATCCGACCATCTGGGGGGGGGGTGGAGGGACGGGGAAGCCAAAATTGAGGTATTTTTAACTTGCGAACGGTTGATCGGATCTTGATGAAAGTTGATATTTAGCATGACCTCGTGTCTCAGACGTCCCACTTTAAATCCGGACCGGATCCGATGTCACTGGGGGGGGAGCTGGTGGAGGGAACCAGAAATCTTGACAAACGCTTAGAGTGCAGCGATCGGGATGGAACTTATTCGACCACGGTAGGTGGAGATAGAGTGAGTACCGGAAATCGTGTAGCACGTCTAGGGATCAAACAAATGGATTTATTGGGATGAAAGTTTGAACAGTCATGTGCATTTGCTGCAGACAATCGAGACGATGCCGGAACTGCTCAGAAATGAGTGAAACTAAATATCCTATTTCTATTTCCGAACCGCATTTTTGGATGGCGGGTGTATTTTGTGAGGTTCTCATCTACTTTCTTGTACAGCCTACTCGTACAAGTGCCATATGAGCTCGTAGCTCTTGTTCTTAAAACAACTTCGGAAGTAATTTAGCTATCCAGTCAACCCCAACTCTGGCGTTATCGGACAAAAATCTGGACTCCGTCAAAAACGTCCATTTACCATATCCATAAGTGTATTCTCGCCGTTCCCCGAGGACTCCACTTGAGGAGTCCTCGCGTTTTTCTTTGTCGCTCCCCGTATTCTCCTCACGGACGGGGAATGCTCCGATTATCATCGCCATTACCAAAAAGGACTCCCTTTCAGAAAGGGGAATCAACTTTTGCTGGTGTTGGTGCAATGTAAAATAAATTAAGAACAATCAGCATAAACAAAACCAAAAATAAAGTGGATCCAGACTAATTTTGTCAACTGCATATTTTTTCTTCGAACAAAATCAATTTTGGAAGAATTCCTTATGTTCTCGCTGTTTCTGTACGCGGAGTCCGCATGGAGTGACTCCCTCTATTCACGCCGGCCCCATCGATTCCCCTAGGAGTCCTCGGGGAACGGCGATAATACGCCTCAGTGTTTCTGCTCAGATGTTATATAATGGTTGACAACATCACACCTAAGCTATGCCTAAAGAAAATTACACACGGCTTCGGCTGTTTTTAGCCTCTTTCCGTGTCCCTCGCCTTGGGTAGCAATCTAGGCAAAATTTGTGTAACTGATCTCCGGACGAATAAGCTCCTCGGAAACGATAATCGGGCGCATGATAATTCGCGTAAATAGAACAAAGGTGGCAAAGATTAAATCTGTGTATTGCTAATAGAGGAGATAGGATACACTTATGAAGAATCTCGACAACGAGAATGGATAGAAATACTACTGAAGTAAACTGATTACTATCATAAGTACGACGGGTCCTTCAAGACTCGGTCTGCCTACTCAGGCCCACCGCTTCAACCGTGGGCAGTTGCCTAAGGGTCTCCGGACAGGAGCGTATGTGGTGATTATAAGTATATATTTTAAAATTGTAACATATATGTGATTATTTATGACTTTGTCGACCACGTATGACGATCCACCACTATTTTTGTTAAAAGATATCATGGAAATAAACGAATTTGAATATAGCTCGTAGTTTTTTATTTCATTTTTTAGTACTTGTATAAGTCAGAGTACGTTAAATTAAATTATTAAATAAAAGGAAAGTTTATGTTTTACCAAAGTGGGGACTCCGGCCCTGGATCTTTGCCCGTGCTTGTATGCTTCTACTTATAGGAAACTGTCCAGCGACTCCAGATTTGAAATTGAATAGCCTGCCTGACTTTGACTCCACAACCCAAGAAAGACGTTTCCAGAGGAAATTCGTTGGTGGTTCTTTCAAAAGAAAATCATGGCCGCTTGGATGCCCTTCCCTGACAAATTGTATCTATCGATTTTTTGGAAGGGCTAAAATATTCCTTGGGTATTGGTGGCTGGTGCGAACCCACGTTGAACTTTGTGCTGTCTTTTACGGTGACGGTTAGAAAGAGGCACGAGTATAAAAAATAGATTAGCAAGTAGCAGAAGGGACAAATAAGTGAGAGTTCGTAACTCCGGAGCCTAAAAGAAGGCACATTAAAACACTGTTCCTCTTCCTCACTCTGAAGCCTGAAAGGGCCTTTTTAGTTTTCGTGCCTCTTTTTAGAACTCTTGCCTCCTATAGTATGTCGTGCCGTGCCATGCCTCTTTTTAGTCCGTCTTTAACATTCTCGACAAGTCACCGAAAGTTTTCCTGGTTCAATCGTCCCGGCTTTGATCAAATCTGAGTTGTATAGAACGTGTCCGAAAGCTTTTTGGTGCTATAAATGTGCATTAATGCTGCATTTTCTTTTTCTTTTTTGTCCGAAAGCTGTTACCTTTTTTCTTCTCTGACACTTCTAGAATACCAAAATTAAAGTCAGGAAGAAGAAGAAGAAAACAGAATTAGCTGTATAAAGCTGACAAAATGGATCAACTACTGATATCCAACCTTCTTATCTTGGTTTTCTTCGTTCGCCTTGATCGCCAGTTGTCTTAGAATTTGGAATGTTTGCCGAATTGTCAGTTGTCTTTTTGAATATGTTATGTGTGCCGCCGAAAACACTGAGAGAATCGCCGTACTCCCCAGTTTTTTCTTGAAAAATCAGCATAAAATTTAGCATTCTTGCTGAATTTGTCGATGAATTTTATGCTGAATTAATGCTGCATTAATTGAGCGAAAATTTAAGTCCGAAAGCGAAATGCTGCATAAAATGCTGAATTAATTCAGTATTTTCCTTCGTTTCGGAGCTTTCGGACACGTTCGTATTGAAAGAAAGGGATACGTCAGCTACGATGCTTTGTCAGCGATGTTTCGGCCCAACTTGGCAAGGGTTCTAGTCAGGCTGTTGAACATCAGGGACAACGTCGAGGACTGGAAGAAACGAATATACACTGTAAAAAGTTTTTCCATGTAAAGATTAAAGTTAACTGCAGTATTTGCTGCTCGGATTATCCTTATCTCTACGCAGATAAGATTAATACCAAATAGAGATAAGATGAATCCGAGTAGCAAATACTGCAGCTAACTTCTTTATACGGAGAAACTTTTTACAGTGTATGTTCCCTAGTCAGCTTGGGCTCAAGGAGTATTTATTCAAATCAGAGTTGACGATCGTCAGTAGGTATATGTTAGGCATACGTTTTTCTTTATTTTATTTTTTCAGATTAGCGATCTTTATGAAGATTTCAACGTGACCAAATTACCACTTCTTGATCATGAAGTTCGTGGCGTTGAAGATGTGAAGAAGTTTTCCGAAAACCTTTTACGGCCCTACGAGCATAAGGAGTAAGGATAACACGCCATCACCGTCCAGTTATTCTTCTTCGGGTCATGACATTGTATTTATTGCTTCCGCTTGATTGGGAGTTAAGTTGGAGGTGTGAAGGTCGATTTAATAAAGCTTTGTTTTCACTGTGACACACTGGAGGCTTTAAAGTTTGATAACATTTAACACTGGGCTGTCCTATCTTAGCAAAGATGAGCAGGGTATACAAATTATACCGGTTTTATTGTTTTGGGGAGGGGTAAACATAAAAGTTGCTATTTTGCAGATACCAGTATCTGGTATCACGGTTTAAAGCCGTTTTCGCAGTTGCCGTAATGGTATCTGATACCACGGTCAAAAGGAGTTTTTGTGGTTATAGCGATATCTTGGCAGTTATCGTGGCAACTGATCGTGGTGTCTCAAAAGTCATCTCACTTTCATCATTACCATCAATAGAGACTAAGGTTTTGTCAAATTGGCGAGAAAGAAGTTTGGAGCTTTGTTATGTAACTGGATTCAGTTGTTTTGTTTAGGGATGACTTCGAAAAGCGAAATTTTGGTAATTGTCGCTTTTGCATACCGCAGTAACTGAAAAAACAAGACCAAAGGTCTCGATGCGATCCTCTGATCCAGACAACTGGGTCTTGTCTTAGCCAGATCCAGTCATCGCCAGACTCCTTGAACATTTTTACAATTAAAATTCAGAAACAGATTAAGGCCAAATAGCTAATCACCTGAGAAAACCAAGTTCAGATATGAATTCAGCATGTGTGTTACCCCTATAAGTCATATCTGTTTTGACGAAAAATTCCTGCCACTTCTGCCAATTTCCCGGTTTCGGCAGAACTCCAGAAGTCCAGAACTACTTGTCCGGCGAAAAAAGAAAGCTCAAAGACGAAATCAGGGTATCTTCTTTCCCCAGTAATGAACATCTAATCAACTTCAAATAAAAATTTATCTTATAACAAATTTTCTGATTCCAGCCGGATTCCGATCGAACTATATGTCCGGGTGAAATATGATTGTCATACAGGGACTCAGCATCTCTTCTTACCCCTAAATCGCTTATCTAACCAACTAGAAATAAAACTTTAACTTCCAACACTTTTCCGGTTTTGGCCGGATTCCAGGCGAACTACATGTCCGGGTGGAAAATTGTTTTCACATCAGTGTTCAGCATGTCTTCTTGCCCTAAATCGAACATCTAATCAACTCCAAATAAAACATTTAATTTTGACAAACTTTCCGGTTTGGGCCGGATTCCGGTCGAAATACTTGTCCGTCGAGAAAATAGTTTTCGCCATCGTCTTCAGCATGTCTTCCTACCTCTAAATCGAACATCTAATCAACTTCAAATAAAACTTTTACTTTCAACAAACTTTCCGGTTTGGGCCAGATTCCGGGCGAAATACTTGTCCGTCGAGAAAATAGTTTTCACCATAGTCTTCAGCATGTCTTCCTACCCCTAAATCGAACATCTAATCAACTTCAAATAAAACTTTTACTTTCAACAAACTTCCCGGTTTTGGCCGGATTCCGGGCGAACTACTTCTCCGATGACAAAATGGTTTTCACCATCGTGTTCGGCATGTCTTCTTACCCCATAATCGACTATCACATTAGCTGTTTCAAAATATTTTGTTTGCCCCTTAATTTGAACCCCCTCCCCCACCCCTAAATGTAGGGCTACAAAGCCCATCTACGAACTTGACTGGTCCGACGACCCAACGAATCCTCACACCAAGTTTCATCAAAATATCTCATTCCCTTCGAGAGTTATCGTGCTTACAGACGGACGGACAGACGGACAACTTTTGCGATGTCATAGGTATCCCTCCACTTACGTTTTGGGATCCCAAAAACTAGTTGCAGATCCAGTTAACAGATACCATGGTATCTGCAAAAACGCAGCTAATACTACAACTGATTTTATGTGTTAGTTGTTATGGAAAGGTAACACATCTTTGACAACAACTGGCGCGCGCGGTTGAGCTCAAAGGAGAGTACTACCGACACCTTGGCTTCAACCCGGTTGAATCCGATAAAAATTCTTTGACTGTGTAGTTGTATGGTAGTTCTGCGGAAAAGTTGCACGTATTGATATGTAGTAGTATGGAATACTTCGATTTAACACGCCTCCGACTGGGTTAATCTTAAGTAGTAGTGTCCGATAACATCCAGTCTTGCTGCAGTAGCATCCAGCTTGCTAGTAGTAGCATGCAGTGGCAACAGTTACTACTGCACCCTACTTTGTCGTACAACTCAATACGAAAACAACTCACAATCGTGTGAGCCACAACTCCGTTTGCGCTCTCGGTTCAGTTGAAATTCCTGGCCGACCAGAGATCAGCCAGAGCCTCGTTTTGTTGCATAGTGCTGCCGCATCACTGCTTCTGCACAAGATGCGTTTTTGGATTGACTGCCTGCACGATTTCTTCTTGGCTGAGTAGCACCTTGCAGGGAAGCAGGTCGGTAAGCAAGTCGGTGATTCTCAAGAAGCGCTGTCGTATTCCTCGGAAGCACTGCAGTGCAAAAACGAATGTACAAATAATCAGCCCGGAAGCGGCCGAGAAGTGGACTTGCAGCCTGCAAAAAAGACGAGGCTCAGAACTGCAAATTTTGAAGCGGGAAGTTTGAATTTTTAGTAACTGAAAACTAGACCTACGTTGCCCGGGCAACGTGAAGTGTTGCGAGAGCAACACTTTGGTTTTGTTTCTTCGCTGTCGGTAAAGTGCTGAAATTATCAACTTATCGAAGCTTTTAAAATGGTTTGTTCTAAAAAGAATAATCACATGATCAAAAGCTGTTCTTTAGCGTTGTAAAACCAACAACAAACAATATCGGAAGAAGGGAGCAAATTGACTTTGCGGTCAGTTGAACTTTATCCTTTTCAATCGTAGATATCGTGACGGATGAAAACTTGGAACAATATCTTATATAATATAGTTGATATTATAAAGCTATCCGTAACTTTTCAGGATTAAAATACCATAGATGACACTATTAATTATTACAAAACTACCTGATTGTTTTACATTACCGTATCGTTTGTACCCGTTGCGTTAACAGTTAATCCTAGGTTATAGCGATAGACCATCGATACAAACTTTCTTACCGTCATATTTACAGAAATCGAATGCAATGTGCACCAATTTTCAAAAATTTCTAGCCCCTCGTGAACCGATTCTTACTTACAAGTCCCTCTCCCCTGATTGACATCAAATTCATCGGAAACAAATAATGGATACACCAGCTACCAAAAGTTGCAAAACCCCTCATCGCTGAAGATGATTATAGCATAAGCTTTTTAAACGGGATGTTCTAAAAAAATTAATCATATGATCAAAAGGTATTCTTCAGCGTTGTAAAAACAACAACAAAATAATATAGGAAGAAGGGACTAAATTAACTTTGCAGTCAGTTGAACTTTATCCTTTTCAATCGTAGACATCGTGACGGATGAAAACTTGGAACAATATCTTATATATTCTAGTTGGTATTAGAAAGCTATCCGTAACTTTTCAGGATTAAAATACCATAGATGACACTATTAATTATTATGAAACTACCTCATTGCTTTACATTTTCGTTTGTATCCGTTGTGTAAACAGTTAATCCTAGGTTACAGTGATAGACCATCGACACAAACTTTCTTACCGTCAGATTTATAGAAATCGAATACAATGTGCACCCATTTGCAAAAATTCCTAGCCCCTCGTGAACCGATTCCTACTTACAACTCCCTCTCCCGTGATATACATTAAGTTAACCGAAAACCTTTGGGAACTGGAAAGTTAACCGAATTACCTTTGGGAACCAAATTGTTCTTACCATCGAATACACCGGAAACAAATAACAGGTACAACAACTAGCAAAAGCTGCAAACCCCTCATTACCGAAGATGATTGTGAGCTAACAGTCGACTGTTGCTTAAAAGTCCCCTATATGTCTCATAACTGGTATCGCCTATTTTTGGTTTCAATGTACCTTACTACTGAAGTTGTCAACCCCTTTGAAATTTTCAAGCTGGTGTATCTCATGAAGGAATTTTTGTACCAAAAAATGGATGAAATATACTTTGTAGAGTAGAGTAGTAGAGTAGAGTAGATTTTTAATTCTAAAAAGTAACTTTCACAGCGTGAACGCCGAATTTGACTTCTACGTCCAAACATAACTAAACACTCGAATCAATTTGTCAGTCGAATAATAATTGCAACATAATTCGTAACAAATTCATCAGTCGATGCAAAACTTAACTACCACAATTTACACGATAGGCTCATTCGGCGAACATTTTGCCAAAAACTTCTAAAACCAAGAAAAGTCACTTTAAAGAAATGGTAAAAAAAAAAAAAAAATTTCAAATTCAATCAAAGTAAATTTTTAATCATTACGTCAAAAGTAATTTCACTTAAGAATATATATAAAACAAAATAAAACATTCTAAAAGGGTCAAAAACTAAAACTAACAAATTCAACAAAAATAATGACTAAGTTTACTGGCTGTTGTACAATTCAACAAAACTTGGAACAAAACTCCTTTGGTACCTTTCATGTTTTGTGGGGACTGGATTTGATTTGGGTACTTTCTGAGCCTTGTCGCGCTGCGGTCTATTGCGGATGGGTGTGTAGAGTTCGGGGAGAATAGGACGCAATCTGGGAACAGACAGGGTCTTGGTGCCGAAATTAAGGCATAGAAGGTTTCTTCTCGCGTCCAAGGTGGTGAGCCTGAACCTGCCAAGCAGATAATGGTAAGGAAGCTTCCCCTCCCCATTAATGATCCTAAGCGCTCGTTTTTGAATGTTTTCAATCTTATAAACATGCTCAGAGGTAAGCCCAAAATGCCACACTGGACAAGCATACTCCAGTATTGGCCGGATAAACGAACAGTACAGTTGGAGGAGATCCTTCGGGGGGCAAGAAAATTTTTTCATAAGTTTTAACATGGAAACCGAAGGGGAAGCTTGTTTGAGGATGTTTTGAACATGGGCATCCCACTTCATGTCAGCTGAAATAGTAACTCCAAGTAATTTAATAACACTAACGGAGATTTCGGGAGGAATGGGGTCTGTGAAAGAGGGCACGGATTTTAAAAAATTCACAGTCATGATCGATGATTTTTGGGAGTTAACCCTCATCTTCGACAAAGACGCTTGCTTAGTAGCGTCCTCAAGTAGAGCCGTAATTGAACTTTTTATATTCCGTCGACATACCTCCAGTGCAGACAGGTCGTCCACGTACTTCCAACGATCTGGGTGGTCAGTCAATAGGCTATTGATCATTATTAAAAATAAAATTGGTCCCATTAGAGTTCCTTGGGGGACACCACAAAAAATAGGGAGGGGATCAGAAAAGACGTTTTTGTATTTAAGCACTTGAGAACGATTTGTTAAAAAAGAAGCAACAATTTTGACTAAAAAAGGACTCACTTGGAACTCAATCAACAGTTTGTTTACAAGGATATTATGGTCAATTAGGTCAAAAGCTTTCTGGAGATCTATTAATAAAAGATTCAACCAAGTATCAGGGTTTTCAAGATTTTTCAGAATAGTGTCAAGAAGACTAACAAGGTAGTGCGAAGTAGATACCTCCTTGAGGTTCCCGAATTGTTGTAAATCAATAAGATCAAGAATCTCTGCCTTTAACCAATCAGCCAAGAAACCCTCGTACATTTTTGAAAAAACTGGGGTCAGTGTTATTGGTCGAACACCACTAAAATCGTTCGAACCCCCCTTCTTTTGGATTGGTGTGATATAACCCAGCTTCCAGCAGGACGGGTAATTTCCGGATTTACTGATATCATTGAAAATGTTTGCAAGGGGTGTTACTAACTTATCAGAAATGCTTTTATTAGATCCACTGGGATATCAATCGGACATATACTAGTAATCTTCAGCCTAAAAATTTGATCAGGTCAATGCCTATCGATTGCCGTCGAAAAAAAAATTCTACCTGTCTTAGTTCAAAAGTTGACTTTTTTGCCGTAGGCCAACTTTCTAACGTCATGACTTAGAAAGGAGCAAAGGATAAGCTCTAGTTTCTTTAGCAATGAGAGAACTTTTAATGTTTAAGATGCACGTCTGATACCGTTACTCTACCACAAACCAAAGTGAAAAAAAAAAAAAAATGATAAACTCACCTGAAATCGTCGCAGACACGGGCAGAAACAATAGATGGCAGCACTTTCGGACCCGTGGGAAAAAGCCACTTTTTTGTCTCTGTAGATTTTTCTATTTATCACAAGAAGATATGTTGGCTGTGGGGCCGGATAACTGCCGCATATATTTAACACTTATAGATTTTAGTCCATCTTCAATTTGAAACTGGTGCCTGCCTGCTTGCGTGCTAGAACGGTGCTTTCCACTCGAAAGCAGAAAACATGGTTTGATGAAATGAAAGGTGCGCTACACAACTTCAGATAGTCGTCTCTGACATAGGCTATGCAACTCCACTTCACTTCGCAAACCGTAGGCTCTGGCTCGAGGACAAGCAAAAACTATCTTTATTGGCCCCAGGCAAGAGTTCTACGGAGTTTTCCAAAATGTAATGTCATATTCATCAATCCGGCCTAAGGTCCACACTTTCCGTAAAAACCGCACATGTTAGACCCTTCCCAGTTACCAGGAATAAAATGAAATCGGCGGCATAGGAAAAAAAAAAAAAAAAAAAACGAGGACAAAACCAAAGTGTTGCTCTCGCAACACAATAAGCCACACGGAACTACGGAAATTGGTGAACAGATTAAGACTGCTGGGATGAGGTTTAGTTGGGGACAAGACCGTGCTTGTGCCTTACTTTGTTGAGTTAGCTGTCAATTTTGTATTTAGATTTATATTTTCCGACAGCCGTAGATATTCTTACCGTCATACTAGAGCAAATAGTGAGAAAAACAAATTCCTTTATACAATCCAAATAATGCAGTGTATTTCAGTTAAATGATACGAAAAAAAGTTGGGTTTTCAGTTAAATATTGAAATACTTCTTGAGCCGAAGCTGACTGCGAAACTTATATTCAAAAAATGGCTAAAAACGGATAGTCATGACGATGCTTTGATAGTAGTATTTCGGCCCTTCTTAGTAATTGTCCTATTGCAGGCTCGTTTTTTCCAGTCCAGCAACAGCCTGACGAGAATAGATGTAAATAAAAACAGCGAATTTCCTATAGAAGCCATTAAAAATAAACCTTAGGGAGGCCATTATTCCAAAAGCGAGATAAATTATTTTATCTCATTCATCGAAACTGAACGACAAAAGATAAACAATTATGAAAAGGGTATACTATTCTTTATTTAATTACCTTTGATTCACGCTATAGTTGCGGTTTATATTTTTTTTCGATTTTATGGGAATTTTTGTCGGTTTAGATGGATTCTTATGAAATTTGAAGAAATAGGGATGTCCCACCCACTTGTCAATTTTATAACGCGGATTTTCGTTTCCAGAATGGTTGCTTGCACTAGATAGCATACTCAAACCTTCCGCTGCTTACTATAAAAATTTCTCTCGTGTGGCACCCGAATATGAAAAAAAAATTCTACTATAAACTAGGAAGTCTTGTCTCGCTTCACGTTAAATTAATCAACCAAGGACTAGCACGCGCTTGTCGGACAGTTTTATAGCTACCGATCAGCGCCAAAACTAATGAAGCTCTTTGGTCAGCGCGCATGAAATAGCTCTCGAGTCAGGATGTTTTATTTCATTCAAACATCAGTTGCCAACTGGTCGGTGAAGAAGCGAGCGGGGTCACATTTTGCCATGGCGCTATCATGTAAGTGATTTTTTACAAAGTTATTTTTATTAAGCTAGCGACGGGTCGTGAATTCAACATGGCAAATTGGAATAATGAATAGGGTCCAGCATGTCAAGGGGTTGTGAGCAGTGTTGCCAAGTGTGACACTTTTAGTACTTTTTGTCTCTGGGTGACACCATGACACCTTTTCATACAAACGACACTTTTTAAGTCAGAAAACTACCTTTTCATTTCCTTTATTAAAGTTACGGATTACTGCCCCCAAACACAAGTACTATACTTTGATCTAGAGCACAAAAACAGTTTGAAGCCATAAAGCTTCTTTCTGATGAAATTTGTTACAAAACTGCAATAATAATTAAAAAAAATGTTTTGTAACATGGTCCTACAAGTTAAGAATAATTACCAATTATTCGCATTTCTCAATTTGCGCAGCGGAATGCCCCCCAAAAATCAAGGTGTCAAAAAGCACTTTTTTGTAAGAAACTTTGACACTCCGTGAGTCTAGCTCTTGGCAATTCTAGCTTTGAGACTGGTAACGGAACAACTCGCAAGATACATTAGCATTAAATTGAATGTATAATATATTGTATCGATAAAAATTCTTTGAGCCCAAGCTGACTTTGAAAAATTGTTTGAATAAATATTGTATCGAGTATATATTTAGGTCCTGTGTGCTGTTTTTGAACTAAAAAAGATACTTTATTGAAGTTTTGCATCGTCTGTTACTGATACTATTTACTGATACATTACTGATATGATGCAAGATCGAATAAACGAAAGTTCGCCTTCATTCTAACGAACTTTGTATTATATGTTGCCACTATGGGGACCTTCTGTGGTAATATATAGGTTTTAATTTAACATTCATTGAAACCTTTGGCCAGACAAAGTTTTGGTAGAATTTATTGGACATTTATTAAAGTGAGGGAACAATTTGAAAATTTAGGCGGGAGGAGGAGGGCAAAGAAATCTCAGTAGTGTCCTTTCCAACTCTGCAACCTTTACGAATAGAATTAGAATCTTCAGAGCTCATTTGTGGGAGGTTTCGGAGCTGAGCTCAGTAGTTCCGTTCTGAAATTCCTGGCGGATAATCAGCTTGACTGACATGTATCCATCCCCACATTTCATCAAGAATAATAAATAATGAAAAAACTTGAAACTTGCAAGTCGGCATCCTCAGTGAGAAATTTCCCGTTTTTATGGCACTTGCAGCCTTTTGGCTCAGGTGCCAATACCGATCGCAATTCTGTCGGTCGGTCTGTCCCACTATGACGAGTTAGGGTACTTGGCTAAGACTATGAAACTTTTATTCAAACAATGTTTACATCAGCTATGATTCTTCATCAGCGATAAATGTTTCAAGTCAGCTTGGGCTCAAAGAATATTTACGATGAAACTTGGCAGGCATATTCAATTTTTTCAATTTATAATAATAAAGCAAAACATATCTCTCGTGGGCAGAGCCCAAATACGATGTTTTTGTAGTCAGAGATAAAACAGAGATAAAATAAGTTGTCAACAAATACTTTAAAAGAAAATAAAAATAACAAGGCAGATAATGCTAAAGATCATTGTACTGCTTTACGAAGCTAGGCACAAAGCTTCTACTGTAGCGCATAGGGTTACAGTAGATTGGGGTCAGTTTGAGAACCTTTTCAGCCACTTCTCGGGGGGGACGAGATCTTACAGGAACAAAAGGTGGGGGAAGGAATGAACGGTACATGGGGTGCTGGAGAAGGGAGGAGCCAAAGTTGCGGCATAGTTTTCCGCGGCGGGAAGAAAGGGATTCAATTTTAAATTCTTTGAGGTAAAAAAAAGTATGGTAGGGGGGAACCACCATAGATAATCAGGAACCCCAGCAAGCTAACTAGGAAATAATCAGTTTCCCGATCCAACCACCAGGGGGGGGGGGAGTGGAGCGAGGGGGAATCTGGAAAATTTAGTCGTGCGTAAATTTTCAACAGCTGATCGGATTAGAATGATATTTGATAACTGAATAGAAGACATGTCTCTGATGTCCCATTTAAAGTCTAGGCCGGTTTGACAGCTGTGGGGGAATTGGGCGGGGGCAGACCGGAAGTCTTGTGAAACGGTTAGACTGGAGGGATCGGAGTGGAACTTGCTGGGAAGAACAAGCATCTGCTCTAGATAAATGGTTCACACAATCGGACTGGATTGGATCCGGGCACTTTGGGGGTGGAGTGGAGGGGGATTCCGGAATTCTTGTGTTGGTTGTTTTGAGAATTTCACGACGAAACCTGGCAGGTATACCAGGGACCCGACCAAATTGACTTGGAAAAAGTAATTTTCTCGACCCGATCATTGTGGGTGGAGTGGAGGGAATCCGGAATATTGAGTTAGCCTATGCGAAACTTCGGAACGGGTGATCGCGCTTCAAGTGAATTTAATCATTGGACAGAGGACAAGTCTGTGAGGTTCTTTTTCATGCCTGAGCCGGATCCGACAATTATTTGGGGGGGGGGGGGGATACGTGACCCGCTTAGACGACTGGAGAGATCGGGATGAAACTTTGTGGGAATGGTCTAGATAAAACATTTACAGAGCAGGACTGGATCCAGGCACTGGAGGTGGGGTCCTGAATTCCGGTGACTGCGAGATAAAGTACTTCCAGACGTGCAATGAACGATGGAACTTGGCTGGAATATTGGAGATACGACAAGATTCGCTTAGAAATCGTCAGTTCCCAAATCCTTCCTTCAAGTACTCATCTTAGTCACAAAGTAAAAAAAAAAAAAAAAAAAAACACTTTTCAAGCAAAATATTCATTAATGATCCCCGTGGGTCATTTTTGTCTCAAGGGTTTTGCTTACACTATGAATTTCTAGCTCCCTTAAAGTTCGCATCTTAATTGCAAAGTCAAATAAAGTACTTTTGATCAAACGACACATTTCGGCCCATGATCATTTGCGCCACAGCGGTTTTGCTTAAAAATTAACTTGTAGCACCCCTAAATTGCGCATCTTAACCGAAAAGTGAAAAAAAAATACTCTTGACCAAACGATATATATTAATGGTCCCCAAGGGCCCATTATCGTTTTGCTCAGGTATTTGCTTACAGATCAATTTCTAGCGCCCTTAAAGTGCGCATCATTACAGCCAAGTGCAAAAGTAAAATTCTTTTTATCAAACGCATTCTCGTGATTTCAAACAGTCCTAGATCATTCTTATCTCAAGGGTTTCGCTTGCAAGTGATCAGAAGAAACCGACCAGGAACTGACAAATTCCAACGCTCATCCTCTGAACCAGCCTTGCAAGTGTCATATGAGCTTCCAGCTCTTGTTCGTGGCCTTCGTTCATTCATCCATATTAAGTGTTACCACTGCAGCAGAAGTGATGAAACAGTTGAAACAGACAGATAGATTTAACAGCTTATTAAATCATACGGGGCTTTCGACTTACTCTCGGACACACGTCCGGATACTTCTTTGTGTGGGTGGGCTACTAGGTTCTGCTTGAATTGCTAAAAGAATCTCTCCAGCTGTATACGGAAACAGAATGAAAACTTGGAAAACCCAAGCAGGAATTCAGGTCCGTGAATTCTTACTCCGGAAACAGTAACAGAAGTTGTCCAGCATTTTACCAAGTCCTTGCCATCTCGATGAGGTAATGTGCAAATGAATATTCAGGTTGGCATTCCGTTGACATGCGACCGAAATTATATCTTTCTTTTCTACTTTCAGCAATACCGACTAGTGCGATCGCGGTGCTGGTGATACTATCTATATTTTCACCTGTTTGGGCAAATTATGGAGGATATGGCGGTTACGGCCCACCCGCGTACGGTGGGTACGGTGGCGGCTCGCCCGCGTACGGAGGGTACGGTGGCGGCTCGCCTGGATACGGTAGCTACGGCGGCATGGGAGGCTACGGTGAAGGACATGCTGCTCCGATGGGCGGATACGGGGGCCCAAACTATGGAGGTGGCTATGGCGGTGGTGCAGGTGGAAGCTACGGAGGTGGTGCAGGAGCAAGCTATGGCGGCGGCTATGGAAATTCATATGGCAACTACTGTAAGTTGGCTCTCTTGCTACTTCAAAGTAACGGGTAATTTTCACTTGCCCCGAACACAAATGCGACACAGGTCAACGGTATCAAGTCAAGCGCGATAGCCTGTCAGCGACTTTACAACAACTGAGCGGAGAGGAGCAGCCCATACACGGTACTCCGCGAAGTTTAGATAGGTTGGGACAATACAGGGTATGCTAATTGACGGTGCAAAACGGATAATTAAGCTATATTTTTATTAGAGCTACATTCGGCCCTTCTTGGCAAGGGTCCTCTTCAGGAACAAGCTGGAAAATGAACTTGAGCGGCTTGAGCCTGAAGAGGACCCTTGCCAAGAAGGGCCGAAATACAGCACTAATAAAAATGTCGCTGACTTATCGGTTTTGCACCGTCAAATATGATTGGTAGTCAGCTTGGGCTGAAGGATTGTCTATAACAGGGTAGGCCATTGAGGACTATCAATCAGATCATCGATCAGAAAAGGATAGTTTAGGCACATCCACTATTCAAATGTTTTTGCGAGAAATTATAGTTCTACAGAGAGATTATGCCGATAGTAGCCTACAATGAAAACGAATAGTAAAGGCCCTAAATCTTTTTGGTAGTCCTTTGTCTGTTGGGCCAAAAGGGCGCATCATTCGTCAACTTGTTGGCTATTACTCTATTGCATTATTTCGCTCACCACAAGGCTTCACTCCAACTACCCATCCGGGGCACGAATTAGCAATACCTCGCGATTGAACATATGTTCTTATACCTTCCTGTCAGTTTGACAGTGCAAAACGGAAAAGTCGGCTGAATTTTTTGCACTGTCAAATATGATTCGCAGTCAGCTTAGGTTGAAGAAATATTCGATCGAAAACTTTTCTGTCCCACCCACCCTAAAGTACGAGTTTTACCTTACTGCTGACCTGGAAAATCTCAACGTCATGTTTAATTCGAATATCGAACGGCTTGCTTACAAGAAGCCACAGCATTACAAATAATGCTTACATGAAGAATTGGGCGAGACCTAAGCAACCAAGATGCCATGTGCACGAGTAACTATCACCGAACGATGAGCTCTCGCAGAACAGCATATTCCTCTGGAAGTGGGCAACATCCAAATTCGTCACTTTTAGTCAAATGTTCCATTTTGTTTCAGATCCCCAGCCTATGGTCATAACCAAGACAAAAATCAAGCCAGTTAAGACGCCTGTGTTTTTGCCTCTTCCGATGCCAGTACCGATGCCTCTTCCCCTCCCTGCTCCAGCGCCGATAGTAATACCCGCCCCAGCTCCCGCGCCGTCCAGCTTTCAGAGCAACTTCCCGATGAGAGTGAGCAACTACCCTTACAACCCGATTACTGTCATGCAGTCACAGTTTACTTCTAACCGAGCAAACATGACAAATCCTCAACAAAATCCACCAACAACTCCACGACCCGGTTAGTAACTCCTCTATAGGTCAACCTTGGAAGTTGGATAATCTTTCTAGTCTCGCGTGTTGATCAGTTTTTGTTTTTATGCTACTTTTGGAATTACAAAAACATCCATCGGATTTTGCAGTCCCCTATCGACTACCACCTCCATACTTCATATTTATACCTCACTGGACACCTGCTTCATGACAGTCAGCTGTCTTTATAAATACAAGTGCAACCCATCTCTTTCCCTCATAGGAGGGGTAGCCTTTTCAAGGCTGTGTCTATACATGCACATGGGAGAGCTACGAGAAGATCTCCTGACTTAAGACATCGTATCGCCTCCTCAAGACCGCTGACACTGTTGAGGTATAGGCCCAGTGAGGGTATTCATCAGGGAATTAGGTTTACCCGACGAAAAATGTGTAGCCTGCGTAGTTGTATGACAGTTGTACGAAAAAGCTGCATGTACTGATATGTAATAATATGTAGTAAAGAATTAAGATATGTAGTCAAGAATACTATCATTTAATGTGCCTCAGACTGGGCCAATCTTAAGCAGTAGTATCCAGTAGCATCCTGTCTGGCTATGGTAGCACCCAGTCTTGCTAATAGTAGCATGCAGTAGAATGCAGTAACACGCTAGCCTTGACATATAAGCATGTAGTAGCATCAGTTCGTACTGCATGCTACTTTTTCGTACAACTTCATGCCAATAAAATTTTGATGATTTCTGGTTGAGACTGAATTCCGTCCAGTCAATTTTATTTTTTAGTCCTTTCACATCCCCCAATGCGAGACCATCAACGATTTTTGACCTGAGTCGTGACAAATTTGCCATAACTTTCGTTGGAAGTCGTGTCTCATTTTCTACGTGAACCTGTTCCTTGACAGTAGGCATGGTTTTGCATTGTCAATGTGACTCGCAGTCTGCTTCGGCTAAACGAACATTTATACTGAGTTGGCCGCCGAAACACTTTACTTGCAATATATATACTGTCTGAAATTACACTTCTAATAACCTTTTCTGGATTGCTAAAAACAACGTCTCTCAAGAATTCTGGACTAGTTGATATTTCATACACCTGAGATACACTGTACTTACGAAAGGAAAAATCCGAAAATAAATTCAAACTCAAAACATAATCTACTCGGGCCTGCAGTCGATCGGAGCGGATACAGCCAGACGGAAGGAGGGTTGAGCGTCAGCGAAATAGTGGAGTGGGTGGTAATTGTGTTCGGCTACATATCGGTCTGCCCTCGCTCCAGGCTCCATGCAATGGAACATAAGCTGGAAAAGAAAAATCATTTGTAGGAGATTAGATATCGACATGGCTGCAAGAATATCTCACCGACTTCACTAGGCATATCCTGAGGGATAGCAGGGCAGGCAGGCGAACTTGTGATCTGCGGGGGGGGGGGGGGGGTTATGTGTGCAATACACTGATGCGTTTTTCTTGAACGTTTTACTTTCTCTGGGATTCTACTCTTCATCACAGGACGACATCTGACAGGCGTGCAGAACGGGGTGCAATGAAAGTGTGAACCGTTAAGCAGCGATTGTCGAACCTCAGCTCAAGCTATACTTTTTAAAGTATACTCTTCCAGTAGAACGCCCGAGCGCCTACTTCGGTAGTTTTGGGTAACAGATAGATAGATTGTACTGCACCAATACTGCACTAGTGCTACTAGGACATAACAGAAAACACAAGGATTCGTGGTTTCGACAGATAATACTTACGATGTTAATGTTGTGTTTTTCAGACGTTACGCATTGAAACGTTGTGCATACAAAAAGAGCCCAAATACCGCCCGAAAAAATATCTGCTAACTTGTATTTTTTTCGTCATGATATCGAAAACGTTTGCATAACGTTTGCAAAACAAGGACAGATAACATCCGAAGTGTCATTTGTTGACCCGCGCGTCCTTGTGTTTTCTATTATGAAAGTTCTGACAAGTGTCGTAGGAGTTAGCCTTGTAAATTTCAGCGGAACCCTTTCAAACAGTGAGGGCCAAGAAAAAGCGACTCCTGAGGAAATTACTTACCCATGGTAAGCTGGAAGTTTGCGGGTCAAATCCGCCTCGAGGAGCATTTTTTTTTCCTGTTCACTACTATTAATGACTTACCCGCTGTTGAACAAGTCCGACAGGCTTACACCCGGGTTTACAGGCGGGTGCAGGCTCCGTTGAAAAGCAGGTCATGCCCTCGCGTTTCTCTACGCGAGTTCGCATAATCTTTGCGCAGGCTTGGGTTCGTGAACCAGCTTTCACCAGAGCTGTAGCCAGTTCGGAGATGCGAGTGCGGATGACTCTGAAAGAAATGTACGATTAAAATGAATCATCTCCGATTGCTAACACAGGATTTTGGAGTTTTATTCCCCGGGAAAATACCTACATACCTAACCTCCATACTTTACCCTGTTTCAAAATACTGCACAAATTTCTGCCAATCAGTCTTGAGAAGAATGACCGTCCATGAACGCTGACTGGTGCAACCAACCAACTTTATCACAAGCTCCCATCCTAACACCTCCACAGTTGAACTTGTTTCTTTTAGCAAGCTAAGACGCTCGACTTTAAACCATGCAGATCAAAAACAACTTCAAGATCAAAAACACAAAAAAAAAGTTTCTTCTGTTATTGTCCAAGTTCCTGTCATGTTGGCTTTGATAAGAAACTCGAATAATTTGACGCATCTATAGGCGTCTTGCGGATTCCCAGCAAAGTGATTTCCCCGTCTAGCCAATATCATCCACTCCTTTCCGTTCCAGTTTGCCCGGATCGCCGCAAATTATTTTCGGTTTAGCGGGCCCTTCACTTTTGACGCTGTTGCGTTCGCTAAATGCCAAAAAAGCCTTGAAATACACTATTTCAGATATTTCCCTTCGAAAAATACTGATATTACTTAGCAGGCATTACCCAGGGTTGTAATGAGCTCCACCAACTTCATGGCAGGCTGACTGCTCTTCCTTGAGCAGCTGTTCAACTCGACGATTGACCTTGCCACACTCCAGTCTTGATTCACCTAAAACACATCATAGCATGAAATTTTTAATCGAAGGCTAGTAATGTTACTTGTGCGAGTTAATGAATGAATGATAATATCATTAACCTATATTCAAACAATGCATAGAACTGATACGTCTGTCGAACTTCAAGGAACCTGTAATCTGCAATAAAGTAACTGAAACTTCTACCGATTATAAATATTTGGCGACGGAAAATAGAAGTAGATTTTTGGATTAGGGAAATACCAAAGAAATATTGAAAAAGAGTCATTAGAGAAGAGAAAGATTACGGAGGAGCTTTTTCTTTCTTTTTGTGTTGTTATTTTGTTTTGTGCGTTTTCTTCAGGTGTGTGATATTTTTTTGTGATTATATGTTGCCATGGCCCTCGGGCTGCTTAGCTATAATAAATGTATCTATCTATCCCATTCCGGGAAATTACTTTTCAATACCACTGTAGGGAAAAAAGCTAGTGCTATACGATTTATTTTTTGACACGGCTGCTGTTTTTTCTGCTCAATTGGGGCGATGACGGAAAAGGTTTCTTTTCCACAGTTTTCTTCCATTAATAACCGCGCTCCACGTTTCTTGTTTGGAGTACTCACCTGTACCTCGGTTATGCCTTTATTTCAGCGGCTTCTCGAACAGTTTGATGGAGTCCGGTGCACGTTGCAAGAACTTCGGCTTTTCAAAGTCTACCGGATGGGAAGGGTTTTCGAAAATATGTTCTGCTAGTGCAGATTTGTAAGTGTAGTTGTGACGGCGTCCGCTGGAGCGGGCGTGGTTAATGTTCCGAAGTCATTTTTCTAAAGCTCTCTCTGTCCTTCCTACGAAACACTTTATCGAGCGCCCTTGCCAAAAAAGGCCGAAATATCGCTGCTAAAGCACTGTGACTGACGTATCCGTTTTATGCATTGTTTGAATTTACACTGTAAAAAGTTCCTCCGAGTAAGGATTAAAGTTAACTTCAGTTTTTGCTACTGGGATTAATCTTATCTCTACTGAGATAACATTAATCCGAATTATATACAAGATCTTCTTTTCAGAGACAAGATTAATGCAGTAGCAAATACAGCAAGATTTTTTTTTACAGTGTATGTTTCCCAGTCAGCTAGGGCTCAAGGAGTATTTATATAATTAACCCTCTGAACTACATAATTACATAGTGGAGTATTATAAAGAAAATGAGTAAAATGAAAAAAAAAATAAAAAAAATTAGGACACACAGATAGCATCCAGACAAGAACGTATATGTGACTGATTGCAGAAATCCTGTTTTTTGTCAGTCGGTAAGTGTGGCACAGATCAACAGTGGTATATTTGTCTGTACAAACTCAGAATAAAAGGGATGAAAAAAAAAATATATGAAAAGTCTCACATCTTTTATCCATTTTGATTTTTTAGTAAAACTTCGGACCTTGTTCGTTGTCTCTGGACCACGAACGCACCCTGTCGGACAGGGTGCAACCCCCTATTCACGATTTTGAAGTAAAAAGTGGTCGCTTTACTCTAGGGACGGATCATGCGGGCTGGTCCTTCAAGGATTGACATATAGTAGCAGTACCATCTTTACCCTTAGGCCGGTTAGGTCGGTGCTGGGGGGCCAAGGGAAACAAGAGGCCAAGCGGCCGGTGCAAATTGTTGAGAAATCAGGCTACGGTTGCTAGCTGCGTTGCATCGTCATTTACGTTACCAAAATTATGCTCAGATGTGACCAGACAGCGTGGCTCGATCAAGAATCGTGTATGGTAATGTACCGGCGTTTTTATGTTTCTGATTCATGAAAAGCGGCCAAAGACCCATGGACGGCCTAGGGTCCAGCGAAAGTAAAAGACGGCACTGAATAGTAGGACAAGTAAGTACAAAAGAGACATACCAGTCTTTTATTTGTTTGATAGCCTAAGTATAGTCGGGATAATACTCGAAAAGATCCCTTCTCTGAGGGAAACTTCACCCACCCGAAGTCACTGATCTACTCACAGATCATACCAAGCCCCAACTTGTTTGTTCTTTGTTCTTTTCAACAGGGTGGAGATCCTTACTCTGCTAGCAATATGAATTTTAAGTAATTAACTGTGAACAAACTTACGTTCAGAGATACCAAGAGGCTTTTGCAGTTTGTAAGCCTCAACCATCAAGTCCCCAGAAGAAAGGACGCATCCCGATGGTCCTCGGAATTCCGCGTCTTTCAAGTTGTCGTAGAAACCACAAACACCGCAGGTGCGTCCTTTGTGAACAACAGAAGGCTAAAAAGAATAACAGTTCGTCAGCATTGCGGGATCGCCTTGTTCACGTCCCGCATCCGGGAAGGGCCACTTGGAGGGACTATAACTGCGCCGTAGCCGAAGTTTCAAAGTGTCGACACAGCAACAAAGGTTTCGGCTGGATCCCAAAAGGTACAGATTTCTTGGACCGGCGGGTCTTGTAGATTTCCCGGTGGTCGCCGGATTGGGCTAATATTATTTTAATCCAGATTCATTACATAATTCTTATTCTGTTTGATTTCCAGAGACCAGATTACGAATACGTTGTCAATACGGGTCGAAAAATCTTAGAAAACTCGATTCAGGACGTCATGTTCTTCAATACACACTATCTTTTAAAGTGATCAAGTGGAGGTGGTCTTTAAAGTTCAATGGGCACATCAAACTACCCCAATCCCACTCTGTAACAACCTAGGAACAATGCTTACCCCCTAGATCAGCAGCTTTTTCAACAGTTTCCTCTCTGTGATATTTCAAAGCGTAATTTTTTGGGCCCGTACATGCTCAATTTACTAGCTTGGACAAAGATAAAAGTGATGTTTCTTGAAATACCTAGTAGATCTTTATTTTATGCATAAATCAGCTTGTATAATTCAGATCTGAATAGGTTATTTGTTTTTGAATGATTTTTGTAGCTATGTTTTTTTTTATAGGCTTATTGCATATTCTGGTACATTTTATAAAGCAAGCTAATCAAGCTTCACAACACTATTCCAAAAAGAAAAAATTTTAATAGGCACTTTCAGCCATGGAACTTCTGATGAAACACTAGAATCACTTAAACTGCATCTACGGCTTGACTTTGGTGACATCTCAAATACATCCTTTTCTATCAAGCATTGCTGGGAATTTTTGGAATTCCTGCCAATATATCCCGGGTCCTAAGATTTGGATCGTCGAAATGCCAGAGAGGTAAAGACAAGGGATAACAAGAAAACGGCCGGTTTTCGTAGCGCCTTCTAAGGGAAGTCGGAAATGTTTATTTGTGAAGCATTTAATACAAAGTAAAGCATTAGAAGTGTCCATTGTGCTTTAAGCAAGAAGACTTACCAGAATAACAATTTCAGCCTGGTTCATTTTAACGGTCATTCCGTGCTCCGGCAGCTCAGCGATTATGAAGCCATCTTCCGTCTTAGAAATTCTGGCAAACTCGCTTCCCTGTTCAGTCTCCAGCTTGAGGGCTGCCGACGATAGGCGAACCGGCTCATTGTTGACGGTTACAATACCAGCTATCGCGTCAAGCTCAATAGACTCTGTGCTGGCAAGGATGGTCACAACCTGAGAAGGATAAGGTATACCAAAATGAGCTGCATGCTCAGATATCATTTGTCACGGGAAGACTGTACACGAAAGTAACTGACAAGATTTTCGCTCCGCCCCTCTCTCCCACTGTCACTGGATGTCGTTTGCGTTTACAACTTTTATATCTAGTGCATCTACTGGTACCACCCGTCAAGTTTCGCCCAAGACTTATTCCGGATTCGCATTAACAATGCGTTTCCGAAAAATGACCCGTAACCCGCGCTGAGGTCGGTAACTTGGGCGTCTCACAAGATCCCAGATATGACACCCCTTCATCCACACCCACTATCCCAGGATGATCTGATCTGGAAAAGGAATATTTCCTGAAGCCTTAGATCGGGTCCTTCAATTGCTGGCAAGTTTCATCGTCCTAGCCTGCCTGAATCATGGAATTGCCTGGACCTGCAAAAGTTAGACCGACCGAAAGATGGACAGATATCACGACCTGCAAGTGCCATAAAAACTAGACAGAGTATGTCTCTAGTGCTTTAAGGAGGGTTTTCGCGAGATCTCGGTATCACTTTCCGGCGAGCGAAGCGCATCGCGAAAACTGTTGGAAAGCGATTCCTGGAATTACTTTCCACTTTCCAACTGGAGTGATCGCGAAAACGCATGGAAAGCTGATGTTGCCGAGAAAATGGTGAATTAAAAACTTTTTCGACAAAATATGATTCACTTGACGGTTTTGTTATTCTCATACATCACATCGAAGTTATCTTAATTACGATTGCCATTTTTTTTTTTTTTATTAGGGACACTTGCACTGTTCTCTCTCCACACTTTTGGAATTCCAGCCGAAACATTCAACTTTCCGCGGAGCTTTCCACTAGCCTCGTGGAATCACTTTCCGGGAGAGCTGCTTTGGTTTCCAAAGCGCGAATCCGGGTTGGAAAGTTCGACAACTTTCCGCAGTGGCGCGAAAACCATTGGAAAGTGATTCCGACTTTGCTTTCCAGCTCGCGAAAACCCTCCTTTAGCCTTCGCTTCCCAAGGTTCTTTTAAGCTAGGTTCACCTAGAGTCCGATTTAAAATTCTGGGAGCTCAATCCCATTAGGCATGAACGATATACGATTATAATTACGATTCCGAGATCCGGACTACGTCGGAATCAAGCATTAGCAGACACGCGGAGATTGCATACCAGCGGGATCTAAGTTGAACCATCGGCAGACGCATGGATCAATGGCGCCATTTCAATAAGCCTCGGGGGGGGGGGGGGGAGCAGCTTTGACCCCCAATCCCTGTTTCATTTCACAAAATTTAGTTACCCTTTTGGGGGTTCCGGAAACCTATTTCGTGGCCAGAAAGTATCATGAATAAATAAGACGACGTAATCACATACCTTCTTATTTCCTTCTTGTCGCCCAAGAACAGCAATCTTAGTCCTTCCAGAGCAATCTTTGGCAAGGACGTGATTGCAGCCACTAAGTGATGCATTGTAGCTAACTTTGTCGAAGGTGGTGATATGGTTTCTGTCTATCAGACAAATTGGACTCCCTGAAAAGGGATATAGTGACCGACCAAATCGCCTTTTGTTTCTACTAGCCTAGGTTCTTCAAGTGCGGACAAACCTAGGCACTCATATATCGCCATCCATTTTCAGAAGTTTTCTGTTGTACCGTTTTCATCTGGCCTTCGGATTTCGTGAAGAATACTCTATATGACTAAGTCCACAACACGCCAGTGATTCTCATGAAGAAGGAGTAAGCGCCTCCGTAACGACTCAGACTCAAAGACTCAAATCTTGTGTCAAACAATCACGGCGATCTTTGGGAGCAGCTGTGACACCACTTCTGCCGTTCTTCCGCTAGGTATACCCGGAGAGGCCGGAGATTTTGCATCGGCAAGGAGAGATAGTCATCAAGAGTATTTTCCTTTGCTATCCAGCAGAGTTTGAGGACTTGGAAAGTGAATCATCTTATTAAGGCCTTGGCAGACCACGCTGTCAAAAGTCTGATAACATTTCAAAGAAGGATGCGCAACTTCGACGAAGTTATCAATAACTATTTGGTCTATTCGGAATAGCCCATTGCATGGGCTCGTAACCGCAAAGTTACGCAGCTTTACGGCGTTACTGATCCTTTTGTGGCTGTGGCCCAACGCCGTGCCGAGTTTGATTCTTCTCTAGACAGGTGCCATCCGTATTATAGTGCGTTTGTATAGTCATTTCGCTTAGTTTAGTCTCATCTTTTTCTTTCCTTTATTGTTTTTCATATACTCCGTATGGGCATGTTCTGTGCCATTTTTATACGGGTTAATAAAATTATTGATTGATTGAAACAACACACAAATTTCGAACAGTTTTCTGTAACGTTAACAGATAGTTCTGTTAGCTGTTGAAATTGCGTGTCCCGGTGTCGGACGTTGTGATACTTTTGGCAGTGCAAGCATGGATGCTAGTAAACTGTAAGTTGATTGGTCAGCAATACCGGTTATGCAAGTTTATCCGTGCATAAACAACTGCGCCAGCTAAGAACCGTCAAGACGGGTTTTTGGGATCCCGAAACGGAAGTGACAGGATACCTACGACTTCGTAAAAGTAGTCCGTCTATCCGTCTGTTACCACGATAACTCTCGAAGGGGTTGAGATATTTCGTTCAAACTTGGCACGAGGACTCTTTGGGTCAAAGTACAGGTCAAGTTCGAAGGCGGACTCTGTAACCCGATATTGAGAGGCGGGGAGGGGTTCAAATTAAAGAGCGACATTTCTTTTTCCCGCCGGACAAGTAGTTCGCCCGGAATCCGGCAAAAATAAAATGTGTGAGAAGTAAAAGTTTAATCTGAAGTTGATTAGAGGTTCGATTAAGGACACCTAAACAATGAAACCATACTTGAACACACCATAGAGGATGCATTTACAGACATGACCACGGAGAGCATTCTTCTCATGACCGTGACGTTTTCAAGATAGGTATGTTCGTTTCCAGAGGTTTGCAAATACAGACTCCAAGACAAAAAGCGCAATTCATTCAAATCTTGCACAGCGCTGGTCGGATCGTATTGGAATTTTTTCTAGATATGCGTTTCAGCTTAACTGGTTAAAAAAATATTCCAGAAGAAGCGTTGATTGGAGAAATTTGTTCATTTCTAAAATTGTTCGGTACTGAAATAAGGACAGATGCAAAACGAAGCTAAAATCATAGCTTGGCAACACTATTTCGTATTTGGATTGGGTTTTCTGCAGGCAATGTTAACGGAAGTAATACAGATAGTGAAGATACTTGGTACTGTTCTTTCAGGTGTCCTTTAAGGGGTAAAGAGACATGTTGAATCTGAGCATGAAAATTATTTTCTCGGCGGACAAGTAGTTCGCCCGGAATCCGGCCAAAACCGGAAATTTAGAATGAAGTTTTAAAACCCAATAAAATAGTCGATATAGGGTGAGGAGATATGCTGTTGCAGCTTTCGGACATATTAAAGATAACAGAAAACTGCGTATGCGATCAGTTGGGACTCTGAAGTCCCAACCAGCATTTACTGGATCAAAACGGCAGAATGCATTCGACAACTTTCTGGCGAACAATTTAATAAAATTTGTCGACCAATTTTCGTAAAGACCAGGTGGCTATACCAGTCCTTACTTAACCCCTTAATCCAAACAACGGCGAATCCTTATCGCGTGTTGGTGACGAAATTCCAATACTCTTTGTTTAGTCTACCGATGCCGGACGGGGAGGACGCCGGTCGTCACCGGTCGCGTGTGCAATGTCTCTTGGGTTCAGTGTTGGCACTGTTGTCAGTCAGTGTCTTGGGCTCGAACTTCGAAGGGGTTGAGATATTTTGTTCGTTGGTATGAGGATGATGTGGGGAGGGGGTAAAAAAAATATATATTTTAAGCTATTGAGATAGTCGTTTAAGGGGTAAGGAGGTTGTGAATCCATATCTTATTTTTTTTCTTTCGTTTCCGACCTTTGGTTCACCCCGAACCCAGCCGAAACCGGAAATTTGGTTGAAGCTCATACTTGTTTCTGAAGTCGACTACAGATTTGCTATCGGGGTAAGGTGACATGCTGAGTCCAACTTCGAACTTATTTACTTGACGGATAAGCTGGCAAATTTGGCCAAAATCCGGAAATTTGGACCGAAAAGTTCACCTCTCAATGTCACCAGCTCTTTGGCTCTGCATGCTGTTCGCCGGGAGCATTTCTAAAACGAGGAATTTGGTCAAAGTAAAAGACTTTTCCGAGATCGAATAGACATGAGATACTGGAGAAAACATGCATGCTGAACCCATATCTGAGTTTAGTTTTCTCATCAGATGAGCTGTTTGGCCGTAACTTGTCAAAAAACTCCAAAGCGATAACCATTTTTTTTTGGTATTCAAGCGGTTGATAATGGGATAAATAACAAAATGTTACAAGGGCTCTGGCGAAGACCGGAAATATAAAAAATCGATTGTCTGTATCAAGAAGTCCAATAAATAGTAAATTTTCAGGATACCATCGAAACCTTTGTTCTTCCTATCTTAGTGAAACCTTCAGTGTTTTAAAACGAGCCATGTATTTGTATTCCTTTTCTAGCATTTAGCTATTCAGATTAAACTTGATTGATTGGTTGATTGTATGTTCAAATATTATAACAGAAAGTTTACCTATGGCAACTTGTGCTTTAAAGGACACCTGAATGAAGAGTACCAAGTATCATCCCTATCTGTATGACGTCCGTTAACATTGCCTGCAGAAAACCCAATCCAAATACGAAATACCGTTTCCAAGCTATGATTTTTGCTACATTTTGCACTATCCTTATTTCAGTACCGAGCAATTTTAGAAATGAACAAATGTCTCCAATCAACCCTTCTTCTGGAATATTGTTTAACCAGATAAGCCCAAACGAAAATCTAGAAGAAATTTCAATACGATCTGGCAAGCGCTGTACAAGATTTGAATGAATTTCGCTTTTTGTCTTGGAGTCTGCATGTGCAAACCTCCGGAAACAATCATCCCTATTTTGAAAACGTCACGCTCAGGAAAAGAATTCGTGTCCATGTCTGTAAATGCATTCTCCATGGTGTGTTCAAGTATGGTTTCATTGTTCAGGTGTCCTTTAAGCCTTTCCAATCTCAAATAAAAAAGCTATGCCAGACACGTTTCCAACTTTCTCAAATCTGATACCTTACCTTCTGGGTGCATAACAGTCTGCTGTGGTCCAACCCGAGCGTTCAGGGGCAAGGTGGTCGTCAAATATGACGGAACTTGGATTCCAGTGAAGAAGGTATTGGAGCTTGGCCGGTAAATTCGAAGGTTGGCAAGATTTGTAAATGGAATAAGGTCAAGCTCCACGTGAACTTGTCCCTTCTGATTTTTCACATCTAGTTCGTTGTGTGTTGCATAGCGTAGCATGGATAAGCGAATCCTGTCATCGATGGCCATTGAGCTGTTGATATAGTATGCTGGTAACTAGAAAGACAAACTCGATCAATAACTTTATCACCCAAAGAAAAAGGCAAAAGAAGTAAGTAAGTAAGTAATTCAATGCAGAAAGAAGTGCCAACGTTCAGTACTGAAATAGGACACACATATATTTGTCTGAAGTATTCTTTAACAACAATTTATTTTTTTAATTATCATGGTGCATATACTAACGCATTAAATTCAACCCAAAAATTCAATTGATTATCCCAGGTTTAAAGCATATAATACCCCTCAAAAAGAAGAAGCCAAATTAAGAAACAGGAAGAATTGGCTTTTATGCCCGGAAGCACTACGACTTTGTGAACTCGTCCTTTGTTTCCTCTTTTCCTTTTTGATAATATTTCTGGGTTTGTCTAGCCATATGGAAGCAGAGAAATTACTAGCCAAAATGTTCTGGGGGAGGGGGCAAGGTATTTACCGACTGGCTGCGGTAATTTCTGCCGAATGTTTTTACAGTAAAAACGACTATTTTTACAAAAAACCGACTGTTTATAAGAAAAATGACTGTTTCCTAGAAAAAAATCTACTATTTTTACAAAGAAACGCAACGTTGAGGGGGAGGGCCCCCCCCCCCCCCCGCACCATACGTGATGCCCTTGACTGGAAGGTATATCCTATTTTTGTTTGTACAAACTCAAGTCATTGTATTATGGGACATGTTTCCAATCGTAAGCAATTGGAAACGATCGTAAAAAATTGTTTCTTACGATTGTAAAAAGTCTTTTACAATTGTAAACAGTTGTTAACGATTGTATTTCTACGTTTGAAACCGATTGTTTCCAATCATAGAAATACAATCGTTCACAATTGTTTACAATCGCAAACGATTGGAAACAACTGTTTATAATCGCAAAATATTGGAAAGAACTGTTTACAATCGTAAACAACTGTCTCCAGTCGTGAACGACTGTTTCCAATCGTAAGAAAACAATTGTTTACGATCATTTCCAATTTGAATTATTTCCATACGGGATATACTTCGTAGGATACAGAGGTACTCACGTTTTCGTATTTGATATCCATGGAATATTTATCCTGAGCAGTCGCTTCGCGTCTAAGCCGTGTGCATTGTTCCGAGACGCCTTGTCCGATCTTCTCAAATCGCGCGCAGTCGGCAAACTGGCGCGAACGTCTGTACTTGGATTCGGCTTCTTGAGACCGATCGGCATAACCCTGAAACAAATTAATAAAGTAGGATAGGAATAAATTGACACGAGGGCCGTATCCAGAGGGTTCGACCCCCCCCCCCCCCCTCCACCGAAACATACAAAAATAACCGATTTTTAAAGGCTTTAACCTCTGATCTGTGTCTTTTTTGTGTCGTTCACCTGACAAGGCTAAATAAAACGGGTTTAAACCGTGACAAGGCAGTAATAAGAAGAAAAGGAGGACTCAAATCGAACGCAGCTAAAGCTTCTGACAGCTGTCATAGCCCGCAGTCTGCTTAGCGATATGCCTATTTATCTATCCGTATAGCGGTCTGGCATGACTTAAAGGACCCCCTTTTGGTTTTCACTAGTTTTCACACCCGCAGTGGAGACTAAAGTGGTCTACTGACCAATCTACCTCTTTACAAGTCCCTGTGAATGAATAAATGAATGAATTTATTACGCACTGCCCTAGGGCATAAGTGCAGTAAAAGAGTATAAATGAATATAAGAAAACTCTAAACAAAAACACACACCAAAAATACACGCAGTTACAGTGAAATTTAACCACAAACAAGAACCAAGTTATTGGGGTGATAAGCGGGTCAACTTCCAATAGGAGGAGATAATTAAGAGGACAGATTTTCCATGGTCAGTAGTGGGTCTGGATCGACCTGAGACATCTCCCTCTTTACAAATCACTGTGAATGAATAAATTAATGAATTTATTACGCGCATAGAATGAATGAATGAATTTACTACATTCAGCCAAGCAGGGGCGTCGCAAGTGCATTTTCGGTGGGGGGGGGGGATGCAGAGCCAAAATTTTACCGAATCTTTCAAAGATTTTACCGAATCCTAGAAACTTTCGAGCTTTAAATTATGGAACAAAAGGATTACGTAGGAAGAGTAACAATAAAGGGCAGCATGAAAGGCGATAAGCCAACTATTAGGCGGCGTTTTGGCGAAGCCCGCTTGGAGAATATTTTGCCGAGGATGATTGCAGTAACAGCTTCTATCTTTTATAGTCAATAGAAAATGAAATCGAGCGCCGCCGGCGAAAATTTTCGAAATCCATTTTTTTTTTTCTGTAGGCTAAAATTTTACCGCTTCTCTTACAAATCTTACATCCTAAGAAGTTCCAGGAACCTTATGGAGCGGCGTTCCGGCAGCAGCAGCAACTGTAGTCTAGTCAATATACTAGCCATAATGACATAAAGTGAGCGCCGCAGGCGCGATTTTTTTTTTTTGCTTTTTCCTGCCAAACTGAATTCCATCCAAATAGGATTTGGATTTTGCTTTCAATGTTTTTCAATGTTTCGAAACCTCAGTCCTAAAACTGGCTTAGAACCCCAGTCAAATGGCGCGCCCTTCCACAAAACACAGAATATTACGAAAGGTGCTGCGGACTGAATTTTCGAAATATTTATGATTAGATATTCTTTTTGGGATCCAAAATAAAAGTAAGCACTATCGATGAAATCATAGACCATCCCTTTTCTCTGCTACCAGTGCTTCACTCGACCTCTTCCGAGTTTCGAGGTTCGTGATAACTTCCGAATCCTGGCAATCATAGCGAATAAATTACCGAATCCCAGTTATTATACCGAATAGGGTTTAGTACGATAGCATGTTCGGGATTCTGTATAACTACCGTATCCCGGTTATTATACAGAATTGTTTTAGTATCGAAAGAATACCGAACAAAATTCATATTCGGTACGCTGTCGTCGAAACTGGAACAAAAGTTGGGATTCGTGGTTAACTTCCTAACACTGAATATTATACCGAATAAATTACCGAATCCCAATCATGATACCGAATAATTTTGAAACGATAGCATATTCGGGATTCTGTGTGACTACCGAATCTCCATAAATATACCGAATAGTTCCGGCATCGAAACATTACCAAATGATTTCAATCAATTCTCTCACCAAGTTCGCGATAACTACCGAATACTGGCAATTATACTGAATCTCGACCATTGTACCGAAGAGATTTGTACCGGTAGCCTATTTAGGATTCTGTATAACTACCGAATTTCCGTAAATATATCGAATAATTTTGCTATCCAAAAAATACCGAACAATTTTAGTCAAATTTTGGGCCTTCGGCCCAAAATTTTACCGAATCTCAAAAAGGTGGGGGGGGGGGGTGCTGCACCCCCCCCCCCTTGCGACGCCCCTGCAGCCAAGTAATAAGGCATTTGTACAGTACACACAGAAAAAAGATAAATTAAAAGGTAAAGGTCAGTGGGGATCAATTTATTTGAACTTTCTGCTTTTCAGCGCTAGCCGAGACTTTCCTGGGTTGCCAGACAATAACTTTGTTTTGCCATGATTGCGGTGGGTGCACCATCGACCAGTGGTTCGTTATGATTAAGAAGAAACAAAGACAGCAAATAAACTAAATACACATCTAGCCGACATCGTCCAATCTCTACCTCCTGTTCCCGAGGAAGAAATCCCAAGTCCAGCTCCTGATTTTACGGAATTCCCCGAGATTTCGGAATTGGACACAGTGAAAAAATTAAAGAAACTAAAGCGAACTACTGTTACTCCTATTGATATACCGGTGGATCTTATAAAGGCTTTCCCAGATTCATTATGTGCCCCTTTGACTCATATTTTTAATATTTTAACAAAAACTGGGAATATCCGTCTGGATGGAAAAACGGTTTTGTTACCCCTATCCCCCAAAAAGATTCCCTCAATGATTTTTCAGGTGTGCGACCAATAATGATGACGCCTATTTTCAGCTTACGAAAGTTTTGTAGCTACTTGGTTAAAAGGTTATATACTGGAGCTGATTGACCCTAAACAATTTGGGAACATGCCGAGGGCGTCAACCACACATTAACTGGTCAGTTTACTTGACACTATGCTCAAGCATCTGGACGACCCTGAACGTTGGCTCAACTTGATTGCGATTGATCTGAGGAAAGCATTTGATCTGGTCTGCCATAGTGAGCTTTTAAAAAAGTTAGTTTTTAATGTTCACCCTTTCCTTGTGAAAATAATTGCGAGTTTTTTGTCGCATAGAACTCAACGGACGAAATATAAATCAACGTTTCCTGACTCCCTCCCAGTTTTTTGCGGTGTGACTCAGGGTACTATTTTAGGTCCATTGTTGTTTCTTGTTATGGTCAACGAGCTGGGCCAAAGTTCACCAGACAGGCTGAAATACGTCGATGACTTGTCTGTCCTGGAAAAGTGCTATAAAAATATTCACAGTAGCTCGACAACCATAATGAAAGATATCTGCGAGGAAGCAGAGTCTGACAAAATGGTTGTTAATATGAACAAGTATGTGATTTTAACAGTTTCTTTCCTTCGAGGTACCCTATCTTTCAACCCACCACTCCCAGATGCGTGTCAGGTTAACGAACTGAAGCTGCTGGGAGTATACATAACCTCGGATCTGAGGTGGCAAAGACGGGTTGAGAGTATGCTTAGAAAAGCTAACGCGGCTATAAGCTACCTTAAACTTTTGTCCCGTTACGGTGTTCCGTCTCCCCATTTACTACGCGTTTACTTTCTTTTTTTATTTATTTATTTATTAATGACCCGCTTTTTAAATCCGTTCTAACCTAGAATATGGATGTCCGGTTTGGCATTTTGGTCTCACCCAGGAACAGTCGGGATTTGCTTGAGAGGATACAGTATAGAGCGTTGCTCATTACATCTAAAGCTCCAAAAGTCCCATACATTCAGCTCCTAAAGCAATTTAATTTAGATACCCTTTCATGCCGCCGACTTCAACTTTGTATGAAGTTCGGTACATCTATAGTCCAAAACCCTTTTCACCGTGATATACTCCCCCGTGATTTTCTCCCCTTCCGAATTCGTCTTCCTCGTCAAGCTGCCAACCCTGTGCCTCGTTTAGAACCGGTGGTAGCTTTGCGAACAAGGTATGCTCAGAGTTTCGTCCCTTCGTTTGTTCGTTTATATAACTCGGAGCGCTTCTGAATGTTAATTTTTAGGTTATTTGTATTTTATTAATCGTAGTCTAGCATGTTATTGACCATATTTATCATAAGACGTCGGTATAAATGTCGCAAAATTGTATATATTTGCAGACTGTTCTGTTATGACGTTATGTTTTAACGTAAAAACAACCCATCGGCTTTTCCGTTATCTGTTTTTTAGATTATACTGAAATGAATGATTTCTAAGCATTTAACCACGGCGAGCATTTGTTCTAAAAGACAATTGAACTATCCATATTTGGTAACGATTATGAGCCTGTAAACGGTTGGAAACAATTCGCTGGCTCTTTTTAATTGTATAATTACATCTTGCGGAAAAGCTTCATCAGGAATGAGAGCTTGAAGCCTTCAAATTTTCCGTACAAAAACGATTCATGCTTCCTATTGGTCGGATTTCAAAAAGCACGTCATAACCGACCAATAGGACGCGAGACTCCGTCTTTGTTTACAAACTTTGAAGCCTTCTAACTCTCATTATAAAGAAAACTCTTTTGCAAAAGTTGTATTATTCCAACAAGAAGAAGCCAGATTAACGTTTCCAGCAATTTACTGGCTCGGAATGGTTACGAAAAGCCGATAATTTTGTCTATAACTCGAAAGTCCTATACCTCTTAATGTTAATTCTTTTAGTAATGCTCCGTGATGATGGTGTAGCAATATCCGTTTTCGTCAGGTAGGGTGCAATCCCTCTATTTTCGGGCAAAGCCCAGCCAGTGTCGAACAGCGCTAACAAGAGAATCCCTTCTTTGACAAGGCAAGTATGAGTCTTTTTGAGAAACACTATACTTCCGGACCAATTTTGGAAAAGCTATTTCTATAGTAAGAACTATGCTTTAAATTACAACTTAGAAGTCATTCGCAGTCCAAATTTGAGATTTAGATCAGTCCAGAGCAAAATAACACTAGGGTTCAAGGTTTAAGGTTCTTTTAATATAACCAATATATACAAAGTATTAGGGAGTAGCGCGAAGACTTGAAAAAAGTGACACACACTCCAATAACAGCGAAACTAGCACCACTGGCGATAGAGAACGTCCCTATTGAAACTCAATCAGCCGTGCACCAGCGCTGGCTCCGACAACTTCATATTCTGGACACAGCAAAAAAAAAATACAGCCTCCCCTGTTTCCGCGATGTGTGCAGACCGCATCTTAGATTTACTAGACATTTCTAAGATCGAAGATTTGTCTCGCTTTAAATGCCGCAAGCGTAGTGGGCGGCGCTACGGCTATGGCCCGTTTGCGAAGCATAGAAAGCATAGGTCTTGGCGCTACTCCTTGGTGTTTTTTTGCTCTGGATTAATAATGTCTGTGAACAAACAAATTTGAAAGGAGGAGCGAAAGGAGAGGGGAGGGAAGAAGCAACCAGGAAGGACGAAGACACCTTACCGTGATTTCAACTGTTCGGTCCTTACAGGATGATCCGAAACCAACGTTCACCGACCATGAAGTTTTTAAGTTTGCACCATGGAAGTTCTCTCGACGAACCGCAGAAACTTCAGGATAGCTGAAGGAACCATCAACACAAATCTAAGGATACAAGGACGGTCAGCCACGATTAAACTAAATATTAGGTAATTTAGACATATACTAGGATTGTTTCGTCAAATGGATGTATCAGCTGACTACTTCCGCTGTATTGGTTACTATATCGGTCGCAACTGTCGTGGAGCCTATTCCTTCTCCCCCACAGCAGGTCACTTATTGTCGAGTCGAAGCTGTCGATATGATAGACCGGCGTTATGACCCGGATGCACATCCTTTCTGGCCACTTTTTTTTTACGTACAAAAAGAAAGATATTAGCCATTTGTCAAAATGATCAGTATGTTTCGGAGTGGTGAATAATAGAATTTATGGTACTGATAACTATATAGAAGATTATTATGTTGTTTAATTCTTACGACGCAAATTCTGATTCACCTTCAAGAGGTTGTCATCGCTCAACGAGTAAATTCTTTCACATCCTGCGACGTGCGGATCCTCCATCCTAAACCTTTAAATACACGGAGCACACATGTAACTTTTGACAGAATCGCTCCGATTGGAACCGCTGTCTCTAGAGCCCAACTGGTCTCGCCTAAAAAGGTTCATTACCTTTTTCCCCAAACTTGGGTCGCCGTAGAGCCTACGCAGAGTAGTGCACACCCAAGGGTTTATTGCCCTTAATTCCTAACTGGGGTGCGTGGAAAAGAACCAGCTGGTCACCTCTTCGGAGGTTGGGTCTTCCGGTAGTTCGGGACCAAAACAGGCAAAGGTTTAACCCCCTGTACCCAACTGGGTGTGCAACTACAAACTACGAACCAACTGGTAACATCTTCGGAGGTTAGGTAGAGAAGCCCGAGGGGGTATTGCTCAGCAATCACCCTCGCCCAACTGGGCACGAGTTCCAACTGGTTCTCATTAGTCCTAAGATCTCTTTTAGGCTGAATTCTTGGGGACGGGAAATTAATCTTGATTCTTACTACGTTTGGTCGTGCGGTCGAGCATCTCGCAGGAGAAAGAAGAAACTGTCTTGGTCGAAAATCCGAACACTGAATTAATAAACTATTTTTTGGTCGTAAATTTTGTTTATGAATAAATCTATTCGTATTCTCTAGAACCATCGAACCAAGTCTCCGTAGGTTTTAAGGTCGTGTTGTGTTAGTTGTCGCGGTCTGTTGCACCACGCTATCCTAAGGGCAACGAGCGACGACTAAAAGCAACTCCATTGTAGGGAGACACCTTCTACATATAGTAGCTGGTATAACCATACAAAGAAGAAAAATAATCTCAATCCCATTTCCACAACACCATAAATTATTCAAGGATGAATAATTGTTAAAAGAGTACTGGGATTACTGAAAGAGGTAAGTATGTGGACACAAATTCGTTCTTCAAACGTAACCACTACTACTCATCAACAGCAATACACATTATATCCTACCAAATTATTAAAAAGAAAGTTGGTCAGTCTCCGTCCATTAATAAGGTCACTAAGCCACTGTATAATTTTCCAGCGGAATTGTTTAGCTTTGTCGTTTTATTTTCTTTTCTGGGTAGCAATACTAGTTTAAGTTGATATGAAGGCGACAAGCAATGCTTAAAGGACCCTTCGCACTATTTACTCTTCAACTTACAGTAATTTAGAATATTTGAATACTTAAAAACTAGGCTGTGCTTTCAACAATAACCCAGGGTTTTGGCTGTTTTAAGCCTTTTCCGAGACCCGTTGACTTATAGCGAAGATAGGGAAATAATTCACATAAGCAGTTTTTCTCATGGAAAAATGTCTCGCAAACAACTTTCGAACGTGTGATGCACATTGAAGGTGCAAAGCACGGCAAGTGAGAAAATCAGCGTGGTTTGTTAGAAGGGATAGAACGTACCGTGCGAAATTGGGGTCTCCGGGTTTAGAAACATATAGAGTGGAAGTAGGTTACGTCAGTATTGTAGTTAAGACAGGTCCTTTAACGCTAAAGGTATCGATAAATAAACAAAAAATGTCGGAATAGGTAGAACAGTGCAACTGTACCAGATCATAGCTTAAAATCCTTGGAAATATAACCCGATCGCTTACCATTGCGGTTTCACCCTTACTAGCTTTCACACCAAAGGCATGCCTCGTTCGCGAAGAGCTAGTACCAAGACCGAAGTGGAGTGAGTGTTTCTTTTGACTGGTGCGGGAACCCTTCGAGGTGGGTTGAACATGGACGGAAGCGAGCATGGCCTCTCCCTCTAAAATGAAATAAATATATACTCTACGGAAAAAAAACAAGAGCTACGAGCTCATATGGCCCTTGTTACGAGTAGGCAGTACAAGAAAGTAGATGTAAACGTCACAAAATGCACCCGCCATCCAAAAATGCGGTTCGGAAATAGAAATAGAATATTTAGTTTCACTCACTTCTGAGCAGTGTCGGCATCGGTTCGATTATCTGTAGCAAATGCACATGACTGTTCAAACGTCCAAGTTTCAACCCAATAAATCTACTCGTTTGATCCCTAGACGTGCTAGACGATTTCCGGTACTCCCTCTATCTCCCCCTACCGTGGGCCGTGGCCGAATCTGGTTCGGACTAAAAAATGGACCATCTAAACCATCTTCTTTTATACCATCTATCAAGTTTCACTCGAATCTGAGCATTTTTTGAAAATTCCGGTATCCCCCCCCCCCCACCAACGTTGTCGGATCCGGTTCGGGCCCAAAATATGTCATCTAGGGTATATGCTTTCTCTACGTTCCATGTTTCACTTAAACTTATGCACTCGTTTGAACCCTAGGCGAGCCTCAAAGTTTACGACAATCTCCCTCCAACTCCCCCTACTGTGGCCGAACAGGACTTGAAAACATAAACGTCTTAACTCTTAATTCCCTCTTCCTGTCCATCAAGTTTTAATGAAATTGGAGCATAGCCTATCTGCAAGTTTCCAGTACCCCCCCCCCCCCCCCCTACCTTGGCCGAATTCGGCTCGGACACCAACTAACAAATCTAGGCCGCATAAACTCGGCACTGTCGAACTTTGCTTCTCGGTCCATCCGTTTGGTTTTGTGCATGTCAAAAGTTCCCCCCCACCCACCCCCCTCTATAGCATATACTTCGAACGCATGTTTTTCATGTCGAGGCTACTGATTCTTATCACCCATTAAGTTTCACTCGAATCAGTAAGTTTCCGGGGGTATGTTGTGTGAGGTTCTTAAGACAATATGCCAGCAAAAGTTTCGTTGTCTTAGTACATCTGGAACTATTCTAACTCGCAACTACCGGGATTCAAGGAAACCCCCTCCAACTCCCCCCACAGAGCCCGGATCCGGTCCGGTTACGTCAATGGCGTATCTAGGACTTGTGCTTGTTCTTCCAACCAAGTTCCATCTCGATCCCTCCATTCTAAGCGTTTCTCAAGATTTCCGGTTCCCTCCTGCAACTCCCCCCAGTGTCGTCGGATCCCGTCCGGATTTAAAGTGGGACGTCTGAGACACGAGGTCATCCTAAATATCAACTTTCATCAAGATCTGATCACTCGTTCGTAAGTTAAAAATACCTCAAATTAGGCTTCCCCCTCCCTCCACCCCCCCCCCCCCCCCAGATGGTCGGATCGGGGAAGTGACTATTTTCTATTTAATCTGGTCGGGTCCCTGACATGCCTGCATCGTCCCAGCACATCAGGAAGCACCGAACTCGCGGGATCACTACAAATTCGCACTCCTCCCCCAAAGTGAGCGGATCCGTTCCGGTTACATCAGTCACGTATCTAGGACTTGTGCTTGTACTTTCCACCAAGTTTTATCCGGGTCTCTCCACTCTAAGTTTTTTCCTTTAGTTTTTTCCGGTTTCCCCCTCCAACTCCCCCATTGTCACCGGATCCGGTCTGGATTTAAAACGGAGCGTCTGAGACATTAGGTCCTTCCATATATCTAGTTTCATTAAGATCCGATTACCCGTTCGTAAGCTAAAATATCTCATTTTTCCGGATTCCCCCTCCCTCGAATCCCCTCTAGATGGTCGGGTCGGGGAAGTGACTATTTCTAATTTAATCTGATCCAGTCCCAGATATGCCAAGTTTCTTCGTCCTAGCTTATCTGGAAGTGCCCGAACTAGCAAAACCGGGACCGGCAGACTGACAGACCGAAAGACCGACTGACGGACAGAAATTACAATCGCTATGTGGCACTTGGACGAAGGGCAAGTGCCATAAAAACAGTATCACTTTCCCTATTGAATAAAATATAATATATTTACCTAAAAGCCGTCTTCCCCGGAAGCATTGCAGTGCAAAACGGATGTAGAAAGAATAAGTCCGGAAGCGGCCGAGAACTGGATCTGCAGCGTGCAACAAAACCGAGGCTCAGCAATCGGTTCAGAAACCCCGGCACGAATAAACTGTGGCCTATGGGCAGCAGGTACAATTTCGTAAAAAAGTACTCACCTGTAAAGTCTTGTAGTATGTTCTCTGAATGACTTTCCATATCCTCCGACAAAGGACCCCATTCCGATTCGAAGTGAGAGGCTCCTCGTCTTGTTGCTGTAATTTTTTTCTTTGAAATGGAACGGGTTTCATCGTGAGCTCGCTTGCTCACCTTTCCTGCAATTATTCAGATTTTTCACGGACCCGCTTCTGCCTTTTTCAATGACAATCGACAAAGACACAATGGAACAAACGCACGGACAAGTCAAAACAAAAGCCTACACTGTTGACAAAAATCTTGCAGTATTTGCTACTGGGATTAATATTGTCTCTGCTGAGAGAAGGTTGTTTCTAATTCGGACTAAACTCATCCCAGTAGAGATAAGGTTAATCCCAGTAGCATATACTGTATATATTGTACGCCACTGCTTTGACATGTGTTATGTCATGAGACATTTTAGTCTCATTTTATCTTATCATCTGACATTTTAGTCTTATTACGTCATGAGACAAGATATCCTCCCCTAGTGAACCACACATAGGGCAGAAGAAGCTTCGTACCGTCATTCGTCGAAATGTATAACTCGTCATGATTCTTGCATAATTCATCGTAGTTCGTGCTTATTTTATAATTGTTTGAATCCTAGTTCTGACATACGTTTAATGTGACGTCATTCGTCGAAATACATAATTCGTTGTAATTACTGTTTACGTTATAGTGATTTGAATTTCAGTTCTGATATAAGTGTAATTGTAAATGATCACTTACAGTGATTCGAATTGTATATAAGTTTATTATTTATGACAAAATTATGACAAAGGTGTTGATGTTATTATGTTTATGGCGAAAAATCCAATGTTCGGCTTGCCCGTGAAGGAATTTTGAAAATAAACTGAAATTGAAACTGAAGTAAGGACCAGGACATAGCTTAACTTCACCTATAAACTTTCTTCTTTACCCCAATGGTAGAGAATCCGCCAGCAGACTCAGCATCCATTTAAGTTCCTCTGGTCTAAGACCCGCTTTAAAAAACAGTTCCTCCAGACGATTTGTTCACCCTCTTAAAATACTACAACTGGATTCTTGTTTCTAATTCGGACGAAACTCATCCCAGTAGAGATAAGGTTAATCCCAGTAGCAAACACTCCAGTTAAATTTAACCCTTACTCGGAAACACTTTTTACAGTGTACCCAGCGTTCATCCAAAGGCGAATATTCGACCGACGCTTGCGACTTTCGAGTGTCACTCGTTTGTCCCGATGCAACGATTTCTTTAAATACAAATAATGAAGGTTCCGTTTTTGTACCGTAATATTTTTTCTTGTCATTTATAATTATTTCCCTGCCACAGATGCGAGCTACAAACAAAGGATAATTAAGCACATTTTTTTTTCATTCAATACGGTAGGCTACTCTCCTTGTCACGGTGTGACTAACCGAAACTTGAAGTTGCCAACCCCCTCACTAAATCATTCACCCGAGCCAGCGGGCGTCAGTGAATAGATTGGTTTAGTTCATTTTTTTTTTTTTTTATAGCCAGAATACATTTGGTCTCATTATAAGCCTAACATATCTATAAGTTTTATAAAGTTTATGTAGTGTGTCGTTTTCTTTGTGTGTAATTCATTTTTCTTTCTTTTCTATTACTCCGCTCTTTCATTTGTTGTATAGCGGGCCTCAATAAATTATTATTATTATTATTATTATAGAGATTTGGGTCAAACCGCAGATCAGGTCATCACACTCCTTGCTCGCGAATCCGTTCTTGCGCTTACCTAAGCTCACTGTCAATTCAAGTCTGCTGGTTTCGGAAGCCCTAACGTCCATCAAGGCTGAATATTCCCTCAAACGAAGGGACCCTGGGACCCAGCCAAGAAGAAGCGAGCTGATGATGTCACTTGGTCCACTTGCACGGAAGGCAGACCCGACATCTTTCGTTGATGCAATTTTGTAACGGAATCCAAATGTGTCTTCATAGTCAATGGAACGCTAGAAACAGAATACACGGTAGACATAAGGATTAAATGAATAGTTTAAAAATAAAATCTCAAATAAATCCCTTTTAAAAATTAAAATAATAAACAAATTTTATAAATTGAAATAAGAGAGAGAGAGAGAGCTGAGCGCACAAAGGTGATGACCCGCCTTTTTTGATAAAAGAGCACCACCTATCACAAATTTGTGCACTCTTTCTGCCTATACGATCCAAAATTTCGCCAGATTACTCCCTTCTGAGATACTCAGTCGGCAAAGGCAATAACTAGCTTTTGATGTACTGACTTTCCAAACTTTAAATGCGATTATATTCAAATAATGCATAAAACGGATATGTCAGCTACGGTGCTTGGGCAGCTATGTTTCGGCCCTGTTTTGTTTCCTTCTCCGAAGTTGACCCTGAAGATTGACAGCCTGACGAGGACCCGTGGCAAGAAGGGCCGAAATGTCGCTGCCAAAGCATCGTAGCTGACATATCCGTTGTATGCATTATTTGAATATATGTTTCAAAGTCAGCTTGGGCTCAAGGAATATTTAAAGGCGATCGTCTCAAAAATAGCAAAAAGCCACTTATCACCTTAGATAGATAGATACATCTTTTTATTCACCAAAACTTATCATGGCTCACACCAAATTTGTTTGGTATAGTCACGGATATAGCTTATGAGCACACACATAAATCATATTAGGCCTACGCCTATATGGCTACAACGGTCATAAATAATATTATAAATTTAAACTAGCAGCTCAGCTTATGCTTCGTTATACAACTTTAAAAATGAAGGGACAAGGCTCTTTGCAAACCTCTTGTTGGCACATTTGATTGGCTGCAACTTTTCAACCGCAGTAGCTACCTTGCGAGGGAGCTTTTTGTCAGCTTTTCAGAAGGAAAAATATTTGTGTGGATTGGGTGATTCAGAGATTTGACACCAAACTCCATGCAGAGTTTCAGCCTTCGTGCATGTAAGGAGGCAATTTCGAATTACGTAGTAACTCTTTACAGGACCTCTCGGACACCTTTGACGCTATGATTAGAGCTCTTTGTGCGCTCAGCTCTTCAATTTACTCTACTGTCTAGCTTGACTGCGCGCACTGGGGCACGACGGCCAGAGGCGTCACGACTGGGGGGGGGGGGGGGCGCCCCCCCCCCCCTGAAGCCGTCGGCCAGTGGGTAAAAAATACCGAGTCGGCGCGAAGCGTCGCAATTTTTCGTCAAATAGTTGAATTTTTTTTCATAAAAAAAGTCAGTTTTTCTGAAAATTGGTCGATTTTTCGTCAAAATAGTCGCTTTTTCTGAAATCAGTGGATTTTTCGGAAAATCTGTTGATTTTTTTCAAAAATGTAATTTTTGTGGTTGAAAACAGTCGTTTTTTCTGCAGAAAAAGTCGGTAAAAATGACCAGCCAGTCGGTAAATGCCTCATCCCCCCCCCCCCAAACATTTTGGCTAGTAACGCCTCTGACGACGGCACGCTCCCGGTTAGAAACTGAAAAATGGTGCTCTCCAGTGGGCGTGGCTAAGCATGCAGAAGCTTCGTCCCAAAATGCACTTAAAGCCTGCAGTTTAGTTCAAGTTCAACGGTATCTACGGAACCTGGCCACGAGAACGCTACGCTGCTTCGTTAGCAAAAACTGATTTGCTTTTCTAAAGATAAACGGATAAAATACGACCTTATTATTTACCTCTGACAATCTAACTGGAAGGAAACGCTATTCATAATCAAACGTCTCTATCGCAGTAGGTTAACCTTCTTGGACAAAAACATAATGGGTCCGGCACAAACATAATGATTTGGCTAATGGCTAGGTACGGCACAAAAGTTCAATACAGCTTACTGATTTACTTTTAACAGTCTAGACCTGGTATCCGGTCAAAAATAAAAAGAAGTGACTGTAAAAACCATGGCACAACGTGCAACAGGACAGCATCGCCAAGGTCAAAATGAAAACTCAGTGCTGCAACAGGAAACAAGAGCTACGAGCTCATATGGCACTTGTTACGAGTAGGCGGTACAAGAAAATAGATGAGAACGTCACTTAATACATCCACCATATTTAGTTTCACTCAATTCTGAGCAGTTCTGCAATCGTCTCGGATTATCTGTAGCAAATGCACATGACTGTTCAAATTTCCAAGTTTCAGCCCAATAAATGCACTCGCTTGATCCCTAGACGTGCCACGCGATTACTCCCTCCGTCTCCCCCCACCTTGGCCGAATCTGGTTCGTACTAAAAAATGGATCATCTAAAGCATCGTACCATCTATCAAGTTCACTCGAATCTGAGCATTTTTGGAAAATTCCGGTCCCCCCCCCCCCCCCCCCCCCCGCTGTTGTCGGATCCAGTTCGGACCCAAAATATGTCGTCTAGGGTATATGCTCTCTACACATTCCAAGTTTCATCTAAATTGATGACAATTCCGGCAATCTCCCTCCAACTCCCCCCACTGTGGCCGAAGAGGACTTGGAAACATAAACGTCATATCATAGCCTATCTGCACATTCCCCCCTCCCCCCTACCTTGGCCGAATCCGGCCCGGACGCCAAATAACAAATCTAGGCCGCACAAACTCGGCACTGTCGAACTCGCATTCGATCCATCCGTTTGTTTTTTTTTGCATGTCAGAAGTTTCCCCCTCCCCCCCCCCCATTTCCGCAATCGTAGTCGCATATAGTTCGAACGCATGTTTTACATGTCTAGGTCATCGATTCTTATCACCCATTAAGTTTCACTCGAATCAGACAACTCGTTCGCAATTTGCATTCCCTTCCCTCGCTCCCCCAAAAATGCTCGGATCTAGGAAGGGAAGTTTCTGGGGTTATGTTGTGTCAGATTCTTAAGTCAATTAAGTCGGGTCAATGCCTGCAAAGTTTCGTTGTCTTGGTAAATTTGGAACTATTCTAGCTCGCGACAACCAGAATTCCAGGAAACCCCCTGCAACTCCCCCCACAGAGCACCGAACCAACCTGGCTCAGTCAATTTCATATCTAGACCTACTGCTTTTCCTCTCCATTAAGTTCCGCCCAAATACCCCTGCTTTAAGCGTTTCTTGAGTCCCCCCCCCCTCAATCCCCCCACAGAGGATTGAGTGAATCGGATCGAATCCTTGACATACCTGCCAAGTTTCATCGTCCTAGCACATCAGGAAGTACGCCGAACTTGCGGGATCGCTAGAAATCCGGAACCCACCAACTCTCCCGCGGTGCCCGGATCTGGTCCGGTTATGTCAATGACGTATCTAGGACTTGTGCTTGTTCTTCCCACCGAGTTTCATCCCGATCCCTCCACTCCAAGCGTTTCTCAAGATTTCCGGTACCCTCCTCCAGCTCCCCCCATTGTCAGCAGATCCGGTCCGGATTTAAATTGGGACGTCTGAGACTCGAGGACATCCTAAATATCAACTTTCATCAAGATCCGACCACTCGTTCGCAAGTTAAAAATACCTAAATTTGTCGGCTTCCCCCTCCCTCCACTCCCCCCAGATGATCAGATTGCGAAGTGACTATCTCCTATTTAATCTGGTCGGGTCCCTCACACCTGTCAATTCTCATCGTCCTAGTACATCAAGAAGCACCGAACTCGCGGGATCACTAGAAATTCGGACCCTCCTTCCCCCCCTCAAGTCCCCCAAAGTGATCGGATCCGTTCCGGTTATGTCAGTCACGTATGTAGGACTTTCGCTTTTTCTTTCCACCAAGTTTCATCCTGATCTCTCCACTCTAAGTGTTTTCCAAGATTTCCGGTTTCCCCCTCCAACTCCCCCCAATGTCACCGGATCCGGTCTGGATTTAAAATGAAAGGTCCGACACGCGAGGTCCTGCCATATATCAAGTTTCGTTAAGATCCGATTACCCGTTCGTACGCTAAACATATCTCATATTTCCTAATTTTCCCGGATTCCCCCTCCCTCCACTCCCCTCCAGATGCTCGGATCGGGGAAGCGACTATTCCTAGTTTAATCTGGTCCGGTCCCCAATACACCTGCCAAGTTTCATCGGCCTAGCTTATCTGGAAGTGCCCGAACTAGCAAAATCGGGACCGACTGACCGACAGAAAGTACAATCGCTATATGGCATTTGGCCGAAAGGCAAGTGCCATAAAAACACGACAGGCAACACCCTTCTTGGTCAAAACAGCGCTTGACAACCATGGCCAATTCTCTAATCTCACGAGGTTCAGGACAGCATTTCAAGAATACCTATTTCTACTTTCGTTCGAATATTTCCTTTTATTCTTGCTTTTTGCTCGAAGTAAACGTAGAAACAAGAGATGGGTAATGCCTTCATGGCCCGTCATATCCAGGATTCATGGTGAATAAAACGTGTTGTTTCCCTTTCCCCCAGGAAAGAAAATATCTTTCCCTGCTGCAATCATTATTTTCATAATGACGAGATTTTTGCTGCCTAGGTTGCAACTATACACTGTCAGAAGTTTCATAACAGATTGCGCATAACACTTTCAAGAATAATACCTTTTCACTTAGAAATAAAGTGTTATGACCTATTAAGTTTATACTATTTCGTGCCTAGATCTCCAACAACACCTTCGATAGGTAAAAATACTACACTGTCAGAAGTTACATAACGACAACAGAAGGATGCGCTGTTTCAACAGATAGCACTTGGGGATGTTATCTGTTATGTTTCTTTCGTTCCCGTTAGTATTTTTACCAATTGAAGGTGTTGTTGGAGATCTAGGTTTTTCAGTGTCGCAACTAAAGCTGGCGTACCTGACATATATCCGACCAATTGTAGAGTATGCTTGCCCTGTTTGGGGGCCTCAAGTCAATAACACAGGACACTTAAGTGATCAACTTGAGTCAATACAGAATAGAGCCGCTAAAGTAATATTGTGTGAAGCATTTACTGATTATGAATCAGCATTATGAACCTTACAACTACCGTCCCTTTACGACCGTCGGTTCAGTTTGATATGCAAATTTGGTCAATTCCTTCTACGAAGTGACAAACATAGGGCCATACTACCACCGGTCATGCCGAATCGAGTTGACACTAGGTCCAAAAACAAAGAAAAACTGGTACCGCCTACCACACGAACAAATAGGTTTTCAAACAAGTTCGTTCCGTATTACATGTCAGTGTTTAATAAGTGCTGAAGTTTCTGTTCTTGTTTGTGTCCTCTTTTAATTTGTAAGCCCAAGCGCCATTTAGTTGAGTCTCTTCTTGACTACGATAGCTTGTGTAAAATAAATGATTCTGATTCTGATTCTGATTCTAGGCACGAAATAGTGTAAACTTAATTGGTCATAAAACTTTATTTCTAAGTGAAAGTGTTATACGCTATCTGTTATGAAACTTCTGACAGTGTGGCATTCGATTTTATGGGAAGTCCTCCGGCTCCGGTCTGATTACTGATTAGTGGGCACTGCCCAACTTATAGTTAAATAGTGAAATGTAAAATGAAAATTAAGTAGTGAAATATTTAGCTAGAAGGTTCGGTTATGTTGGAACCTTACATTGCATGGCATTCTAGCCTGAAACAGTCCGTTTAGGGTATACAGAGGTGTACGTGCTGAGGCAAGTACCGTTTATTTAGTTTCAGTTTAATACTCTTTATTATACAAACCAACTTTTACATGCTAAACTACATGAACACACCTTTTGTAACCCTCTTAACATCCTTTATACATGTAGCTGATACTTCTGACTGCAGGAAAGCCCGAATGGACCTGTGGGGGTAGTAAAAAAAAAAAAACTTCACTTTACATTAATTTTCACACTATTTCAAAAAAGCGAAACAACTGAAAGATGAAGAACCAAAAGAAATGAAGGAAGAAAGCAAAGAAGAAAGTATACGAAGGGTATACGAAAAATATACGAAGAATAACAAGTATACGATGAGATCACTCACCGTTTTAGGGTCTTCCTCGCTGGTAACCATCGTCAGCTCTTCGGACACAGACATTGGTAGGAATAAGTTCTTTTTCTCCATTGCAACCGTGAAGGGTCTCACATGGAGGTGAGTCAAGCTTACGAGCTCACCAATAGAGGTGGACGGCTCATAGCTAAACGTGACTGACTTGGCAGATTTACTAAATCCGGTCGTAAACGTACCAGGAAGGGCAAAGCTGATGTGTGTATCAACGCCTGAAGCGACGATCTTCGTGGAGAAGGGGATGTCAACTGCCATTTGAGAATACATCTTCAACGTGGCCCTAAAATCAAATAAAGTTCAGATATTATCCTGACCCCCCTAATCACGCACACAGGTCAAGTACGTCGGTATCTTGGACGGTCACCATGGAGACCGGAACCTGCTTAGGAGTGTGTAACAACTCACCTGCCGAAGCAACTAGCCCTTAAAGCGGGAGGCACAATACCGTTGTGCTCATACCTGACAGCTGGCCGTGAAGCTCATCGGCCCTCGTGGCTGGCGCTGACACGCCGGTGAGCAAGGAGGTACCACCGACCGCGAAGAAGGGTTTTCCAGCCTGGAGCGGTCGGTGGCGCAGATAATTGGTCGTAGTAGCACCACAATATCTCATTGTTGCAAGATATGCAACAAGGAACCAAAACAAGTTTGCGCCTCGCAAAGCATCAGCATCTTCCCGATACAGGAACTCGTTCAGGCAATATTTTGTACATTGTATGCACATATAGGCCAGAATAGAGAGTGACTAATCGCAGTGAAATTGCCACTGAATATGACTATGTGACAAAAAATATATATGTTTATTTATATCTGAAGATGTCCATGTATCTGTAAAGATGCAATACAGCAAATAAACGTTATCTTACCCGTTGGCAGAGAGGAAGTTTACTAAATAAGATCGAAAACTTTCCTATGGACCAGGCCCGTATCCAGGAATTTATTTCGGAGGGGGGGGGGGGGGGTTGCCTTTCGGGCGGGGGGTTTGCCTGCAGGTCTGACAAAAAAGTACAAAAATGACATGGATCAGAGGGAAAAGCCTATAAAAATGATGATTTGTGTGTGTTTTGGGGGGGTTTCAACCCCCTACCCCCCCCCCTGGATACGGCCTTGCTATGGACCCCTCCAAATGTTACTGGCCTGATTTGGCGGGTGATCAAGATAACTCGTAAATTTGGATAAGTCACAAACTGGACCCAACAAGAGTTGTACAAAAAATTACCAACGTCATAGTCACACGAACGGACAGATGTGTGTATGTATTATACATGGAAAGCCCAACTGGTCATGGTACAAAAATTTGTTATGCAAATCAAATAATAACTACATATTCAAAAAAAATTTTAAGGCAAAACAAAGAAACTGACTACATAACTAAAGCACTTTAAAAGAACAAAGACCTGTGTCTCAGTCCCACTTGGCCAAACATCATGTATGATGCCTAGGTGACCCCCACATTTTTCTGGGATTCCCCACAATATGGAAAGATACCGATTGAAGCAAAAGCCAGTAAAACGGCGTACTGAATACACCATACCCACCCGGAAGCTCTGGGGAAATAACGGTCTGGGGAAGTTAGAGTAGGAAGGAAAAGCGACTGAAATTTTGCAAGGTGCAGGTACTCACGTCGGGAATATGTTCGCTTCCACAGCTTTCTCCATCAACTTCCCCTTGACTGTGCCTCTGACTGAGGCAAATATTCTGCTGTGAGAGTTGAAGGTGAAGGGAATACCAGATTCGGAAGGAATGATCGAAGTAACATCAACGAGAGGGAGCCACTTGTAGAAACTTAGCGGAATACCGCCGGTGAATTCAGATTTGATAAATGCTAGAAGGGTTCAATGTTTATTAATAATCTAGAAGATTTGATAAGCCTAAATTCAGCAAAAATTTGGCAATTCTAAAAATGATGCAGGGCTTGATCCGATCTGGACAAAAAAAAGGTTTGAATGCTTCAAACCCAATATCTTAAGAGGTTATCTGGACAACCAGACCCCTGAACCCTGATCTGGGACTACTGCTTTCCACTTTTGGTAAGCGTTACTGTGAAGCAGGGGCAGAGACTCGCTCCATTCGTTTGATATTTGAATTATACATTAATATTTATTTACAAAAATTGCACCGGGCCTTGGCGGTTAAGGTTCCAGCGTCGCAGTCCGATTTTCGAATCCGAAAACCGGTTGTCGGCAGTTCCGGTTTACGAAGCCAATTTACAATGTAATCATCGGTTCGAGGCCAGGAAGGGTAATCCTGGATGCAGTGAACACAAAGTGAAACTAATGAAAACACACCCAAACAAATTGACGAATGAATGGACATTCGCACGATTTCAGAAAGACACCTTTCTTTCATCTGTCTCAAAAATCATAGAAAAACAAAATTTCTGCCGAAGGGCTTGCAAGAATCGGTCTAGACAAAAACTCGACAGAAACAATTTTCCTATATTCAAATTCGGCACTAATGTTTTTTACTCGAAATTTCATTTGAAATAATTTCACTTGAAATAACACTTAAAAACACAATATTTACACCAAAAGGAGGGAACCCTTACTCGAAAAACGCTCCCGATGATCCATAGACTGCTTGCGGAACCTCCCAAGCAGACGAAGGTCACCAAAATTGTCTTCATAACCTTAAGTTTGATTCTTCTCTAGACAGGTGCCATCCGTATTATAGTGCGTTTGTATAGTCATTTCGCTTAGTTTAGTCTCATCTTTTTCTTTCCTTTATTGTTTTTCATATACTCCGTATGGGCATGTTCTGTGCCATTTTTATACGGGTTAATAAAATTATTGATTGATTGATTGATTGATTAACCAAATCCTCTTCCTCCACCCTATCATGCCGAAAAAGTTAGCTTAGCATGTTAGCTTAAAGGTACAAATCCCGCTAGACTATATCGAAGCATCTTTACCTTCAACGACTCTCTTCACAGTTCCTTCGTCTATAGTGATAAGCCTCTGGATACTCTCCATCAGGCTGAAGTAGATGTGGGATTCTGGTGCTCCAGCAGCACGTTCTTCAATTAACAGCTGTCGGTGGATACTCTCAAGTGCGGACGACGCCTTGCCCAAGACATCCGGTTCGGTGATGCCGGCTTTGACTAGTCCAACCATGATGGTGTCGATGAATTTCTCCATCTGCTTGCCGTACTTGGAAAGCTATAAATGGGACACGGGGTTGGAAAAGTCATCAATCGCTACAATGGCCGGGTGCTAAAAGCATTCAACTTCAAGTATGAGGGTGTGGATACCAATTTTACATCCTTTTAGATGCACCTAGTTGGTCGACTGAATCAATCGTGTATTCGTGTCACTTAGAAGAAGTCTATTGAAAATACGGTAAGCTCCGCAAACCACCTGGCTTACGAGCCACAAAGACACAAGTGCGAATCTGAACTTTCTCGGTTAAAGGACCCCTCGCACTATTTACTCTTCAATTTCCAGTATTTTAAAATAATTGAATAATTTAAAACTAGGCTCTGATTCAAACAAATTACCCCGCGGCTTCAGCTGTTTTAAGCCTTTTCTGAGACCCGTTAACTTATAGCAAAAACACGGGGAAATCTACATAACCGTTTTTTCTGATCGAAAAACTGCTCACAGAAAACCGTAAAGAGCATGATACGCATCAAAAGTAGCAAAACTCGGCAAGTGAGAAAATCAGCGAGGTCTTGTTAGGGGGGTTAGAATGCACCGAACGAAATTCGGTTCTCCGATTTTAGAAATGGATGGAGTGATTACGGAAGCAGGTTGCGTTAGAATTTTATGTAAGACAGGTCCTTTAAGGTTTAACCGAAAGGCAGCTTATGTTCACATCTGATATTCGTATACACTGAAATATTTTGACTCATCTAAGTGATTTCGCAATGTTTTTTACCCGGCGCTCTAGGAATAGCATTCACAGTGTGCGCCACTTGCACGACAACCCAAAATTCATCCCACGTTCGGAAGCGGAGAATTTGAATTTCAACAAAGTGCTGCACTTCCAGTGCGACATGTGTGTAGCTCCGAACCGAAAAGTTACGCCTGTACAAAGTAGGAAAATGATGTTAAATATCTTACAAGGAATCGGACATTTTAGTTTATTTTCGTCAATGTCTTAAATTTGTAGTTGGTCAATACTCCAAGCGTACAGGGATAGAATAGAATAGAATGGAATTTATTGCACAAAAAGCCTGAGGCCATGGAAAAAATGGTTACAAAAAAAGAGAACACTTGAACGAAATAATAGAACTAAACTAAAGGAAATTCTCTCTGTGGGCTAAAGCTACTTTTAGGAACCTTACAAGCCTCTTCAAATCTTGAAAACACTTACTTCCAATAACGCTCATCATCCATACTTCATCATTTATTGTAATTACATTCCCAAAATCTCAACCCGCAGGTCACCTAGCTCACAGCATTCACACATCAGATGTGACAAATTCTCATTCTCGCTACCACACATAGGGCAAAAATAGGGACCAGTACGTCCTAATTTATTCCCCAAATATTTCCTCCGTTTTCCCAATGGCAAACAATCAGCCCTGCAACTACTTAAAATTCTTAGATTCGCCTACTTAATCTCAGCCTTAAAATAAACCTCTTCCCCCCATATCTCTTTGGCTGAAGTATAAAACCTTAAAGAAGGTGACAGACTTTTTGCCAGGTGCCATGCTTGAATTTACTAGTCCAAAAGTCTACCTGCCACCGCACGTGCAAAGCACATAGAGGTACCACACATCCGAAAGAATGAGTTCATTTGATGAAACCTGTGAATAAAGGACAAACTAAGTGTCGCATTTTCATCGGGTTTGAAGCCTATTTAAGTGAATAAGTGACCTGTAATTAGACTGTCGAATCTCAGACCTAATGAGTTAACCTTTAAAGGACCCGCCTTTCCCACACTGTTGCATCCCCTACGTCCCTAATCATTCCATCCGTTCTCATTTCCAAAATTTCGAACAATCTATGTTTCATCCAGCCTGATGGCACTACGCTGATTTTTGGATTTTCCGTCTTTGGCCCTTTTCGAGGTGGGTCAGGTTCCCGTTTGCTGGTCCCATGGAACTCGCTGGTCATACAAAATATTCCTGTTTCTCATCGAAATCAAGTGGTTCAGTTTCAGTTTATTTAATAATAGAGCAAAACATATCTCTCGTGGGCAGAGCCCAAATAAAATGTTTTTTTAGTCATAAATAAAGATAAAAAAGTGGTTAGATGGAGGCCGAAATTCCCCGTAACGGCATTTTAATCTTTGAGAAACCCAGCAAGTTTCGGATAGAGACTGTAGGCTCTGTACTGCGATTTGTGATTAACCACACGAAGGAGGAACATCTAAAGAAAGATCGGTGGTGAGTGATGTGTTCCAGCCTTCTACCATAAGTTACCGGAAGCTATAATCATTCGTTCCAACTTGACAAAGGTATAAAGATATATGCTACATTTGTTTCCAATTCATCAAGGTTTCCAAGTCCTCTAAAAGACCGTGCCCGAACTTCAAACATCAATAAATAGTTTTAATAATTTGTTTTAATTAATAGTTTTTAATAATTTGTTAAATCCAAGCGGCACAGTAGCCTACCGCTATGCTAACACCTTGAAAGACCCAAATGAGCGGTCGGCATAATTTTTGTTTTGGAACACTGCATGAGCATAAGGGAGATACTACATATTTGCGAAAGGGAAACCAGTCCCCCTTCTTCATAAAGCTTACCTCAAAAACAGTATTACTACCAACTCCCATTTGCATGGTGAACCTGGTATAGTAATTATCCGGGAGGTAGCTGGAGGGGGATCCAAATGAAGACATCTGAAGCATATACCCGAGCACATCCAGTTCGCTGAACTGTCCACTTAGCATATTCCAGCTGGCAGATGGCGATGCTACTGATGGTTTGGAAAGATGCAAAACCGCGGAAGCACTCCGCTGACTAAAAAAAAGAAACAGTTCAATGTGCATAATTTCCCACTGGCCAAGATTTGTATGCTCTGCTAAGATGTTCGTTTCCTTTCACCTGTTCAAATATTCCTTGGCTTAAGCTGCGAAACAGTCCGTTAACGTTTGCGAAGTCGGGGGAAAACTCCCGTTTCACGTAAGAAATGCGAGTGGCAAGTACGTATTACGAGCTGTGGAGCAAGCTGAGAAAAGGGTCCACGCAATCCGACCAATTAGGCCCGGGGCTGCCAAATGTCCAGACAAACCAAGGACGTGTCCTCGTCTCTTCGACTAACTGTGTTAGGATGAAAGACACATCAGCGTGTCCATCCTTCTAACAATAGTAACTATTAGTTACTATTTTCGTTCCAACCTCGTAAAAAGTTACTACGCTGACCGTTCCAACGTTCTCGAAATAGTAACTATTTGCTTACAATGGTGGGGAGCATAGTAAGCGTGGTAACTACGCATCTCTGTAACGTGATTGGTCGGATTCGCCGGTGGCATGATATTCTGCTGGAAAACATAAAAATCGTTCCAGCACTGACGGCAAAAAGCCAGAAGCCGTGACGTCATTCGTAGTAACTACGGTAAGTAGGGTGGAACACGTTCACAGGCTGTAAAATCGCCTTTAAAGACACTTATACGACTGTCGTCTGAGAATACTTACTATTCTTTGAGCTTGGGGTTTGTAGACATCGACAGTGACTTTAGGGTGCTGTAGAAAAACGACACCACGTCGGGATGGGGGTCAAACCAAGTTCCGACAGCAATGCGCTCCCAGATTCCAAGGGGTGGGTTGCTGGCAATAATTAGGGTCAAGGAAGCAAGACGAACCTAAGAAAATATCACTAAAAAGAAGTACACTAAACGACGGTATTCCGTTCAATTTTCTACTTTATTTGCGGTAATGACTGAACGTCTGTCCATCCAACGGTCTTAGGAGACATTTTCGCGTGGATGGCTGTAGAGCTGAAGGGGTGACCCCGTCCACGCGAAAATGAGAACATCGATCGGGCGTTGGATGGCTGAGGAAGATGGGTTCCGTCCACGCGAAAATGCTCATTCAGCTGGGGAAGGGGCATATGAGTGGAAAGGTCCAAATAACATCACCGTTCAGCTCAACCCTGCCCTCTGAGCGGTGTTGAACGGGAGGCGTCTATCGAGCTGGATGGCCCGTTCACCTGTTCATCCATACACGCAAAAATTACATAAAGATCGACGGCATCCACGCGAAAATGTCCGTCGAGCTTGACGGGAGGTCGACGGGACCAGAGCCATTCACGCTAAAATGTCCTTTTAGTTAGTATGTATTGGACCGGCTAAAAGATACTGGCAAAAATTGATCGTCAAAGACTCGATGTACCCTAAATCCACCGTTTCGGCGTCCAAGTCAAAACTAGCGAGCGGAAGGGAACAGTGAGATCTTCCGAAAATAGAATTCTGGTGCGTAAAAGAACGAGGTTCCATTTCTCTTAGGATAACGATCGAACTATCGACCTGAGGTGCGTCAGCGCGACTGTCACCCCTTCGTTGTGTTCAGTTGCTATGCATGTGAATTTGAGATTTTGAGGATGGACAAATTTTCTAACTCATACATATTAATATATACATATTAATGATACAAATTTTTCGTATCATATTTCATCGGGTAGCCAGCGAACGAGCATTCAGGCTTGGGATCGACTAAAAAGAGGTACGGTACGACATAGCGGAGGAAGCACGAGTACTAACAAGAGGCATGAAAACGAAAAGGACCCTTTCAGGCTTTAGAATGACGGGACAGGAACAACGTTCTAATGTGCCTTCTTTTAGGGTCTAGAGTAACGAACTCTCACTTAACTGTTTACTTCTACTACTTGCAACTCTTTTTATTAGTCGTGCCTCCTGTGCCATGCCGTGCCTCTTTCTGGTCGATCCCTTCAGGCTTGATGCTCACTGACACGATTATACAAAAAGAAAACTCTACACTCGATCTTTCTTTTTTCTTCTTTTGTTTTTTCTTGTTTTGTATGTACTCCGCGTTTTGGGATCCCAAAACGTAAGTGGAGGGATACCTATGACATCGCAAAAGTTGTCCGTCTGTCCCTCCATCCGTCTGTCCGTCCGTCCGTCTGTCCGCCCGCCCGTCTTTCCGTCTTTGCGCGCTATAACTCTCGGAGGGAATGGGATATTTTGATGAAACTTGGTGTGAGGATTTTTTGGGTCAAGGGTAAGGTCAAGTTCGTAGATGGGCTCTGTAGCCCTACATTTAGGGGTGGGGGAGGGGGTTAAAATTAAGGGACAAACAAAATATTTTTAAACAGCTAATGTGATAGTCGATTATTTTGTAAGAAGGCATGATGAGCACGATAGTGAAAACCATTTTCTCGCCGGACAAGTAGTTCGTCCGGAATCCGGAAAAAAATGGAAAGTTGGTTAAAATCAAAAGTTTTATATGAAGTTGATTAAATGGTCGATTTAGGGGTAAGAAGACATGCTGAAGACGATGGTTGAAACCATTTTCTTGCCGAACAAGTAGTTCGTACAGAATCCGGCAAAAACCGGAAAGTTGGTTAAAAGTAAAAGTTTCATTTGAAGTTGATTTAATGTTCGAATTAGGGTAAAAAGACATGCTGAACACGACGGTGAAAACCATTTTCTCACCGGACAACTAGTTCGCCCGGAATCCGGCCAAAACCGGAAAATTTTTTAAAAGCAAAAGTTTGATTAGATGTCAGATTAAGGGGTAAGAAGAGATGCTGAGTCTCTATATGACAATCATTTTTTTTATCCGGACATATAATTAATCAGGAATCCGGTTGTAACCGGGTTTTTTTTCAAGTCGAACTTTTATTCAAAGTTGATTAGGTGTTCTTTATAGGGATTCGACGCTGGATTTGTTTCTGAATTTTTTGCTGGACTATAGTAGTTTGCTCGGAATTCCGGCGAAACCGGAAACTTGGCAGAAGTAAAGCAGGAAGTCTCGGTCAGTATCGTCAAAATAGATATGGCTTATAGAGGTATATCTGAACTTGGTTTTCTCTGATGATTAGCCTGGCGAAGACTGGATCTGGCGAAGACAAGACCCTATTGTCTGAATCAAATATTAGATTTTTAGGATCCCATCGACACCTTTGGTCTGGTTAATTTTGTTGTTCACGGGCAAAAAAGTTAAAAAAAAATTAAAAGTGTACGAAACTAACCTGATAGTCTTCAGCTGTGTTAAAGTATAACGACTTCAAAATGGGCATAACGCGCTTATTGTGACCATAAGCCAACTTGCTCAGTGAGAAGACGGCCTTTGAACGGATAATCTGACAATCACCCTGATCAAAAACGGATTTGGTTCCATGAATCATCCGCTTGGATCGCTTTGAGGACAATTTCGCTTTCTTCACTTCGAGTTTCATCTTTGCGTCTTCTAGCCGTTGTCGTTGTTCCATTTCCTGAAGTTCTCGCTCGTATTCTTTCTCTACTTGGAGAATCTTGGTCTTGATTTTTGCCTCTTTTGCGGTTTCTTTTGGAGACTTTGTGTCGGTTACTTCGTCTTCATCCTCCTCTTCGTCGTCTTCTGATTCGCCTTTCACTATAAGAAAGAAAAATGAAGACAAAAATACAGAAATATCTTCTAATAAATAGCTCACCAGAAATGGACGAATCTGAATCCGGATTCTGATTCGAATCTAGGATTCGTGCTTTTAGCGGGATTCTGACATTTTGCTTGTCAAGACGCAGTCTGATTCGGACTCGGACTGCAAACCCTCAATCTTGCGAATCCGCTCAAATTTCTAGACTACATCCTTCCGGTTACCGTTTTCCCAATTTTTACACAGTGGGCTTAGGCAATCCACCTTTTTGGTCTCCACCACCATCCATCCTCAGTAATCTATCATGTTATCTGATTACCTTAAACATCAGCGCTTTTTGTCACCTCTGATTTTTAAACTATAGTCTATGTACATGATTTGATTTTTGTTAATTGTCGGATTACAAACAGGATTCGATTCCGGATTCGAATCCTCAGCATGAAATGGTGGACTCGAATTCGGAATCAGATTCGTACCTAGCACTGGCTTCGGATTCGAATCCTTTCATGATTGGATTCGCCCATCTGTGCGTACGACTTAACAACTAATAAACATATAAGACACTTGGGATATAAACAAGACCAAAGGTTTCGATGGGATCCCAAAAATTCAATATCTGATCCAGACAACTGGGTCTTGTCTTAGCCAGATCCAGTCTTCGCCAGACTCCTTGAACATTTTTACAATTAAAATTCAGAAACAGATTAAGGCCAAATAGCTAATCACCTGAGAAAACCAAGTTCAGATTTGGATTCAGCATGGGTGTTTACCCCTATAAGTCATATCTGTTTTGCCACTTCTGCCAATTTCCCGGTTCCGGCCGAACTCCAGAACTACTTGTCCGGCGAAAAAAGAAAGCTCAAAGACGAAATCAGGGTATCTTCTTTCCCCAGTAATGAACATCTAATCAACTTCAAATAGAAATTTAGCTTATAACAAATTTTCCGATTCCAGCCGGATTTCGGTCGAACTATATGTCCGGGTAAAATACGATTGTCACACAGGGACTCAGCATCTCTTCTTACCCCTAAATCGCTTATCTAATCAACTAGAAATAAAACTTTGACTTCCAACAGTTTTCCGGTTTTGGCCGGATTCCGGACGAACTACATGTCCGGGTAGAAACTTGTTTTCACATAAGTGTTCAGCATGTCTTCTTGCCCTAAATCGAACATCCAATCAACTCCAAATTAAACTTTTAATTTTGACAAATTTTCCGGTTTGGGCCGGATTCCGGTCGAAATACTTGTCCGTCGAGAAAATAGTTTTCACCATCGTCTTCAGCATGTCTCCCTACCTCTAAATCGAACATTTAATCAATTTCAAATAAAACTTTTACTTTCAACAAACTTTCCGGTTTGGGCCGGATTCCGGGCGAAATACTTGTCCGTCGAGAAAATAATTTTCACCATCGTCTTCAGCATGTCTTCCTACCCCTAAATCGAACATCTAATCAACTTCAAATAAAACTTTTAATTTCAACAAACTTTCCGGTTTTGGCCGGATTTCGGGCGAACTACTTGTCCGATGACAAAATGGTTTTCACCATCGTGTTCAGCATGTCTTTTTACCCCATAATCTACTATCACATTAGCTGTTTCAAAATATTTTGTTTGTCCCTTAATTTCAATCCCCTCCCCCACCCCTAAATGTAGAGCTACAAAGCCCATCTACGAACTTGACTGGTCCGACGACCCAACGAACCTTCTCACCAAGTTTCATCAAAATATCTCATTCCCTTCGAGAGTTATCGTGCTTGCAGACGGACGGACGGACGGACGGACAGACGGACGGACGGACAGACGGACGGACAGACGGACAACTTTTGCGATGTCATAGGTATCCCTCCACTTACGTTTTGGGATCCCAAAAATGAGATCTACCGTTTACTTTAATAATTAGAATACAGCACAGCATATAACTGAAGTGGTGTACAAGGTCGGGTTGGGTTGAACTGAATGACGGTTCAGACTTCAGACGAGCAAGTCTCGAATAGTTGATACTCATTTTAGCGTTAAGCCTTGTGTAGGGTCGAGCTATGGGCCTAGTGCTTTGTAGTCCGGAACATATTTCTATGGAGATGGCAGGCAAGGCGATTAGGTCGCTCTTAAGTTCGATACATAAACCAAAGTTAATAACCGGATGGTTTTGTTAAAGCATAACTCTTACTAGAAATGATCTTTTCACGACCAAACGGTTCAGAAATATAGTTTTCAGAAAAGAACAATACTCGCCTCACATGAAATTATCGGTTTTCTTGTTGGCGCTTGTCGACTCTATCCAGACTTCTCTCTCTCGGAAGTAGAGTTTGGACAAAAAAATTGAAAACTGTGCTTGCTGTGGTTGAAAAGTAGTAAAACCAAGCAAAAGAAAAGGAGTCCAAAACACAAGATATACTTGTTGGCCTACTAAGTTTTCCACGATGAAAAACAGAATTTTGAAGCTTCTCATGTTCTTATTTTTGAAAGAGATGTCGGCGAACCTTGAGAGTTGTCCGCGGTGCGGCTGGGAAAAAACTCCTAGGTGTAAAACGAAGCAATGACGAAAGGCGTGGATTTCTTATGCTTGTAACTCCAAAAGAAAGTCAGGGATAATATTAAAGGTGGAGTAAGTAAGATCGTAAGTTGTAAGTTGTCCCAAACGGCAAGTTGGCCAGGAATTCTCCAAGCTCAAACAGTATTTCATAAGCCTTGCTTCCCCCTCAGTTACTAACACTTTCCCACAATTACATGACTTTTCTCACGTTTCTGGAATAGCTTATCTGAGCACCCTCTAGCTCTGGTGTTCGAGTCCATTTTCAGAAGGCTTTTGCTGGATTTATTTATGATTTTACAGCTTCTCTCTGCGTATACAACAAGACCAAAGGTTTCGATGGGATCCCAAATTTGAATATATGCTCCTGACAATTCCGTCTTGTAGATATTCGGCCTTCAACAGACTTCTTAAACATTTTTACTTTTAAAATTTACAAACAGGTTAAAACCAATGGTAATAGTCGGAGAAGACCAAGTTCGTATTTGACAGTGCAAACAGGATATGCCAGCTGAATTTCAACAAGTTCTGATATAATCAATATCCGTTTTGCGCTGTCAAATATTCAAATGTGGATTCAGCATATGGTTTACCCTATAGCCTACGTCGTATCTCCTTCCTTCATTACTTCTTTCCAACTTCCGGTTTCGGCCGGATTTCGGACAAACTACTTGTCTGGCAAAAAAATAAAGCTCATAAACGAATTCAGCATGTCTCCTTACCCCTACATCCAACCTCTAATCAACTTCATATTAAACTTTTACTTTTAACAAATTTTACGGTTTTAGCCGGATTCTGAGCTATTTATACATCCGGTGAGAAAATAATTGTCATATGCGAATTCAGCACGTCTTCTTACTCGCAAATCGAATATCTTATCAAATTTAAATAAGACTTTTACTTTTAACGAATTCTCCGGTTTTGGCCGGATTCCGGCCCAACTAGTTGTCCAGCGAGAAAATAAATTTCATAATCGGACTTAGCGTGTCTCTTTGCCTCTAAATCGAACCTCTAATCTAATCTACCCCATAATAAACTTTTACTTTTCACAAATTTTCTGGTTTTCGCCGGATTCCGGGTGAACTATTTGTCCGGCGAGAAAGTAAATCTCATATTCGAATTCAGCATGTCTCCTTACTCTTAAATCAACTATCTCAACCCCCCTTAATTTGAAACCCCTCCCCCACCCTCAAATATAGGGTTACAGAGCCCATCTTCGAACTTGACCTGTACTTTGACCCAAAGGATCCTCCCACCAAGTTTCATCAAAATATCTCAATCCCTTCGAGAGTTATCGTGCGGACAGACGGACAGACAGACGGGCAACTTTTAGGATGTCATAGGTATCCCTCCACTTACGTTCTGGGATCTCAACAAGAGCTACGAGCTCATATGGCACTTGTTACAAGTAGCCACGTAGGTGAGGCACGAGGTCTTTCCAAATATCAAGTTTCATTAAGATCCGATCACCGATTCAAAGTTATAAATACCTCAAGATTCCAGATTACCCTCCCTCCACTCCCCCCACAGTGCCCGAATCGGCTCGGTTATGTCAATGATGTATCTAGTGTTTGCTAGGTGTCTTCCTACCAAGTATCATCTCGATCCCTCCACTCATAGCGTTTTCCAAGATTTCCGGTTGCCCCCTCCAGCTCCCCCTAAGAGTCACCGGACCCGGTCCGGATTTGAAGTGGGTCGTCTGAGGCAGGAGGTCTTTCCAAATATCAAGTTTCATCGAGATCCGATCACCCGTTCAAAAGTTATAAATACCTCAAGATTCCGGACTCCCCCTCACTCCACTCCCCCCACAGTGCACGAATCGGCTCGGTTATGTCAATGATGTATCTAGTGTTTGCTAGGTGTCTTCCCACCAAGTTTCATCTCGATCCCTCCACTCATGGCGTTTCCCAAGATTTCCGGTTGCCCCCTCCAGCTCCCCCAAAAAGTCACCGGATCCGGTCCGGATTTGAAGTGGGTCGTCTGAGGCATGAGGTGATTCCAAATATCAAGTTTCATCGAGATCTGATCACCCCTCAAAAAGTTATAAATACCTCAAGATTCCAGATTCCCCCTCCCTCTACTCCCCCCCCGGTGCTCGGATGGGGGAAGTGACTATTTCAAACCTTATCGTTTGGGGTCCCTGATATGCCTGCCAAGTTTTATCGTCCTAGCTTATGTGGAAGTGCCCGAACTAGCTGGTCCGGATTTGAAATTGAATATCCGAAACACTTGTCCTTGACACATGTAAAGTTTCATGCAAGTTCGATTACCCTTTCCAAAGTTATGCATGTTAATAGTTTGCGGATTTCCCATCCCTCCACTCCCTCCACTATGATTGGATCTGGAAAGTGATTATTTCCAAGTTAATGTGGTCAGTCCATGATATTCCTGCCAAGTTTCTTTGTCCTAGCTTAGGTGGAAGCGTTGCAGTAGATTTGTTTAGTTTAACCACATTTGTTTTGACCACATGGTCTTACTTTAATAAACCATATCTAGTCCCGCATTCACTCCCGATTACATGAAGTCTTGGCGCAGTGGTAGAACACTGGCTTCGCGACTCAGAGGCCCGTGGTTCGTTCCCGCATTTGGGCAGTGCTCTTTTTACTACGTTTCGCTCCACTTTTGCTTTATAGTCTCCGGACTCCCGGATCCGGGGAAAGTCGGATTGGGGAAATGATTATTTGTAAGTTGATCTTGTCGGGTCCCTGATATGCCTGCCAAGTTTCATCGTCCTAGCCGATCTGGAAGTGCCCGAACTAGCAAAACCGGGACCGACAGACCGACTGACGGACCATAAAACCCCCAGCCTTGGCTGCCTTTCTTGTTTTAACGTTTTCACAAATTCCATTTCTGACCCTACTACTAAACCTTTACTCAGCTTGGTTATTACTTTAGGAGACCGAGTACAGAATTTCCTTTCGATGAGGCCAAGCGCCTGGAAGGGCTTGGCTACACTGTCAGAAGTTCCATAACAGATAACACGAGGCTGATCGGTTTCAACAGATAATGCGTAACAGATAACAGTTCGGATGTTTTCTGTTGTGTTTGCAAACTTTATGCATGATACGTTATGCATAACAAGCTTTGTTAAGAAGAGCCAGAAAAGCATCTACTGACTTTATTCCTTATCGTTATTATGTCGGTTTTTCAGTTATTATGCATAACATTTTGAAACACAACAGATAACATCCGAAGTGTTGCCTGTTACGCATTATCTGTTGAAACCGCACATCCTCGTGTTATCTGTTATGAAACTTCTGACAGTGTAGCCAAGCCCTTCCAGGCGCTTGGCCTCATCGAAAGGAAATTCTGTACTCGGTCTCCTAAAGTAATAACCAAGCTGAGTAAAGGTTTAGTAGTAGTGTCAGTATGGAATTTGTGAAAACGTTAAAACAAGAAAGGCAGCCAAGGCTGGGGGTTTTATGGCACTTGCCATTCGGCCAAGTGCCATATAGCGATTGTAATTTCTGTCCGTCAGTCGGTCTGTCGGTCCCGGTTTTGCTAGTTCGGGCACTTCCAGATCGGCTAGGACGATGAAACTTGGCAGGCATATCAGGGACCCGACAAGATCAACTTACAAATAATCATTTCCCAAATCCGACTTTCTCCGGATCCGGGAGTCCGGAGACTATAAAGCAAAAGTGGAGCGAAACGTAGTAAAAAGAGCGCTGCCCAAATGCGGGAACGAACCACGGGCCTCTGAGTCGCGAAGCCAGTGTTCTACCACTGCGCCAAGACTTCATGTAATCGGGAGCGAATGCGGGACTAGATATGGTTTATTAAAGTAAGACCATGTGGTCAAAACAAATGTGGTTAAACTAAACAAATCTACTGCAACGCTTCCACCTAAGCTAGGACAAAGAAACTTGGCAGGAATATCATGGACTGACCACATTAACTTGGAAATAATCACTTTCCAGATCCAATCATAGTGGAGGGAGTGGAGGGATGGGAAATCCGGAAACTATTAACATGCATAACTTTGGAAAGGGTAATCGAACATGCATGAAACTTGACATGTGTCAAGGACAAGTGTTTCGGATATTCAATTTCAAATCCGGACCAGCTAGTTCGGGCACTTCCACATAAGCTAGGACGATAAAACTTGGCAGGCATATCAGGGACCCCAAACGATAAGGTTTGAAATAGTCACTTCCCACATCCGAGCACCGGGGGGGGGGGGGGAGTAGAGGGAGGGGGAATCCGGAATCTTGAGGTATTTATAACTTTTTAAGGGGTGATCAGATCTCGATGAAACTTGATATTTGGAATCACCTCATGCCTCAGACGACCCACTTCAAATCCGGACCGGATCCGGTGACTTTTTGGGGGAGCTGGAGGGGGCAACCGGAAATCTTGGGAAACGCCATGAGTGGAGGGATCGAGATGAAACTTGGTGGGAAGGCACCTAGCAAACACTAGATACATCATTGACATAACCGAGCCGATTCGTGCACTGTGGGGGGAGTGGAGGGAGGGGGACTCCGGAATCTTGAGGTATTTATAACTTTTGAACGGGTGATCGGATCTCGATGAAACTTGATATTTGGAAAGACCTCCTGCCTCAGACGACCCACTTCAAATCCGGACCGGGTCCGGTGACTCTTGGGGGGAGCTGGAGGGGGTAACCGGAAATCTTGGAAAACACTCTCCACGTGCGACCAGAATTGACCGATGGGCTAGATCTCTTTCTGGTTGACACTTTTCCTACACCACTCCAGTTCCCCATGGAAATGCTGTGCCTGAGGTCCTTCCTACCGAAGTTTCTCATGTTCTGCCCTACTCGGCATCAAAGTGTCCAAACTTCAGTCCAGCTTGAAAACGTATCCGCTTAGCACTTAAGGCGCTTTTCCGTGCTCCCACAAGGAGTTTGTGGGTCAATTGTGGCCCGAAAAGAGCGTTTCCGTGGTCTTTTGTGCGGCCCACCAGTGTGTTTCCGCGATCAACAAGATTTTTCTGGCTCGCTTTGTTGGCTCAAATTCCACCAACAATTGCTGAGGTGATTGTCGATTTTGTGGCTCGCTTCTGGCGGGAAATTCAAACTTAGCAGCAAAATAAAGTCAAACAATAATATTAATTACTTTCCGAAGCATGTAGATACAAATCTGAGCATCATTTTTTCACAGAATGGTAAGGACGAAAGTCTATGTTTGTTATGTTTGTTGAGATATCATCTGAATTTTATTATTTTCAGAGATCTGAAGTTATCGCCCTAACAATACACAAAACGGCGTTTCCATGAGTTTCAACTTACGGCTCGACTGTGTGGCCCACAATCGTGTCGCAGAAAAACCCTTTTATTACACGCCCGATGAAAAATATAACTCAAAATAGTAGTATGAAGTTGTACGAAAAAGTAGCATGGAGCACGAACTGATGCTATTACATGCTTCTATGTCAAGGCTACCGTGTTACTGCATTGTACTGCATGCTACTATTAGCAAGACATGATGCTACAGGATACTACTGCTTAAGACTGGCCCAATCTGAGGCACATTAAATGATAGTATTCTTTACTACTACATATCCATACATGCAACTTTTTCGCAATATCATATAACTACGCAGGGTACAAATTTTTCATCGGGCGTGGCACTTGGCTTGGTTATGGATAATCTAGCGACATATCCAATGTAATAGAGAAACTTACCTTTAATGACCATTTTCTCGAGCTTGCCCCTTGCTTTGTCTAGGTCTTCCTCCGTCTCGGCGTCTACCAGCATGCTCACAACCTTCATGATCTTCTTTCTAAGCTTAGGAATTGATGTTTCTTCCGAAGCTGTTGCGGGCGCTTTGAGCTTGGTTTGCGATACTTTTTCCGTCTCGGCTAGGAATAAAAAGACGATTATGATCCAGATCTCCACTTTAATAGGCGCTTTTTGTAGGTAAATTGCTTGTCAGTAAAACTCGGGCTTGCCCCCCCCCCCCCCCCCTCCCCCCCAACCCACGAAAATGAGCTAGTTTCGCCACTGAGTAGCATGCATAACTCTGGAACGGGTAATCGGACATGCATGAAACTTGACAAATGTCAAGAACAATTGTCTCAGATGTTCAGTTTAAAATCCTGACCGGATCCGATAAGTGAGGGGGGGGGGGGGCTGGAGGGGGAATAGCTTGACTCCTCTCCATCAGTTGCAATCTGAATTCCTATATCCTTTTCGACTCTCAATGCTACATTTCGAAACACCGCCTTCGATTTCTCTCCGTTCAATGTGGCTACATACCTCTGTACTATGCTGGGTGGAGCGCCGCTGAACAAGGCCGTTTCCAGTAGCAAGCCCTTTAAATTTTTCTATGTCTGTTGGTTTTTCTCAAGTTTACTTTCGTGTTTCTTTATCTTTCCCTGTTGATATGATTTAGATGGAGGTTAAAGACCCCTCGCACTATCTACTCTTCAACTTACAGTATTTAAAAATATTTGAATACTTTAAAACTAGGCTGTGCTTTCAACAAATAAGCCACGGTTTTGGCTGTTTCAACCCTTTTAGGAGATCGGATGACTTATAGCGAAAACAGGGAAACAATTTAGATAACTGGTTTTTCTTAGGGAAAAACTTCTCGCAGACATGTGCGTGATACACATCGAATATAGCACAACACGGCAAGTCAGAAAATCAGCGTGGTTTTATTATAGGGGTTAGAATGTACCGTACGAAACTGGAGTATCCGGGTTTAGAGTTATGGAGTGGTTATGGGACTAGGTTGCGTTAGTATTATAGGTAAGACAGGTCCTTTATGATTAAATAATTGTACAGTATCTACACCTAATAGACTGCATCAACACGCGCTTCCGACAGTAAATGAAAATAACCTAGTGGGGAGAAGTTATGAAAAATTCGACTTAGTTTAGTGCATGTTTTCTTTGCATCGTTGTCGAAATGATTCGGATAGATGACCCGGGTAGGCGATCGCGAAATATAACTGCTTTCAGGATAGTCGGAATCATTCATTAGCTTTTTATAAAAAAAACTGAGATCTTTCAATTTCATTGCGAAAATTCTTCATAATGAATGCTTCAAGCCTACTAATGAACCAAGCCTACCTTTTCCTAACGATGCCAAAAGTTTCTTCTGTGCTGTCTCCGCCTCTTCTTCATTCTCAGCCTCCACCATCTCCACAACGGCTTTAAGCACATCTTTATTCATCTTGGCAACAGGACCTTCTTGCGCTATCTTTGTCTTCCTCTTAGTTGTTTGAACCCCGTCTGTCCTCTTCTCTGCTGTCTTAAATGTCAGCTTATTCTGATTTTCAGTTTCAGATTCTTCTGCATATTTAGCCATGAGTTTCTGCATTTCTTGTAGAATCTTGTCTGTGTCACTCTCTTGCTTCGTCGTTTGTTTCGTTCCGGCTTTGGTTTCAGCCATAAGGATTCTTTTCCAAACATTGAGAGCTTCCAGCTCCGATTCTGTAAAACCCAAAAGATTTGAATTTCCTGTTTCCTGTTTACTAGTCGGCTCAGTGGCCGGGCTCACCACCGTTTCAAGATTCTACCAAATTTTGTATCGGTTTTCAAGTTCGTTTGATTGCTAGTTTGTTTCTCCCAGCTACAACCTGAAGAGGACCCTTGCCAAGAAGGGTCTAAGTATCATATTTGATAGTGCAAAACGGAGAAAGAAACCGAAACTCGAAACGAAACCGAAACAAAACCTGTTTCCCACAAGTTGGTTTTTCCAACTTGAGCGGCATGAGCCTCATGAGGATCCTTGCCAAGACGGACCGAAATAAAGCTCCAATAAAATCCACCTGACGCAAGGCCGCATCCAGGGGGGTTTAGGGGGTTTAACCCCCCCCCCCCAAACATACAAAAATAACAATTTTTATATGCTTTTCCCTCTGATCTATGTCTTTTTTGTACTTTTTTGTCCGACCCGCAGGCAACCCCCCCCCCCCCCCCCCACGAAATAAATTCGTGGATACGGGCCTGAGTTCTGACGTATCCGTTTTGCACTATCAAATGTGTTTCGCAGTCAGCTTGGGCTGAAGGAATATTTATGGTCTGAGTATCGCTGACAAAAATTTGTAGCTAACTTGTTTTTAGTCATATTTATACAGGAGTGCAGGTACTATACGGGGGCCATACAAAAAGTGTGAAAGACGTGGTTCGAAATGGCTAATTTCCTGATTTCTAAATCTACCTACACATTTACAAATATAAAGTCAAAAAGAAAAAACAGGGTTTCGCTGAAACTGAAACTAAACACAAACATCAGTGTATGAAAAAAACACAGTAATACAAGGATAAACCTTAAGCTCACCTTCAGTATCTTCATGCTTGAACTGTGAGAAATCGACATCCTGACTTCTTCTATGGCGCGCTTCCCTTCCGCTGCACTCTTCGATATAAGGAGCGACGATTGGAACAATTCCTTCGTGGCCCAAGTTATTTAAAGCAGCAAAGTAAGCAACTTTATCGCCGGTGGTTTCGGCCGAATCCAGCTGCGATTTCAGCCTAAAAGAACCAAAAGAATAAACCAGTCGAACATTCACAAGATGCATAATCTTCTTTCATCCACAGATCACAACCTAAATATTCCTTTACCCCAAGCTGACTGCGAATCATATTTGACAGTGCAAAACGGATACGTCAGTTGAATTTAATTACTTTTCCGGCGAAAAATTTATTTTCATACGTATTCAGCATGTCTACTTACCTCTACATTAAACCTCTAATTAACTGAAGATTAAACTTTTATTTTTCACAAATTCCGGGTGAATTACTTGTCCGGCGAGAAAATGCTTTTCACATTCGGATTCAGCATGTCTCCTTACCCCTAAATCGAGTATCTCATTAGCTTTTAAATATGTTTGTTTTCGTCCCTTAATTTGAACCCCCTCCCCCACCCTTAAATATAGGGCTACAGAGCCAATCTTTGAACTTAAACTATACTTTGACAAAAAGAGTTCTCGTGCTAAGTTTGAACAAAATAGCTCAACCCCTTCGAGAGTTTCGTGCTCACAGACGGACAGACGGACGGACGGACAGCTTTTGCGATGTCATAGGTGTCCCTCCACTTTTATTTTGGGATCCAAAAAATGAATCAGAAAAATCAACCCACTCCGCGACAGCAGGGATGTCAGAAGAAAAATGAGGGGCAAGTCGTTAACACCTAGAACATTCATACACGGACATCCAGACTAACACACACGAAGAAACCATCATAATGGATATCTTTTCTCTTTCACTAAAATTGTGTAATTTACGGAAAAGACTGGGGAAAAGGCAAAGGCTTCCAAGACTTCGGAAACGACCAAGACAAACAAATCCAAATATCATAGTCTCTGCCGTGCGACACCTACCTCGTGCCATTAGTTCACAACCTGATCTGTGGCCCCACTCCGCGACAGCAGGGATGTCAGAAGAAAAATCAGGGACAACTGGTCATTAACTAAAGGCGTATTCGCGTCTGTATTCACTTGAGTAGTCCCCACGTTTTTGTTTGTCCCGGGGACTCACTCCCCGTATTCTCGCGAGTTCCCACGAAAAGGGAATCCGATTATCATCATCATCAACAAAAAGGATTCTCTTTCAGATTCGGAGGGGAACCATTTTTCTCTAGTGCTGGTGCAGTGTAAAATTAATTAGAAACAATCAGAATAAAAGACAAAAAAATAGTGGATCCAGACTAATTTCGTCAACTGCATACTTTTTTTTTTCGAACCAAATCCATTTTGAAAGCATTCCCCGTGTTCTCGCTGTTTCTGTACCCGGATTCCGCGTGGAGTGACTCCCTCTAATCTCGCCGTTCCCTTTGATTCCCCGAGGAGTCCTGGGGGAACGGCGAGAAGACGCCTTAAAACCTAGAACCCAGTCCTGCTTACGGAGCCACGACCGACGCACTGAATGTGAATAACCACAGAACAGGAAACCTCCTAATAAGTACAACAATATGGAAATATCTTGTACCAGTTGACGTTTTTCCTGGGCACACTTGATAGTAGTATATAATCGCCGCTCCCACTCCACCCTCCCCCCAATTTCAAAACCCCATTTTAACATCAATTTCTTAAATTTTAACATCCTTTTTACCAAATTATCCCCCTTTTTAAGAACATTTTTATTTTCTTACTTCCAAAATAAAGGATACAAGAAATGAGAAATATTACCCTTTACTACATATAAAATACTACAATATACACTACTTCTTTTTTTTTTTACATTTTTCATTTTTTATTCAAATATTACTGAGTAAACAGTTCTAAATCCACATATGTTTCTTTGTTCTTGTTTTCGCGTACAATCGGTTGCAAAACTAGATTTTTCTGTAAAAGTAATTCGTTAGCAATGGCATTATATTTCTGTGTTATAAACAAATCACAGGGTTTGTCATTATGATTAATAACTACAACCAACTTATCACCGTATTTTGTCTTAGCAATTCTCATTTTAACGATAGTATATTTCAATCCTAGAACTAGTTCTTCTTTCCTGATTGTCTCATTGTATTTATTCATTCTGATTGTATTCAAGACTTCCTTTGTGGACTCCATTTATTAGGGGATGATTTTATTAAATAAAAATCCAGGCTCACAAACTCACATACATATTTTTATTGATAATATCTAATCGTAGCTTTTTTTTCATAATATATAACACAGTAAACATTATATGGTACGGGTTGATTATCTTTCAACGTTAAACTTATTTCAATATCAGCAGTTGTTCCATTATAAATATTTGACTCGTGTTTGGAAACATCGAAACAGAATAGTGGATATACTTCTTTAAATTCTTCTATACTAACAACACTACCAGTATCAAATGCTAATTGTTTATAACCCAAATGTATGAACCTATTGTAAAGATTTGAGTATTTACATTTATCATCGCTAAAATCACATTTAAGTGGTTCTTCAGGATATTTATCCCCATTAATTCTGAGTTCTATGTCTGTTAAATTCATATGATCAAACACCATATTATTCATTAATTGATTGTTATGCTTTTCATTTTTCTGTAGCATCACAACTACTTTTGTTGGATTGTTTCTCTCAGAAATAACTTTCCAAGTGTGTTCCTTATTTTGACTAACATCGCTTTTATAAGTATTACATGCTTCCCACATCAGATTATGCTTTCTGTCCTTTGCCAATCCCTTTTCTAATTGACTCATCATTTCGATACTAGGAGCTACAATAGGGATCTTCCAGGATAAATACTCGATGACTACTTTGAAATTAGTATTTCCATTTCTTATAATCATGTTGTTATCATCATTTCTTCTTAGAAATATTTTATGCGATGCACCTCTGAAGAATCGTTTGTTTCCTTTCAAAAATCCAAACAATTCTGATAATGGTAAATACATATTTACTAATTTACTGCTCTTTGTTCTGTTATATCTTTTTTCAAATCCTTTATTATAATTATCATTATTGGTCAACCTGACTGTTCCAGCCCCTGCAGTAAACGAAGCAATTACAGGATTGATTTCTTTCCCTTGATTATAATCTTTATACCAGAATGGATTTCTTGCAGCACTTCTAGAATAATCATCAGAGTATTCAATCAACTTTGTAACGGTAGTTGTAATACCAACATGATTAATTTTTTCAACCGATTCATCGTTTATTACATACTCAGCGGTACTGAATAAATTAAATCCACTATTCGTTAAAGTAGCAACATCGGTTGCAGCTATAGGAGTCCCATCTTCGTTTACTATTCTTACACTGACATCAAGATAACTTTCACTTGGATAAAACCAAGAATCTAATTTCTTTGTTATGAATTAAAACTCTGATTTATTAGATACATTCACATCTGTTTCTCGAATTTCTTTAAATTCATATTTAACCACTGTATCATCCACAAACGGTTCATCAAAAATGTTCCATTGCGGACTGATAACTTTATTTACTGCCATTTATATAAGAAAGAAATTATTAAATAAAACTTATTTCAGAATCTTTAATCCATTTCCAGTCATTAACGTTTTGATCAAGTCCTGACTTCTTTGATTTAAAATCCTTTTATTTGTACCGATAAGATCCTTCATCGATTTTTTGTTTCCAATTACATCAATGAGTTCCTTCTTGTTTACATCGATCAGATCTTTCCCATATTCTATTGCTCTGTTTTTCAACAACTCAAATCTCGGTTTAATAATATTATTATACATTGACATAGCCCCATCTTTTATTTGTTTTGCTGACATTTGAAATAACTGGGAATTAACAATGTTTTTGAATACACTACCGATTCCACTTCCATACTGCCTTTTATAAAGTAATCGCTTATTATTAATCAACATTTATAGGTAAATAATTTTATTTCACTAATCCTTTAAGCTTTTCTTAAATGCAGCACGTATCCAACGTTATCACCATTCAAATCGATAGGTCTTCCCAACTGATCAGTAATTGTCATTCTCAAGGAGTAAATAAAGTCTTTTGTATTAATAGGAAGGTAGATTAATTGTCTAGGATTCTCAACAATTTGACAACCCGGTTCTGTATTCGGAACAAATGTCCAAATGACATCTGATTTACTTTTGTTTACGATAGAACTGTTTACAAGAGAGCAGTGAATTTGAATTTTATCAACGCTTCTTGTTATATTCGGAAGCTTTGTACCTTCATTGATTTTCTTAGATATCTCACTATCCTTCTCAAATCCTAAAATCTGACACAAGTCACTATTAAATCTAAACACATATTTTTCTTGTAATAGTTTGACAAATCTCATAGATGCTGGATTGGATGAAATTACAATAGGACATTTATCTTTTGGGGTATCAAAATACTGACACAAAAAATAATTCAAACAATCATCGTTATACATCCCATTAGGAATAGTAACATTCATCCATTCTGTTGCATTATTATCTTCATCTTTCCTGTATTGAAATGTATTATTTCCAAATTTATCACTTATATTATGCCACGAATACCACAAAGTACACTGATTCAAACCTATTTCATAATCCCAATTACGATTCAATTCGATTGGTTGACTAAATGTTATATCAATGATACTTTCATTACCTTCAATGTTTAACAACACCATTTATTAGAAATATTTTTTATATATTGAATTGTAATATCTCTTCGTAAGAAATTTATTTCGCATTAACGAATCCAAAATATCAATAGCTTCATTTCTCACCTCATCAGATGTATTTCCGTTTACTCTGCTACCTATCAAAGTGTATAATTTTGAAATCATTTCATCACAATTCATAAATATTCCAGTTCCTTGTTGTCTGATAAAGGGTATACTAGATTGAATTTTTCTTAATCTATCCTTATAGTCTTGTATAAATAAAATAATTTTATCATACTTACTAGAACTATAACTTTTACTTTTCAGACCACCATAACTTTGACTTATAGATGTTAAATAATTCAGAGCCCCATCTATTTCGTTAGGATGCTTAAGGTAATAATGAGGCATTTTAAAATAATTATCGGTATCATTCCAGTCATCTTTATATTTTAAATTAATTTGATTTAATAATTCCACATCAATATTTAAGTTTAGATTTACGTCATATGGTTTTTCTAGATTGGGTTCTATAGCATGAGTGGGAGCTCGACTCGATTCCTCTGAAGTAGTGGTCTGTAAAGCTGTTTTAAATGTATCACCTAATCTGACAAACCGTCTTCTTGAATTATTATCACCTTCCTGTAGTTTATTAATTATCGTTTCAGCGTTCTCTTGTAATTTTTTGATGGTATCTTTAGTGTTTTCTTTTTGTGCTATAATAACTGGAGCGTTTAATTCTGAAGCATATTCCCGAAATCCTGCCTTCTCCATCTCATTTTGTTGAACCTTTCTTCTCTGAATTTCTCTGTTCTTCACTATATCCGATAAAATATCACTCAAGCGTCTTGAATCCATTTATATACAAGTAATTTTATTTCATAATTAATTTTGAAAGTTCTTTTTCATAAAACCCTCCTTGAATTAATTCCCCACTTTTGTCAGATATTTCATAAGTAATGGGAATGGTAGGTCTGATGGTTGCTATCTGAAATACTTCATCCGTATAATTAGGTAAATATCCTTTATCGAAAATACTTTTTTCTTTTTTAATTCAGACTAAATCCCCTACTTTGACGTTTCCTGTGATTTTGTACTCATCTACTGGAGGAAACAGAGCACTAAAAACCTTTTTCTGATTAACCTTTTTACTAGCATCAACTGGTTTCATTTGTATTGAACGGTGGTACGAGTTATTATAATTACTCACAAATAAAGGTAAAATATCAATCCAATTAGTAGTGCTATTGTGAGTGAAATATTTCCATAACTTTTCTTTTAGCGTTCTGTTGAATCGTTCAACGATTTGCGCTTTCAATTCACTTTCAGATGCAAACCAGTGTATGCCGTTATTTTTCAAAAAAGTTTGAACATTTCTCATCACAAATTCCTTGCCTTTATCAGTTTGCAACTTTCTAGGAATTCTTTCTTTAAATATAACACTGAATGCTTTTATTATTTCAGCACCCGTTTTGTCTTTCAGAGGGATACACCAAGCATATTTACTAAAGCAATCAATAACAGTTAAAATGTAATTTGTTTTATTATTTTCTTTTTTATATTTCTGCATGTCAACTAAATCAGCTTGCCATTGCTCATCAACATAGTGAACATACACTCGCCTCCTTTCAAAGTTATGATAGGAAGGTTTGTGTAATGTATACACATTCTCATTTTGCAACACATTTTTTATTTTATCCTTGGAAACCTTAACACCATTTTCTTTTAATTTTCTGTAAATATCATCCACACCTGAATAATTAGAATAATACGTCTTTAAAATATCTGTTTCTGCGTTGAGGTTTTTTTTAAAAAGCGATTTTTCCTCGATCCGCAAATAACACAATTCCCTTTCAGCATTGGAACATTATTTTTTTGTGACACTGCCTTAAACATTGATTCAGTGTCAGTGCTCTTTTTACATTTCATACAATAAATCTCCATTTATTAGAAAACAATTTTTATAAACGAAAAGCTACCAACTTGATTTTGCGCTTAATGTAGGAAATACAGTGAAGTCCACAGTTTAATTCATCTATATTTTGAACAGCAAGATTTTCATAAGCTATTTTTTTCTTTGAAGTTCTTAGATATTTAATTATTTCTTTTCCTGGGGGAATACCGAAAGAATCAAAAAATTCTACATGGGGGTATTCAGGTAGATTACAATACGCAACCCAGTGAGTTCCAGGCATTCCAAGTTTATCATAATTAATGACACCGCATTCTATACTATTTATATGTTTGGGTAGCGTATCTATAGAGAACACACCTCTAAACTGTGGTATATCCCCTAATGCATCCATAATATCAAAATTAGTTAGAGGTCCTACTTTACTTTTGCTTCTTTTTTGATGTCCCCGTTTTTTGGCTTCTTAGGTCTCCCACGTACCCCATGACCAACAACTTTTTGCGTTCCAGGAAGTGTAAGCGCTTCACCTATGTTGACATCACCGTTTTTTTCCTTCCTAGGCCTTCCACGTACCCCATTACCCACAACTTTTTGTGTTCCAGGAAGTTTAAGCGCTCCACCTATGTTGACATCATCGGTTTCCTTCCCACGTAACCCATTACCCACAACTTTTTGTGTTCCAGGAAGTTTTAGCGCTCCACCTGTGTTGGTCATTTTATCCATAATTTTCTTACCAGCGAATGTACCCAAAGCAGCAGCACCACTTGTTAAAGCTGCCTTACCAAGGGTAATTGCTAGCGGTATTAAAAATGGAAGTAATCCACCCTTTTGAATCGCTTCTTTCATCTGTTTGTATGATACATCAATATCACAGCCCTTATTATTCATTTTACATGTTTCAATTTTATCAATTTGTCGTTTACTTAAAAGTAACTTAACTGGTTCTCGTTCATTTTATCTACTATGACTAACACGTATCTGACATTTTTGTTTAGCACCAAAGCATTTCTTCAGCTTTCCTTTCTGAAGCTTTGACAAATAAACTGTATACTCCATTGTTTCAACCATTTATTAGGGAATTAATTTATCTTATAAAATTTATTTACCAGCCATCATTTTTTCGATTCTGGTAACGAATGGTTTGTCAACAGGTTTTAGCTCTAGCTCTAGAAGCCTTTTTAAAATATTTACTACTGCTCTTTCAATATTATCGATACGAGTTTTTTGACCAGCAATCTTTCCTTCAATTATACCGTTATGGGTGTGTTGCCCAAGAAGCTTTTTGTCATAATCTAAAAGATTCATAGTTAACGTTGCTAAATTAACAGCATCATTTTTGTTTCTAGGGTTTTGAACATTTGTTATCAACTTGTTTTCAGCGTTAATCTCTTTATCATTAACTCGAACTATTTCTTTTACAAATAACCCTTTATCTTTAATCCTTACCAATAAATTATCAGGAGAATCATGTAGCGCAGTTAATCTGTTGATATCTTCGCTAAAATACTGATTTGCCCCCACTTGTTGTGCGGTAATTTCTTCTTTAAATTGATTCAAAATAATAGTCATAGATCTGAAACTAATAGCGTCCTGGTCAGCTTTCGCATCCCCTAACATAATAATTCTCTTATCTTGTAGGTTAATATTACCGTTGTCATCAGTAACTCTCTTTTCATTCGATTCGTTACTAACCTTTTTTCCAACACTACCAAATTTATTCATTTATTATAGAAATAAATTATCCGGTAAATTTTTCAAAGTTTTTCCTGTACTTCAGGGTTTTATCTTTTGTTTTTAAATCTATGAAGAAAAAACCGTAGCCCTTGGTTGCAGTCTCGAATTGTTTGAGAAATGTTTCATTGTCTATACTGGATACATGGCTTTGTCTTATTAATTTTACTTCTTTTGGATTAGAACACTGAAATAATGCAAAATAATTGCACTGGAGCCTTACCACCTTTGGCGTTTTATGATAGCTTTGAGACAAGTAAATAATTGAGGCATTTTTCTTTCTTCCTCTTATGAATAAATCTTCTATTTTCTTCTGGTCTTTTTCAGTGACAAAATCGTCAAAGATAATCAAGTTTTGGTACTCAGGGTCTAAGTCGTCAACATCGACAATATCATCAAGATTGTTACTTATTGTTAAGACTTTCGATTTGCATTGTGACTCCAAAGTGGTCAAATTGGTTATAAGGTCTTGGTATTTATCTTCTTCAAGATCTTTTGCATACAAGTATATTCGGTTGAAACAAAGATATTCATAAATTAAATTCAAAAGAAGGTTAGTTTTCCCTGTTCCAGAACTACCACAAATTAAGAGTCTAAATGGCCACTGAGGTGCAAGGTCGTGCGTATTCTGATAAGTGTTCTTTTCACTAAAGTCATAGACTTTGATTGGAGCCTTTTCATTCATTTATTTAGGAAGAATTTTTCATAAGATTTACTTGAGTATTTTAAGTATATACTTGAAGTTTTTAAGTAGGTACTTGAAGTTTTGAAGTAGGTACTTGATTTTTTTAAGTAGGTACTTGAATTTTTTAAGTAGGTACTTGAAGTTTTGAAGTAGGTACTTGATTTTTTTAAGTAGGTACTTGATTTTTTAAGTAGGTACTTGAATTTTTTAAGTAGGTACTTGAATTTTTTAAGTAGGTACTTGAAGTTTTGAAGTAGGTACTTGATTTTTTTAAGTAGGTACTTGATTTTTTTAAGTAGGTACTTGAATTTTTTAAGTAGGTACTTGAATTTTTTAAGTAGGTACTTGAATTTTTTAAGTAGGTACTTGAATTTTTTAAGTAGGTACTTGATTTTTTTAAGTAGGTACTTGAATTTAATGTTTATAACCTAAAGGTAAAGTGTGTATTTTATCGCTTGTTACTATCCTTTTATCATCCTTAGGATCTAACGCTTTTGTATTCTGTTCTTCTAGAAACATATTGTGCTTGTATAATCTTAAGTTATACTGGGTTATAGAAAGGTTTTCCGTTTTACCAAACAGTACATCCTTATAGTTTTGAATCGTAATTTTATCTTTAACTATATTGGTTTTTATTCCTTTCAGTTTTTTGCTAGCCTTTGAAGGGTCTTGGTTGTCCTTTAAATAAGCATATACTTTTGATCGTAATCCAACAAACTCTGTCATAACCTGTCCACCTAATTCATCTTTCATCATTCCTATCACTTTCTTATTTACACTAGGAAACCCATATGGATTATCTTTCGCATAATCAGATGTATCGAACCTCTCATTCAAACCCTGTTTGATATCTTGATAAAAATCTTCAGTTCTAATATCATATATGAAAGAATCAGTGTCCATATAACACAAATCAATTTTATCTCCATATTTAGGCTTCATATAATCATAATGGAATTCATACATCAATAACTTGGATAGTTCCAATACAGCAAAGCCGATATACATTGGTTTGTCTAATTTTATCTTTTCCTTTGACATTCTTGCTACTGAAAAGTTTTCACTGAATATTATTTCAGATTTAAAGTTGGGTTTCTTTATTATTTTTTCTCTTGTTGCATCATCTGTTATTATTTCCATATCCGCTCGCTTCCTTACGTTTTCCATAGTTTTTCCAAAGCAAGCATTATTCATAAGCTTAAAGAAATCCTTCTCAAAATCATTTGTACCTTTAGTTCTAAGTGCTGTGTTGTGGTCTATATATCCTTTTAAGTAAGCACTTTCAGTGAATCCTAGTATTCTGTGTACTCTTTTCAATATCAAGCCTTTTTGTAAATAAAATTCTAGGTTCCTGTGGTGAACTACATAGTTGGTTTTATCTAATACTGTGGTACATAGCTTACCGTTAAAGTGTTCGGGTGCTAATGGTAAATCCTTGTGTAATTCATGTAGTTCTTTTGGATATTCTAAATCTACCTCATATATAGCACCCACATCTTGTCTCACCGACTTAATCGTAATCACCGAATTGATATGACTTTTCAGATGGTTGTAATACTCGATTGATTCGTATTCATTCCTTTCTTTCAAATCATCCGGTATGGAAATGAATTGGAAATCATTCGCTGGTAAATTCTGCGACATTGCCCACCCATATAAATTATTTTTATCTAAATACACTAAATAATTAGATGGCTTATTCTTATTATAATCACTTGTATATTTATTATTTGCTTTTGCGTATCTTTTTATACATTGGGATACACCACCTCTTATTCCTTTTTCTATAAAGGTATACATGTCTTCCTTTGAGAATAACGGCAAGTCTACTTTCGAATGCTTTAGGAAAGCATCCCATGTTAGTCCTGGAGCTGAGAAGTAATGAAGTGGATCCAGATCATAATTATGTATACACACATTTCTGAAATTCTCTACAACATCCGACAATATTAAAACATCACTTTTTAGGTATAATTTAGTATAATCAAGTAATGTTTCACAGTTAAATTGCTTCCATATAGATACCGCTCTTTTATAATCACTTTTGTCAATACCTTTCCCCGTCAACCTAGAATAAAAGCTTTCTATTGGTGGTAACTTTGTACATTTCATTTTATCGAAACTGTCTACGAATTCATAGGGATATACCCCTTTTTTAACTATTTCTTTGAATTCATCGTCATTTTTGAAGCTGTTAGATGTGAATTTGAAATTCTGTCTTAGATGATTACAAGGTACTTTGCAATCACATTTTGCTAAATTTGCTGATAGTTTGTCTAAAGATGAAGCCATAAATCTAACTGAATCTATAAACCGCATCTCATATTTTATTTTCGTATCCGCTTTTGTAATACTTATTGATTTCGAGAATGAGATGAAACTTTCTGCACTTTCAAAAATTCCGTTATCAGGTATCAATTCTCTAACAAATAAATGAGAGTCATATTTTGATAAATTATGCATTACTACCGGGATATGCCTAGGAATCCTGTATTTCATATTACATTCAGCATGAGCAAATCCCCTATCTTCTCCTGTCATGTGGTCGTGATCAAAGTGAGGATTTTCAGTAATTTCAGTTGTACAGATGTGACAAGTCTTATTCATTAGATTTTTCCATTTTTCGGTAATTTCTGCATTGGTATAAGTATGGTTTCTTTGTCTGCTTTCATATTTGTTTGCAATTTCTGTGGATACTTTTGTAACGGTTTTAACAAAATGTTCTGCAGCGTCTTCACCGAAACAGTCATAGTATTTGTTCTGGTTTGTATCAAAGGAACAGCATACCTGAAACCCGTAAGCAAATGGTTTCTGTTTGGCCACTTTTATTGTTTTCTTCCCGTTTACCTGATTGTATTCTTCGTTATAAGACTCAAAGTCTGCTATTATGCAATAAGGTACTTTCATTTGTTTTGCAATATTTTTATATTGTATACTTGAACCTTCAGGAGGCATTATAATATCAGGATCTTCGCAATTATTTTTACTCTCATGTTTTTCATATTGTTCTTCTTTTGTAAAATGCCTTCCGCAAAAAGTGCAGAGGTATGTCTTTTTTTGTCTTGTAGATATTTGAGGACCAACTAATCTGCTCAGATCCTTTACCAGTACATAATGATTATCGAAATATAATAAATTAATAACATGTTTAGCTGTTTTGCCATTGATTGTACTTTTTAGTATATGACTTCTGATAATTTTCTCTTTTTCAATTTGAAATAAACAAATCTTAATGTTGTATCTATTTTCAAATTTGTGTATATCTTTAGTATCCATTGGGAAGTTGGTAACCCCTTCGAAATCAAATTCGTTCTCATATTGTTTATATTTCGAAATTCTTTCCGGATGATCCTTAGCTGGATGTAGATTTGCTAAGATAGACCAAAGGAAACATTTCTGGTCGTTATTTTCAATATTCAAGCAAGCTCTTTTATTTTTTACGAAATCTGGCAGTATTTTAAACGTTCCTCCCATGTAAGATTCTATTCGTGTCATCCTATAATCAATTCCTTCATACCGACTAAATTGTAGCCCAGATCGAGGGGTATTACTTAAAGAACTAAGTCTCTTGTTATTATCATTCAAATGATTATGAGTAAGAATGCTATTTTTATTTAAAATCCAAGAAGTACTGTTGTAATACACTACTACTTCTTCATCATTCTCCTGTCGATGGAAAATAACACGAGTTACAAACTGAACTCTATACTGATAAAGTTCATTCATCCGCCGCTGTAAATCGGCGAAAGTAAAAGCAATAAGAGTATGTTCATCTCTTCCATTGCTTTCAACTGATACGTTTACAGTGTACAAATTCTCATTTTCCCTAGAGATAGTAGGTTGTTCTTCTTCAGTTCTAAATAAATGATCAGGAATTAATTTTTCTACTTGGATTTTTTTCTTATTTATGAAGAGAGTTGATAAACCAATTGGTTTCTGTCTACTGTTATCACGTCTTTCTGTTTGATCTCTTATGATATCTCTATTTTTCTGTACGGAATCTTTATGTTTGGTAATAATATTATTATAGTATTCTCCAACTCTTTTTAGTACTTCTTCTCGGTTTCCGCGAGTTGATAGGTTCTTGTTTTTCAGAAATTTCTTTAATTCGCTTGTCTCTTTTTCTTTGTTATCATTGTATTCTTGTTTTAGTTTTGTAATGGTGATATTATTTTCTTTTATCTCATCTTCCAGAATAGTTCGTAATCTCGGTTCTGGTTTGTAGTCGGATGGTCTGTTCTTATTATGAGTTCTTTCGTTTCTGCGTTCAATTTTAATTTTATCTTCAGCTATCAAAATATACTTATTAAGATGGTTTATTATATTATTTGTTATTTCATGTTTCTTAGCTCCATTTGTTTTGATTTTATTAATTTTCGCATAAGTCCGCAGTTCATTATATGTGTATAGCGATAATCTTTGTATAACCGCTTTGTTGTTTGATATAACCTTTTTACAAAGCTGAATAACCTCTGCAGTATTCATCATTTAATAGGGGAACATTTTTATTAATAAATTTCTCCCGTCTGAGTTTTGTCAGCCGTAAAGAAAAGCACTGGTTTCAGTATGCGTTTCACAGAGCAAGCGCTGTCTATATTCTCTCCAATCAGTCAAGAAAGATTCCATACAGTTTAGCAGGTGGTGGATGTGTTCCGAATCGCGAACCTTTCATTCAATCAAATAATTTCTGAAACAATTTTATTACATAATAAATGGAAGAATTAGAAAAGAAAATGTATGTTTACCGTCGCAGTTACAAGTACTACAATCGTATAAGTAATAGCTTACTTGTATCCAAATTCCTCTTTTCGGCAGCAGGAATGTCTGCGTTTCTAGTGCTACCTTTAGCTTCTTTAAGTTTGGGTGCTGTTATCATCGAAATAATTGAAAAGCAGTTAAGCATTGCTGATAGAAAAGCAGAATTTAGGACTATTTATGATTTTTATACTGAGTTGTTGTCAATGCTAAAATGCGGACAATTAACAATTGAGGAGGTAATTCAGAGAGAAACAGAGATGCGTAAAACCTTTCGATTTTTTCCTCGCGAAAAATACATGAAACAAGTCCGTCTGAATGGCTATAAATATTGTAATAAATCTATAAAAAGTCAAGAGAAATTACCAAACATATAGTCTATTGCTATACTGAATATTGTTTCCTAACTGTCAAACAGATCTTTATTTCATACGCGCATTAATGAGCTGCGTCATTCAAAGGTCTCGCCGTCAATTTGGGATGTAATTACAGTCTCCGGCGTGACTAACACAATCTCATCTTAACTCGGAAACTTTTGCGAATTGAACAAGGACCCTTGGTGTAATGGCTCAACGCTCGGCCGAACGTTGACTCATCACCATTCAGACCTTCGAATCCCACTGACCGCAGTTTCTGTTTGTCGATAGTGGGATGGTAATAAAAACTTGCGGGTTCCCCGTTCAGGGCCCCCCAGACTAAGGCCACATCACCACAAACACTACACCAATCGGGGTGTACCAACATCACACCTCTTAATTTTCAAAGTCTGGGGGTGTTGGGTTTTGCAAAAATATTTTATAAAGTTCAAAATCGGTAATCATCATATCATCATGCAAACTCAGTACTGCGTTTGTATCTATCGCATTTATACGATAAACGTGGTTGGTTTCTATTACCAGATGTTTCAAAGCGATTGGGATTTTTATTTAATAAAATCATCCCCTAATAAATGGAGTCCACAAAGGAAGTCTTGAATACAATCAGAATGAATAAATACAATGAGACAATCAGGAAAGAAGAACTAGTTCTAGGATTGAAATATACTATCGTTAAAATGAGAATTGCTAAGACAAAATACGGTGATAAGTTGGTTGTAGTTATTAATCATAATGACAAACCCTGTGATTTGTTTATAACACAGAAATATAATGCCATTGCTAACGAATTACTTTTACAGAAAAATCTAGTTTTGCAACCGATTGTACGCGAAAACAAGAACAAAGAAACATATGTGGATTTAGAACTGTTTACTCAGTAATATTTGAATAAAAAATGAAAAATGTAAAAAAAAAAAGAAGTAGTGTATATTGTAGTATTTTATATGTAGTAAAGGGTAATATTTCTCATTTCTTGTATCCTTTATTTTGGAAGTAAGAAAATAAAAATGTTCTTAAAAAGGGGGATAATTTGGTAAAAAGGATGTTAAAATTTAAGAAATTGATGTTAAAATGGGGTTTTGAAATTGGGGGGAGGGTGGAGTGGGAGCGGCGATTATATACTACTCTTGATCATAGAGCGTGTTCCACCCTACTTACCGTAGTTACTACGCATGACGTCACAAATTCTGGCTTTTTGCCGTCAAGGCTGGAACGATCTTTCTATTTTCCAGCGAGATATCATGCCACGGGAGAATCCGACCAAACACGTTACAGAGATGTGTAGTTACTACGCTTACCACGCTCCCGAGCATGGTAAGCAAATAGTAACTATTAGTTACTATTCCGAGAAGGTTGGAACGGTCAGCGTAGTAACTTTTCGTGAGGATGGAACGGAAATTATAACTAATAGTTACTATTGGTGCGAGGGTGGAACACGCTCATAGTCTAGCTCCCGACGGGAGTTAGTAATAAGCATACATGTCACCGAAAGAAATTACATGTACATACCAAGGTAAGAGTTGCTCTAAAATGAAGGGTTCATCTGGTTTGCAGAAATCACCCATCGATTCAACAGGGAACCTGGTTTTCTTGATATTCTTGCTGATGCAAGCATGGTGGATGAGCTGCGTCACAGCCAAAGCCATTGTCTTCTGCAGATCCTCAGTTTTCTTTGCCGTTGTCAAAAATTTCTATGAAAAAAAATGGAGCCTCATTTACCTTTACACGGTACCTGTCTGCAACCAAATTTTGAGCCAGTATTATTCAGCCGCATCTCATGTGATATAGTAATTTTTTTCTGCTTCTTTAACGTAATGTCGTCATGCCACTCGACTCCTAAACTTCAACCGTTGAATAATGTGGAGTAATGCTAGTTACATTAGGTGTAATGACGACGACATGCTACACTTAACGCTAAATTAATTAACAGAATCTGTCAACAAATAGACCGCATTCAAGCACCATAATAAACAGAATAGTGTTTAGTAGCAAACGTCACTATAGCAACACTGGGGCAGCCTTCATCAAACCACTTGCGTTGGCTGAGTCGAATGTTCTGTTCAAAAATGAGCTACTTCGGTAAAATCATAGGCGATAGTATAAGCACGTTGTATCAAACAGGCTTAAATTAACGTTTAGATTAAAATTAATATCGCTGACGGATGGAGGAGTAGCCAAAAAAGTACGAAATCTGATTTCTTAGTTTCTTAAATAATATAAAAATAAGTTAAATTACAGAAGATGCTACGGAAAAAACAAACAAAAAACAGGCTGAACCTCGAAAAAAAGAAAAGAGCGCTGACATGTCTCCTATAAAGATCTGAGCGTTGTTTCTTTTCATTTGTCCATTTAGCCAAAAACTGCAATATCCGACAAGATATATCCGCATCGTTTGCTTCTTGGGACTTCTGTATTTTTCCTCCACTCATATTGACTAGATAATAGCTGCGTTCGCTTTACTCCAGGCTGTCTCTGGTTTTTCCTCACTGACGTACGATTCTTGTCATACTGCGCGTGTTGTGGTCACCGATGACGTCACAAGAACCTGCCTGCCGAGCACATTCTGTTTATTCTGCACCGGTGAGAAGTCAGATCGGGGAGCAGTCACCCGTGAATGCAAAAACGCGTTACAAGAAGCACCGACGAGCCGTCACCGGACACCTACCCAATGAAAAATTTGTAGCCTGTGTAGTCGTATGGTAGTTATACGAAAAAGTTGCATGTATTGATATGGAGTAGTACAAAATACTTTAACTTAATGTGCCTCACACTGGGATGATCTTAAGCAGTAGTATTCGGTAGCATCTCGCCTTGCTCCAGTAACATCCAATCTTGCTATAGTAGCATGTAGTAGCATCGGTTGATAATGCATGCTATTTTTTCGTACAGCTTCATACTACTATGACTTCTGACAGCTACACTGTCAGAATTTTATAACAGACAACATAAGCATGCGCGGTTTCGACAGACAATGCGTAACAGACAACACTTCGGATGTTGTCTGTTGTGTTTGAAAATATTATGCATAACAGACATTTACAGAGGCGAAAGCCTTATTATTGCAATTATATATGATATGATATGATATGATATTTATTGCAAAAAGCCAACTGGCCATAGCAACTACCACAAAAAATCACTTACAATAAAACAAACAAAACAACAAAAACAAAAAATGACAATCCTAGATATAGCTTAATAACACTTACATTAGATCCTCCCGATGCTTCGCTGCCAACCGGACGAACACTGCCAAAATTCTCATTACTGCGAAACACTTGTCTCCAATCAGATCTACTAACCCTTCCTCCCCTAAAGCACTCCTCCCAAACATTTCTTCCCTTAATCCCCCCAACTCACCACATTCACACATAAAATGTAACAGACTCTCATCAATTTCACCACACATAGGGCAAAAGTATGGACCATCACGTACCCTGTTTTTCCCCATGTATTTCCTTGTTTCCCCAAGTGGTAGTGCGTTCCCCCTTAAACAAACTAGTGCCTCTAAACTTTTCGCATCCAAACCCGCCCTAAAATATAGTTCCTCCCCCCATCCCTCTTTAGGACATACATATATAAAAAAAACCTTGCCATCAGGAAGAGCCGAAAAATCGCCAAAAAGCATCTGCTGAATTTTCAGACACCATGACGACAAACAAAAAATAAGTAGATGCTTTTCTGGCCGTTTTTTGGCTCTTCCTGGCAATGCTTTTTATGCATAACATTTCATGTATAACGTTTTCATCACGACAAACAAAAAAGTAGTAGATGTTTTTCTGGCTGTTTTTTCGATCTTCCTGGCCATGCTTTTTATGCATAACACTTCATGTATAACGTTTTCATGACGACACACAAAAAAGAAGTAGATGCTTTTCTGGCTGTTTTTTGGCTCTTCCTCGCAATGCTTTTTATACATAACATTTCATGTATAACGTTTTCATCACGACAAACAAAAAAGAAGTAGATGCTTTTCTGGCTTTTTTTTGGCTCTTCCTGGTAATGCTTTTTATGCATAACGTTTCATGTATAACATTTTCATCACGGCAAACAAAAAAGAAATAGATACTTTTCTGGCTATTTTTTGGCTCTTCCTGGCAATGCTTTTTAGGCATAACACTTCATGTATAACGTTTTCATGACGACACACAAAAAAGAAGTAGATGCTTTTCTGGCTGTTTTTTGGCTCTTCCTGGCAATACTTTTTATGCATAACATTTCATTTATAACGTTTTCATGACGACACACAAAAAAGAAGTAGATGCTTTTCTGTCTGTTTTTTGGCTCTTCCTGGCAATCCTTTATATGCATAACATTTCATGTATAACGTTTTCATGACGACACACAAAAAAGAAGTAGATGCTTTTCTGGCTCTTCCTGGCAATGCTTTTTATGCATAACATTTCATGTATAACGTTTTCCAACACAACAGATAACATCCCAAGTGTTGTCTGTTACGCACTGTCTGTTGAAACCGCGCATCCTTCTGGTGTCTGTTATGAAACTTCTGAGAGTGTAGTATTTCCCTAAGCTGCAACGTACACAGAAATCTACTAACTGTTTTATCGAATATTGCAAGCCATTCGAGGGTTACAGCGTTTACGGACGGATGTACTCTTTCGTTTGGGATTCATTTTGTTCCCCACAGAAAAGAATATGCAAAGAACTTACCATCAAAACCCCCAGCAGTTCTCTCGTTGGAGTTCGGACGACCAAAGGGAGCATGCTGATGGCTTGCAAAGATCTTTCGGTACTCATGTGGCCACCCGCAACCAATTCAAGTGTTAGCAACACGGAAGGGTTCGACCCCGAAGACATTAATGCATCCGTGAGCATTTGCCTGGAAAAACAAATCTCAAGGAATAGCTGATGGTATCTTCCTGGGGGAGGGGAGGGGGGGGGGGGCTTGACGAATTTAGCTATGACAATAACCAAACAAATAGTTTCTTATCTGCCAATATAAAACGGATACGTCAGTTTTGCAGTGTCAAATACGATTCGCTGTCAGCTTCGACCGAAGGGACAAAGTTTTCTCATCAAATATTAATTTTGTATATATATTATATTCAATATAATCTAAAAAAAAAAAATAACGGACAACCCGATCGGTTGTTTTTACGTCAAAACATAACGGCATAACATAACAATCTACAAGTAAATACAATTTTGCGACATTTACACCGACGTCTTGTGATAAATATGGTCAATAACATACTATATATAAAAATTAACGTTCAAAAGCGCTCCGAGTTATATCACCGAACAAACGTGGGAACGAAACTCTGAGTGAGTACTTAACAAATGACAACGGCTAAACGTCTCCTCCAGTTTGCTACAATGCTCTCAAGCAACTGCCCCAGTTTAAATTCACATACCTAAAATTCCAGCACGCATTTGGCGTGTGGGTTCGACACTGGAACCAGCCTCTATGTTATACCGAAATAGTTATAAGGCGGACGCTAAATATTCCACCTCAGGGACGGGTACGAATGGTTCGACTATACACTGTCAGAAGTTCCACAACAGGTAGCACGAGGATGCGCGGTTTCAACAGATAATGCGTAACAGATAACGCTTATCTGTTGTCGATCAAAATGTTATGCATAATAGCGTTACCATCAGGAAGAACAGAAAAACCGCCAAAAAGTATCTCCTGAGTTTTCCGACATCATGCCAATAAGGAATAAAGTCAGTAGATGCTTTTTTGGCTCTTCCTAACAAAGCTTGTTATGCATAACATTTCATGCATAACGTTTTCAAACAAATATTCAAACAATGTTTACAACGGATATACTGATTGATTTGCCTTCATGTATATTGACGTATTCAACACGCCATTTGGCCCCAAGCCACGATATGTGTTGATATTTGAAATAAAGGGAAGCTGAAACTGAAACTACGATTCTTCATCATCGATGTCGGATCGATGTGAAAATCGATGCGGAGTGAACAAAAGTTGGATGAATTAGCAAATTCGGTAAAGAAAGGGGAAGCAATAAACACGTTAAATCACCCAATTTCGAAATGCGGGGACAAACGATTTTATAAACGGATTTTTCAAACAAAACAGATAACATCTGAAGTGTTATCTGTTACGCATTATCTGTTGAAACCGTGCATCCTCGTGTTATCTGTTATGAAACTTCTGAAAGTGTATTGTAGGCACAATGAGTAAGCAAGGGGAAAAATAGCACCAAATCCCAGCCAATCAACATACCCGATGATATTTATTATAACTACATCGGATGTACACTGTAAAAACAAATATTGCAGTATTTGCTACTGAGATTAATCTTGTCTCTTCTCAGATAAGATTATCTCTATTTCGGATTAATCTTATCCCAGTAGAGATAAGATTAATCCCAGTGGCAAATACTGCAGTTAACTTTAATCCTTTCTCGGAGAAACTTTTTACTGTGTAGCGAACGTTTTTCAAGATAGAATGCATATTCCATCCTGGAAAAACATTCGCAACTTCCGATGTAGTTGGAGTAGTAAAGTTGTGCAGTAGCCAACTCTTTCATGGACCACTTGTAACAAAGAAGTCAGAATTTATCAGAATTCGTATTTTTCGCCATGAAAGTTACCACAGTTCAACCTTGTGGAATTTGGCGATCAAACGACAAACAGGTAGTTATACCAAGAACAAATAAGCACCAGAACCTCCATCTCCCTATTTCTGTAATAAGACCATGCGGAGTCGAACAGATCCCTATACCCTGCCCAATACAAATGAGCGGAGGGTAGGAGCTAAGTCGAACATCACAACTGGTTACCTCTATAAACAGCTATATCGCAGTAAAGCCCCGGAGAAGAAATCTCCGAAGTAAAAGACGAATGGTTGTCTATCATTGTGACGTCACATGTTAAGCGTTGCAAAGCGAGTCAGCACGCCTCTTGCACCATTTCCTCTGCGCAGCGGCGAAGATAGTCAGGGGGATAGAGGGAATACGAAGATAGATGGAAGTAGACGGGCATCAACTCGAAGCTCAGCAAGTACCTCTAGCTCTGATCCGTTTTGTCAGGTGTATATAGTCACTGCATGGGGCCAAAGACGGATGTTCTATTGGCTTATTTGTTCTTGGTTATACCTAGTAGAGGGTCGGAACTCAACGCAGCACCCTCTGGTTCGACCAGGGATAACACTTCCCCCAAGCTTATGCCTATTTTTCTAATATCCGTACCTTGAAACCGAGCCCTCCTTAGACGAGCCGAGTATCTCTGAAACGGATGCCTGAAGCTCTTCGTAGCCCATGTAAGAAATGAGGCGCCTAAGACCCCCCAGGCGGTCTGAGATGAACTTCGATGCCGGAGTGGATTCAAACTCGGAGCTCCGAAGGTCCGAGACGATGCTTTCAAGCATAGGCTTTATCTTCTGCCCTAAGTGCATTGTTTTGAAGATCATTGAAAACTCCGATTCGTGGATCGATGGCTGTGGGAGGGCTGTAGCCTCGGATCCTGAGTCTGTGGGCTGTAAGGATGAAAAACGAAAATGAAACGAATAAAAACAATTCATAGGATATTTAAAAGCTGAGTCGTAAACCAAGTGTTTGTGTTAACCCAGCAAGCTGGAACGGATTCTATCTTTTGATTTTTTGGAATAACTATTAAAATTCCAAAAAAGGAAGCCAAATAGTTTTTTTTCTGCACCGACCGATTCCACCTTGATCAGATATTTGTTGAAAACCTGATGGAATATCAGAGCCGGGAAAATCTGGATCATGGGAACATGTGAGCTAGGTTCTGAAAACAAAAATTGGGATATATATGAACAGGCCTTTCGTTTCGTATGTCACTACTTCGAATGCATATGTTTTCTTTTATTTTAAGGTTTGTAGTTTAGGTTGAAAATATTCAGATAAATAATAAAAAAATTTCTCTTAAAGGACCCCTCTCGCTATTTAGTCTTCAACTTACAGTATTTTAAAATATTTGAATGCTTTAAAACTATGCCGTGCTTTCAACAAATAACACACGGTTTTCGCTGTTTTAAGCCATTTCCGAGACCCGTTAACTTGTAGCGAAGACAGGGAAACATTTTAAATGACCATTTTTCTGATAGAAAAACTTCGCGCAGACAACCGTCGATAGCGTGACACGCATCGAAGGCAGCAAAACACGGCAAGTGAGAAAATCAGCGTGGTTTTGTTAGATGGGTTAGAATGTACCGTACCGTTTATAAATATATAGAGAGATTATGGAAGTAGGTTACATTAGTATTAGAGGTAAGACAGGTCCTTTAAGCGATGTTCACATTCTCCCGTCTGTGCAACAGTACAGATATCTCGGCAGCCAAGCCGCAATTACTACAAGGGTAATTACGAAGCGATGCGCAGTGAAGTTAGTCGGATAAACTGGTCACAAGAATTTGATGATGACTTTTCTCTGGATGAGGTGTATACCAAGTTCCAACAAATCATACTTTCAGCCGAGGCCAAATTCGGGGCTTCGCAGTTTTCAACCTAATTTTATTTTCTGGATAAACTACCACCGGAATCTGATGATGACTTTCTCTGGATGAGTGTATACCAAGTTAAGACAAATTATACTTTCAGCCAAGGCCAAATTCAGGGCTACACAGTTTTCAGCCTAGTTTTATGTTCTGGCCCGGCGATCATCCAGCGAAGCCGTTATACTTACGAAGTAGCTATAAATCAGCGACTTGATGGTCGGCTCTCCGCGAAGTCTCGCTGCTTTTGCGCTGATTCCCGTCGCCGCTTTAACCGACGTCAGCTCCAGCCGGACGAACGTGGTGCCTTCCAGACCTTCTGTATTGTGCCCATATGGATCGACTGAGAGCTTTTCAACTGTGGTGATCCTCTGAATGGTCATCCCGCTGTGACTTGTTAGGGGACCACATGCCAGAACTCTGGTGTTTGACGTACGCTGCAAATAAGTGTCGAAAATTTAAACAAACTAATACGAACACGGCAATCGGCTGCAATACCAGATGACTTTAGTACTTTTTTATTGAGTTATTACCCGATGAAAAATTTGTAGCCTGCGTAGTAGTATGGTAGTAGTACGAAAACGTTGCATGTAATACTATGTAATAGCAGAGAATACTATCATTTAATGTGCCTCAGACTGGTCCAATCTGATGTAGTAGTATCCAGTAGCATCTTGTCTTGCTATAGTAGCACCCAGTCTTGCTAATAGTAGCATATAGTAGTATGCAGTAACACGGTAGCCTTGAAGTAGAAGCATGTAGTAGCATCGTTAGTACTGCGTGCAACTTTTTCGTACTACTTCATGGTACTATTTTGAGATAAATTTTTCATCGGGTAGGTAATCTGTGTACGGTAAGGGTTCCTTGGGCCCAAGCTGACTGCGAATTATATTCGGCTACGCTAAACGGATAAATCAGCAGAGATTATTCTTGCGATATTCGGTCCTTCCTGACATGATCCAGCTGGATAAATGAACTTGCGAAAAAAAAAAAAAAAAGATTTTCTAGTTGAATGCGAGCAACTTTCAGACCTCAGGAGACACTTTCTTAATGGGTATACTATCAAGTTCCCCGATATTCTTGAAACAAAAAATAAAGCTAAGATACTTAAAATATGCCAATTCTTAAAGAGTGTATTAGTTAAATAAAGATAAGTATTGAGTGATGTAAAGTGTATTGTAACTCATGTATTTTGTACGGCCAATTGGCTATCAAATATATTCATATTCATAGCCTATATTGCATGTACTTAAAATCTTCAAAAACAGCTTCAGAACTTAATTCTTTAAATCTAAATATCCATTTTTCATGTTTGGGTCGTTCATTCTACCTTCGCAGACTTCTTCCTTCCAGCCTCAACCCATTCGATTCGCCCCACTATTGTGCAGAAGCATCCCAGTATGAAGGATGTAGTACCATAGCGGAAACTAACGCGCAAATTAATTTGTTGAAATGTTAAAGCACAACTTTTACTAGAAATTAGCTTTTCACTATAAAGTGGATGAGAAAATCGTTTTTCGAAAATACTATTACTTTCCACCTGAATTTAGCGATTTTCTTGTCAGCGCTTGTCGATTCTATCCAGCCTTCCTGCTCTCCGACGCGGCGGCTGGGCGCAAACCATTTGAAAACTGAATGCGCCGTGGTTAGAAGTGGAAAACCAAACAAATAAGAGAAGTCAAAAGACATAAGATTCTGATATCCTTGTGTGTCAACGAGTTCTCAGCGGATACTGAATATTCTTGCAAACTTTGAGTTTCCTAACGGGCAAAACTCGGCAAGGCCGAAAGAGTGCTAAAAACTGGTAGAAACAAAACGAAACAATAGAGAAAGGTGGGGATTTCAGAAGCTTATAATTCCATAAGGGAGCTAGGTATATTATAAAAGACAGAATAAGCAAGAGGGGTCCTTTAAACTATAAATTATTTGTTGACATGTTCAAATATTTCAATACAAGAAGATCTACGCACCTGTGCAGTGGTCTCGCATCCGCTTGACGACAATTTGCAATTCAACCCAACTGGGGTCATGATGTTGAAGTTGGCACCTTTCTTGCATTTGTCCAAACTGCGCGTTTTCACAATCTCGAACACTCCCTGTTCCGGTGAGCATTCAGATTTGAGCGGAATCATCGACGGGTCGGTTTGAATCCTTGTTGAAGGGATCTTGGAGATTTCGTACCAAACTTCGCAGTCTCCAGTTGGACTTTCCTAGAATTACACGCGAATGATGCACCGGATGATGCAAGCAAAGACAACAGACTGAGATTCTATGAGCGTGTTCCACCCATCTAACAACAGTAACTATTAGTTACTATTTCGTTCCAACATCAAGAAAAGTTACTACGCTGACCGTTCCAACCTTCTCAAAATAGTAACTAATAGTAACTATTTGCTTACCATGCTCGGGAGCGTGGTAAGCGTGGCAGCTACGCATCTCTGTAACGTGATTGGTCGGATTCTCCCGTTGCATGATATTCTACTGGAAAATAGAAAAATCGTTCGGCCTTGACGGCAAAACGCCAGAATTCGTGACGGCATGCGTAGTAACTACGGTAAGTAGGCTGGCACACGCTCTATCACAATTCCAAACTGGCGGCAAATAACAAGCTTTCAGATTCTTCGTGAGAAAGACGCGATTCAAACCGGTAAATTATCCACTGCCAAACCCAATGGAACCCAGTTGATTTCTTCCCTTTTTTTTACCTTTAGATCTCAAACATCTTTCAGACATTCTCCAACCCCATAAATCAATTTAACACATTTTCTCTTATCTGCGTTAGTAACCTTAAAGCAATCATTATGATCCAGCTCTTCCACGCGTACAAGGGATAACTCGGGGGAAAAAAACGTGTTATTTTTTCCAATTATTAGGGAATAATGTTCGGTATTTATTTCCGGATTAGGACCGGAATGCCAATGCTAGTCCACAACTCTTCGACCCAGCATACTCTTTTTCTACCGATACCTTGCAGCTTATGCGTTTTATCAAAAGGTTTTTATCCTTTTCGTAATTTCTGGGTACATCGGATTCCAGTCGGCACCCTTTACCCGGTAGAAACGCGAAGCGGACATTTGTACAGATAATAACAACTGCAGACAGTCATTATTAGAGCTAACAAATTTCTGTTCGGCTGGATTTCATCGTCTTAGCAGGAAAAACAAGAGATGAAAGCTCATATGGCACTTGTCGGAACAGTTAGCATGTTTCTCCCCGCCCCAGCTCCCCCCCCCAGCGATCAGACCCACTCCAGACTTGAAACTCCATGTGAGGAGTCCCCGCGTTTTTGTTTGTCCCCGGGACTCCCTCCCGTATTTTCGCGAGCCCCACGGACGGGGAATGCTTCGATTATCATCACCATCATCAAAATGGACTCGCTTTCAGATTAGGAGGGGAATCAATTTTTGCTGGTGTAGGTGCAATGTAAAATTAATTAAAAATAATCAGAATAAACAAAACCAAAATAAAGTGGATCCAAACTAATTTCGTCAACTGCATATGTTTTTTCTAACAAAATCCATCTTAGAAGCATTCCCGGTGTTCTAGTCCGCGTGGAGCGACTCCCTCTATTCTCGTCGTTCTCTTCGACTCCCCGAGGAGTTCCCGGGGGACGGCGAGAAAACGCCTGAAGATTGAACAAAGAAAACTTTAACCACTTCGACAGTTCTCGTCCTAATAGACCGAAGTACAAACTTTACATAGGACTCGAGGTATCCAGTATCCGGCCACTTACGTTCGGGGATCTCAAAAAGCGAGAGAATCTTGTCTGAACCCCACATCTGAACTCTACCAATTTGGCATAAAGACTTATGAAAAAAAAAAAAAAAAATCAAATCAAATCAAACTTGACGAGCTGCAGAGAAAGCTTTCGGTCGCGGCGTTTCCTCCGCATCGCGGTCGTGGCCGTTTGTTTGAAGTGTAATTTTGTTTTAAGTGTAAATTTGTATTCTAATTTACATTGTGCTCTATCTTTTCTCTATGAACTCCACTATTTCTATTTTATGAAAGTGGGTTGTTGGGAAAACCCTCTCTGCACGCCAATTGCTCCAGTCCAACATTAAATAACGTTTAGGGCAGTGACTATTTACAAATGTACAAGCCAGGTATACGTGACGTCAGGAAAATCAGGAACCCTTAAAATTACAGCAAATCCACTTTAAATATTAAAAGCCATTAATCTGGTTGAAGGCTGCCTACCAACTGAACTGGTAAAAGCTTCTATGAAGATACATTACCTTACTGAACACTGCTAGATGGCCTTATAAATGGAAAAAGCGCGGAATATTCAAATAACGTCAAAGACAGAATCGGACGATTCCCAACATGGGTAAATGAAAAGATTCATTCATTCATTGTACCAGGAGACAAAGGCAGTTCGTAGTTATGTATGAAACAATCCTGAAAAACGCCTACCTCTCGAACGTTGTAGACTGAGTTTGGCTCCATAAACGCACTGGATTTGACAACCCACGCTTGCTGCTCTTTATCCGAGGTCCACTGGAACTGAAGCTGAGATGCGATCGATTTGTGGAAGTTTGTGACCCAAACCGGTTCCTTCTCGTCGCTGGATGTCAGACCAACAACCTGGAACATGAAGTTTACACGATAAGCTTAATGGCCGACAACGCGGTAGGTACCCAATCCTTCCATCCCAATCCTTCCGAACCCAGGTGGCTCTCATCCGACAATAAATAAAACCCACTATTAACCCTGCAACTCGTTCGTAATCTGTTAGAAATAATTTCAGTTCAGAGAATCATTTGAAGTTTCGTATTTTTTTTTTACAAACCAATCAGAATTAGCGAAGCGTACCCAATCCTTCCATTACCAGAAAACCCAGTTGTCTCTCATCGGCCAATAAATATAACCCACTAGTAACCCTGCAACTCGTTCGTAACCTGCTAGAAATAATTTCGGTTCAGAGAATCATTTGAATTTTTAGTAATTTTTTTACAAATCAATCAGAATTAGCGAAGCGTCGTTTTCCTGTGACACTGGCATGTCGGTCGCTTTTAGGCAACTTGAGTTTTTCTACAATTGTCAATAAAATTGTACCTTACCTTATCTTAAAAAGGTATGTGCCTACCTATCACCAGCAGTATACTAACCAGAGATCTTTTCAGATTATGATACGTCAGAAAGGAATGATAAAATTTTACTTCTGGAGTCTCTTTCATTCGGGTTAGCTGGCATGCCATAGACAAGTGACCTACTGATTATAAGAATAGAATATCTCCTATTGTGTACATGATTGCCGGAATCTACAATTTTAGTCCTGGAAGAAGAATCCGAAAATAATTTGGAATTTTCTTTTCATATAATAATAAGATATATCTGAAGCAAACAGGTTTTCGCATGTACCATTTTGACAATGCAAAACTGAAACGTCAGCTACATTTTATTAGAGCTATATTTCGGCCCTTCTTAGAAAGGGTACCCTTCAGGCTCAAGACGTTCGAGATGGAAAATGAACTTGTGGAAAAACAATTAATGATTCTTCCTTAAATATGGGCTTACTAAGTATAATATACTACGTACAAGACAAGATAAATATCCTCCGAAAATCAAGCCTCCCAGAAGGTACTCAACAAAGGACCTCCGTCACGCCACCTTTCAAATTTTTCCCAAAAAACTAACACAGGTCTTATTGTTTACGTGCCATGAAAATAATATAATAATAAGAATAACAGAAAACAACGCGGAAGAAATTTTAAGAAAAAATCCAGCATTGTACTGTGGTAATGTGGTGCATAACCAACTCATTCGCTGCACCTGCAAGTTCCTCGTTCCAATATAATGCTAATGAGAAATTTTGTCGCGTGTGACGTTGTGACCCATCTAATAAACTGGTTAGAAGTTTAAGACTTGTCTTACCTTTCCGCCGCTGAAGTAAACCGTCACCGTTCGCTGAAGATACATCGCTCCCTCTATTTCCATGGTCTCTCCCATTTCGGGGTCAACTGATCCATCTGTCTTTTCGTTGAAAGATTTCGCTGTTACATCAGTTAGCTATAATGAAAGGAAACATTATATCTGATAAAAAAAAGCCCAAAATAGTAAGCCATATCATTTTGCTTCTATATCGTAACTAGCTCTTTTGAGCGACGACTTATACCCTCAAATATCATCCTCCTTGCTTAAATGACCTCTTACCTCTTCCTATTCGATAAAACGTCTTCGACGGTTGTACGCACGGTTTCCATGTACGTGGTCGCCGTCCTTAAAGTTTAATTGAAAAGCCAACTTATTTTTGTGTCATTTAACTGAATACACTGAATTACTTAGATTCTGCAAAGGGATTTTCTTTTTTTCACTATCTACTTATGACGATGAGAATTTGTGACGTTCAGTATATCTGCGGCCGTCCCCACAGCGTAAATTCTACTATGACGCGGGAAAATTTGATCGCAACACAAACGCGGCTTTTCAGTGGGCAGTAGTGAGATTGGATTGCTTAGTGCCTGAAGAAAAAAAAATCATAAATCTTTCTCGTAAGGCATACAACAATAATACAAGCGCACAGAGGTACCACAAATCCCATGGAAATTCCACTATTTGAAAATCAATTATTCGTGAATAGCGGAACAACGAAGTAACGCATTTCAGCGGGTCTTCAAGCCTCTTTAAGCGAATGAGTGATGGGTAACTATATTGTACTTTCTCAGCCCATTTCAATTAAACTTTAAATTTAGAACGATAAATTTTCCAACTATCATCGCACTATATAGTCTTCTCAGACCTGCTACGGACAGAGAGAAGTATATAGATAGATATATTTAGTGCACCAAAGGCCAACTACGGCCATCGCAATTAGAAACAAGAGCTGGAATCTCATATGGCACTTGCAAGGCTGGGTCTGCAGAGGATGAAAGTAGGAACTCGTCAATTCGTGGGTTTGTTGCGATCATTTGTCTTTGAGATAAGAATAATAATGGGTCCTTGGAAATCGTGATAATGTTTAGTTCGTAAAACTATTTTATTTTTGCATTTGGCTGTGATGATGCGCACTTTAAGGGCATTAGAGATTCATATGTAAAGAACACTCAAGAAGCACAAATGATGATAAGATCATCGGAATCGTGAAAAATGTAAATTTTGCTCCAAATTATTGTTTGTACTTTAAGGAAATCTCTCTAATCTCTCCACTCCAAGCGTGTCACAAGATTTTCGGTCCTCGCCCCGCCCCTACGCCCCCCCCCCCCACATTCATCGGATTCGGTCAGGACTTGAAATGGGACATATGAGACATGACGTCTTTCCAAATATCAAATTTCATTAAGATCCGATCACCCGTTCGAAAGTTATGCATCCCACTAAATTCCAGATTCCGGCTCCCCTCCCTCCCCCCACGATGGTCGGATCGGGCGAGTGACTATTTCCAACTTAGTTTGGTTGGGTCCCTAGTATGCCTGCCAAGTTTCATCGTCCTAGCATATCTGGAAGTACCCTAAACCCGGGCTACCTGACCGACCGACAGACCGACAGACCGACGGAAATGTGATCGGTATATGGCACTTGGCCGGAAGGTAAGTTTCATAAAAATACAATGAACATAACCAATCAAGAACAACAACCCGACTAAAGAGACAAATAATTTTCTCTGTAGGCTTCCAGATGCACTAGATGACGAGGAGATGGGCCCCAAGAATCAAGATGGCCACCAAGGTCAGATCAGATTCAATTTTAAACGACCCCTCGCACTATGAAGTCTTCAACTTACAGTATTTTAAAATATTTGAATACTTTAAGAATAGGCTGTGCTTTCAACAATTAACCCACGGTTTTTGCTGTTTTAAGCCTTTTCCGAGACCCATTGACTCGTAGCGAAAACAGGGAAACAATTTTCAGGACCGGTATTCTTTATGGAAAAACTTTTCGCAGACAACCGTCAACAAAGTGATACACATCGAAGGCAGCAAATCACGGCTAGTGAGAAATCAGCGTGGTTGTATCAGAGGGGCTAGAATGTACGGTACGAAATTTGGGTCTCCCGGTTTAAAAATATATGAAGTGATTATAGAAGTAGGTTGCGTTAGTATTATAGGTAAGACAGGTCCTTTAACGAAATTATTCCTCCCTCTCGTCCATTTTGGGGTCAACTATTTCATCTGTTAGTTCGCTCAAGATATTATGCTAGTTAACTACAGTAAACAGGAAATTAACTTTGGACAAAGCCGAAGAATATGATGAAATTTGAACCTAGCAAACATTACAGCACAGTCGTGAGCGCAAACAATAATTCAAGTAAGATAGATAGATTAACACGGATCGACTAGAAGGAGGCACGGCACGGCACGACATAGTGTCCCGATGAAAAATTTGTAGCCTGCGTAGTAGTATGGTAGTAGTACGAAAACATTGCATGTAATATTATCTAATAGCAAAGAATACTATCATTTAATGTGACTCAGACTGGTCCAATCTTATGTAGTAGTATCCAGTAGCATTTTGTCTTGCCATAGTAGCATGCAGTCTTGCTAATAGTAACATATGCAGTAACACGGTAGCCTTGAAGTAGAAGCATGTAGTAGCATCGTTAGTACTGCATGCAACTTTTTCGTACTACTTCATAGTACTATTTTGAGATATATTTTTCATCGGGGTAGGAGGCACGAGTAGTAAAAAGAGGCACAAAAACTAAACGGGATCTTTCAGTCTCCAGAGTGAGGGGCAGGAACAATGTTTCAACTTGCCTTCTTTCAAGCTCTGGAGCTACTAACTCTCAATTACTTGTCTACTTCTAGTACCTGCTAAGCTCTTCTTATTACTGGTGCCTCCTGCACCACGCCGTGCCTTTTTTAAGTCGACCCCAGGTTAGTCAATTCCAGATACTCTTAATCATATTTGGGCAACTAATTTGCACCCTGAAAAAAAAAAAAACCACGGCGTCACTAGCACTTCAAGAATTCTTATTACTTTTGGGACCGTCAGAGCCGTCGAAGTATCCCAAATAAGAATAAGAATATTCGAAAATAAACAGCTGAATAAAGAACCGAACACGATTTCGTTCTTTATTTCAAAATTCTTTGTGGGTCATTGCAAATATCCAGTTCAAATTTTTACTTCTCGCGTGACTGTTTCAGAGTCAAAAAGCAAGGTAGTCCAAAATTCAGAGAAGCATACAAAAATAGCATACCTCTCCCGTAAAATTATCTAATCGGTGCAATTTTAAGTTTCCAGCTTACCGTAATGACAAACAGTATAGGGCTTTCATAAGTAGTGAAATGACAGACAAAAATGCTCCTCAGTCGGGATTTCAACCCAGGACCCTCTGTTTACATTACCATTTGAGCTACCGAGGGGCTTGTGAGCAGAGTTCGCAAACCACTACAATAGTCTGGTAGAAGCCCGCCATAGGAGCAGTGATCCCGCAAGAAGGCAAATTCATCTAACCAGTTCACATCCCCATATCACAGAAATTAACAATGTGACCCCGCTTTGTGGGTCCTGGTATGTCTACGTGGCTCCAACAATGGAATCCTAGACTTCTAAATTAAATTCAAAAAACTATTTCTGGTTTATTGGTCACGGTACAAGTCCCTTGCGTAAAGTGCCATCTATGTATTATTAGTGTAGGCCTACCGTGAAAGCAACAGCCGATTCGTCCACAGGTTCCACAGCCAATATTCCCTTCAAACTAAATCCTGCATACTGGGGAGCAATCTCGGGAATCCCGGTGGTCATCCATGTCTGGAAGGAGTATCCATACCTTTTGCCAACTTCAAAAACTGAAAGAAAAGAAGAAAAACTTCAAGGTAATCATTCAAGACAACCCCTTTTCCGCAACACCGCTGTCGACAACTCTGTAAAAAGTTTCTCCGAGTAAGAATTAAAGTTAACTGCAGTATTTGCTACTGGGGTTAATCTCATCTTTACAACTGGGATAAGATTAATCCGAATTAGAGATAATCTTATCTCATTAGGGACAAGATTAATCCCAATAGCAAACTGCAAGATCTTTCAATTTGTCGTTTGTGCAGTTAGCCTGGTATCTGATACACGGTTTTTCTGCAAACACGACTATTGCCGAAATTGCACCTTTCGAAGTCATTCGAAAAGAAAACTGATATCCAGTTACATCACTAAGTGCTAAAACTTCTTTCTCACCAATTTGACAAACTTTGATGAAAGTGAGATGACTTTTGAGATACCACGATCAGTTACGACGGTCGAACCGTGGTATCTGCTTATCAGATACCATGATAACTGGCCAGATACCACGATAACTACAAAACGCCTTTTGACCGTAGTATCAGATACCACGGCAACCGTGAAGACGACTTTAGACCATGGTATCAGATACCATGGTAACTGCAAAAACGCAACTACTGTGAATGCCGAAGCCTATCGTGGAGCCTTCCCGTTGCAAATTCCTTCATATCAATTATTAGTTACGTCCATTCCTTTCTCTCGATAACTTTTATGCAGTTTGAGAGATCGTCAGGTATACTGAGTATCATGAATACCCTTTAGCCGATACTCGCGACCTCCTTCACTTATTTTGTAACGCAATGATTATAGAATTGTATCCCCTTTTCAGCACTGTCTTGATTCTCCATTCTCAACTTTGTTTACCACCAGAAAAATGATCGATACTGCCCGGCCTCGCTCCGCGACAATCTCAACTGGCCTATTATGTATGGAGGTGACACTTGACGTGTGAGGTGGAATTACAGATGTCCGCGTTGTTTGATTGGAGAGGACGGTGTTATCCACCTCCTAGGGCATTGCCAGGAGTCTCCCTTTTCCGGATCAGTTTGGGCCCGGGTTGCTCCTCCCTGGTATACTGACACCGACTAACTACAAAGTAATAAAAAAAATGGTGGGAGACTACGTCAGGGGGAATTTAAATAGGAGGTAGTTTATTTTCAGTGTATTATGTTTGCTATCCATTAGTATATTTGTATGTGGTTTTTAGAAAAACAAAACCAAAGGTTTCGATGGGATCCCAAAATATTGCTCCCGACAATTCGGTCTTGTACATATTGAGCCTTCAACAGACTTCTTAAACATTGTTACCTTTAAAATTTACAAACAGGTTAAGGCCAATGGTAATAATCGGAGACCAAGCTCGTATTTGACAGTGCAAAGCGGATACGCCAGCTTAATTTCAGAAAGTTCAGATATATTCAGATATCCGTTTGGCGCTGTCAAACATTCAGATATGGATTCAGCATATGGTTTACCCTATGCCCTACGTCGTATCTCATTCCTTCCTTACTTCTACCCAACTTCCGGTTTCGGCCGGATTCCAAACGAACTACTTGTCTGGCAAAAAACTAAAGCTCAAAAATGAATTCAGTATGTCCCCTTACCCCTTAATCCATATCAACTTCAGATTAAACTTTCACTTTTGAAAAATTTTCTGGTTTCATCCGGATTCCGAAAAGAATTCCGAAATTCCGAAATTCCGAAAATCATTTTCTCAAGTGAGAAAATGATTGTCATATACGAATTCAGCATGTCCATTCAGCAATCCATTCCGGATTCCGAAAATCATTTTCTCAAGTGAGAAAATGATTGTCATATACGAATTCAGCATGTCTTCTTAGCCGCAAATCGAACATCTTACCAAATTTAAATAAAACTTTTACTTTTAACAAATTCTCCGGTTTTGGTCGGATTTCGGTCGAACTAACTCTCCTACGAGATTATAAATTTCATATTCGGACTCAGCACGTCTCCTTGCCCCTAAATCAAATCTCTAATAAATTTCATATTAGACTTTTACTTTTCACAAATTTTCCGGTTTTCACCGGATTCCGGGTGAACTATTTGTCCGGCGAGAAAATAAAGTTCATATTTGAATTCAGCATGTTTTCTTACCTCTAAATCAACTATCTCAATAGCTTTAAAAAAATGTTTGTTGTGCCCCTTAATTTGAAACCCCTCCCCCACCCTCAAATATATGGTTACATAGCCCATCTTCGAACTTCACCTGTACTTTGACCCAAAGGATCCTCCCACCAAGTTTCATCGAAATATCTGAATCCCCTCGAGAGTTATCGTGCGGACAGACAAACGTTACGTTTTGGGATCCCAAAAAACGGGGAGAAAAGCTGTAAGGAGCAAGCGCTTGGTGCAAAAACGGGAAAATGAACTAAGGCCGTGGTAAATAGGTGGAAAAAAAAACCCCAGAAAACAACCCCGAATGTTGAATTTTCCGCAATACACTGAATTCTGTTCTTCAGTTCTATCAAAAGTAAGACATTCCGCTACAAGAAACCGTCCCTCGCTGCAATGCGAAAACAAAGAACTTCTCACTAACCCCGTGCTCCCAAAGTATGGTCATGAAGATAGGCATATTATGCAGGGGACCAAAGAGACTGCCTCCACTGCAAGGAGACTCTTCCATATGGCCTACTTTACGAGAAATCTCATTCGCCTGCAGTTGCAATCAGTTCCGGTAAATACCACGAATCAACAAAACGCTGTTACTATATGAATTAATATATTTAATAGCCAATTGGCCGTACAAAGTACATGATGATTTCAATACACTTTACATCACTGAATACTTTCTTTATTTAACTAATACACTCTTTAAAAATTGGCATATTTTAAATATCTTAGCTTTTTTTCAAGAATATCGGGGAACTTTATAGTATACTCATTAAGAAAATGTCTCCTGGGGTCTGAGAGTTGCTCGCATTCAACCAGAACATGGCCCTCTTCCTCTGTATTAAAGCACAAGGGACATTGAGCGTGTTCCACCCTACTTACCGTAGTTACTACGCATGACGTCACAATTCTGGCTTTTTGCCGTCAAGGCTGGAACGATTTTTCTATTTTTCAGCAGGAGTTCACGCCAGGGGTGAATCCGACCAATCACGTTACAGAGATCCGTAGTTACTACGCTTACTACGCTCCCGAGCATGGTAAGCAAATAGTAACTATTAGTTACTATTCCGACAAGGTTGGAACGGTCAGCGTAGTAACTTTTCGTGAGGATGGAACGGAAATAGTAACTAATGCTAACTATTGTTAGAAGGGTGGAACACTCTCATTGTCACTTACTATTTGAAATCTTATTATCCCGATTACTCCAACCACGCACTGGCAGGCAGTTCGTTCGTAGCTGAAACCACAGGCGCAATCCGTCAGATCGCATGATAATCAAAACTTCGGGGTCAAGAATAGGTTTAGTAATTAGGTAAGAGGAGTCTGTCTGTGCCATAAGTATTTTCCTTAAACGACTGAGAGCCATCAAGAGAGGAACCACTTTTGTAGCTCATACTAAAAACGGATCGTTCAGAAGAACTGACGCAACCCCTTTACATGGATAAAACCATACTGAGATTATGCTGTACCCCAACTTCTTTGTAACATTACTGACCACCTACATGGACGAAAGTACAGAAAACGAAGGAAAACTTACTATGATCTTTTCCCGTGCCGGCTCTCTGTGGAACGTCGCTAGAGCCGCGGATGCCTCCTTGCCCAGCCAATCCTACATGACCTGCAGCATGCTCATATGCCTCCTGGTGACTCAAATCGGAGTGGACATTACCCGCTCCGTGCTGAATGTGGTGCTGCGTGCCAGAATGGACTGTATCCGCTCCTCGCTGAATCTGATGCTGGGAGCCAGAAGCTCCTTCAAGCTTGACGGTGCCACAACCGGCTCTCCCCCCAGCGTTTCCGGTGAGTAAGCTGCAACGAAATACCAGTAAATAACTGTACTTAAAGGTAGGCGGCTTATTTCAGAGCTTAAAAACTTAACTTCATGACGAACCTTCAAATCACCTTGCTACACTATGCATTTTGCATAATTTCAACGTTGAGACCCAATTGACATCTTCATATCGTGCTGCAGGCTATTTTTATTAATCTCAGTTCAAACGGATCCTGTCTGCGCACTTGCAAAATGGGACACGTAATAACTATGAATTACCATAACGTGAACATACTAACGATTATGCATTTTTCGGTATAGTGAAGCAAATAAAGCCAGTGTAAATGTAGTGCGAGGGTCGGATCCAGGTTCTTTGAGGGGCAAGAGAGTCAACGAACTGGGCTCCGACCCATACTTTGGACTACTTTGGATACCAAGAATACTTTGGATACCACAACCGGCTCTCCCCCCAGCGTTTCCGGTAAGCAAACTGCAACGAAATACCAGTAAATAATTGTACTTAAAGGTAGGCGGCTTATTTCACAGCTTAAAAACTTAACTTCATGACGAACCTTCAAATCACCTTGCTACACTATGCATTTCGCATAATTTCAACTTTGAGACCCAATTGACATCTTTATAATCGTGCTGCAGGCTATATTTATTGTTTCAGTTCAAACTGACTGCGCACGTGCAAAATGGAACCCTGATAACTATAAATTACCATAAAGTGCCCATACTAACGGTTATGCATTCCTCGGTATAGTGGAGCAAATAAAAACGGTATAAATGTAGTCAGAGGGTCGGATCCGGGTTCTGTGAGGGGCAAAAGAGTCCCTGTCAATCAACGGGCACCGACCCATAGGGACTTAAGTTAAATTTCAGTTAACGAGCCCGGCTCCGACCCCGACTTTGGACATATAACAATTTTATTTAAACCCTCCGTACAAATACAAGGTAAACTGTCGGAGGAGTTGGTAAGGAAACGGAAGAAAAAGAGAAAAAGAAAGAAATCGAACATGCGTTTAACACAAGGGACTTCCAACGTGACAAACAAATCAGACATAATTCTGACCTTAGAAGTGTAAGAGTTCTATCTCGGAGTATCAAAGACAATCCAGGTCAGGTCCTTACTGGCACAGCCTCACTGAGGAAAAAAAAAAAAAAAACACAATTACCGTGCAAACAGCTCTGAACCGTAGGATGTACAAATAAAATACCTTTGAGGGTTCCGACCCCTCCCTAAGTCATCCTCTGCTACGTGAACGACAACTGCTCTTCCAAGAATAGATGTTGGTCCTTCGAAGAGACTGATGTCGGGCGCCTCAACGTAAACGTCGGCTTCACCGTGTTTGCTCTGAAAGGTCGCGAAATGTCAGCGAAAAAAATCAGTGAATTCAGCTCAATGACTGCAAGCTCGGAACGACAGTTGAGAATTGGGAAACAGTTACAGGTTAAATGAAGAACTCGGCAAGCTTATTCTCAATAGCTGCGTTCGTTGCACTCCGAGCTCTTATAATGCGTTTTTTAGTTCACCGCTGGGTTGACGAAAACTTGCTAACTCCTCACTTTAGCTTGGCTCCCGAGCAGGTTCTGGTTAGTCCGCACTAGTGAGGTAAAACCGGACACCGGTTAGTTCAAAAACGGGTTATAAGACTGGTGAGTAGTTACCGTTGAATGCGCAAATGGCTTACAAGAAAAACTGGAGACCACTGGTGAGAACTCCCATGACAAAGAACGCAGCTAATGTTTGGTAACCAAACAAGCTCAAGCAAACAATGAAACCAATGGATCTAATTTTTTTTTTAACTTCACCACACTAAATGTCAGTTCTAGCCAGGCCTTAAAGTTTAACTGAAAAGCCAGATTATTAGTATATCTTCGATCTGAACATACTGAATTATTTTGTAAGAGATATTTTTTTCACCTTGGGCTCAAGTAGGCTAGTGACGCTCAGAATATTCACTGATGGTCCGACGAGACAAAGTTCACCCCGATTCGGAGAATTAGAATCCAACCAAAGAGTTCATTTCAATGGCTAACGAAACGCAGCTAAAAAATATTGTCAACTCAAGATTGTAACATCACTTCTGACGAAAGCCCACTACTGCGTAGGACAAAAAAAAAATGTCCAACATTCATCACCGTTGCAGTTGCTAAATATTTCAAGCATAGAGATGCAAGCTCATAGAGGTGCCCATATCTGAAAGAAAAGGTTCATTCGATGAAAATCGGTTATATTAATAGCAAAGCAACGAAGTAACGCATGTTCATCAACCCTATTTAAGTGGATAAAGGATGCGTCAATATACTGTCTTATCTCAGCCCTATTCGGTTGAACTTTAAAAGGAAATGAGACCTGGAAACTGGCTTACAGGACGCATCAGCAATAGTCTTATAAATAATTCAGCGGCTGAGAATGCAGTTGCGCGGGCGCGACTGGCAAAGGAAGATATATCCAAGCTAGGGGTGCTGGTGGTTGAGCTGATAACCGACAGATATATGAAGAAAGGCTATAGGTATTAAGTTCTACTTCAACAGATTTGTTTTCCGAAAAGGACAGGTGTCGACTCACAGGAGCTGGCTGTGGATACATGCTATCAGCATCCTTCAGTTAAGATCACCGGTAGACGATATCAAACTCTTTGAAGAAAATGAACAAGTACATTCGAGGAGACGTAAAGTCTTTATCTGAGGAAGTCTTAGCGAAGTTTTTTTGCATGTTCCGTACCAAATTTACTAGGGTTTATACGAGACAGTATTTTTAAAAACTTACTTCAATCACTGGACTTCGCCGCACCTACCAGTCGGATTTCTTTTAACATCAATGCATTCCTTAAACCGGAACGGGAAGTAGTCCTGAGACTTTTCTTGCATGCATAAAGCGACTTGGATGTGCAAAGCACCTACGGTCTAAGGTTAGACCAGGAACAAATAATCAGATTGAATCTCGTCTCCTTATCCCTGTACTATGACTATGCCGCGTCGAGTATTTACCCGTACCTTTTCCGCTGTAAACGAGCGGAGTTTACTAGCTTCGCGCGGGCGCGCTCCAGAGCGAGTCAGCGCGCGGAGTACGCCTCCTGCACTTTCTTTCTCTGCGATGAGCAACGGCGAAGACGGAAGTAGAGTAGACGGGTAAAACGCTACAGTAGATACCTCTAGGCCGCTCAGTTTTGTCGGGGTATTCTTAGTCGCCGCATGGTACCAAAGATTCAGGTTCAGGTTCATTTAATTTCAAATAATGAAAACAAGTACTTTTACATAGCTTCATGGCAGAGAGCAGGCTCGATCGCATGGTACCAAAAACAGAGGTTCTATCTGATTATTTGTTCTTGGTAAGATGAACGTACCTCTCTGCATGGTACCAAAGACAGAGGTTCTATCTGATTATTTGCTCTTGGTAAGATGAACGTACCTTCACATTGCCAAAGTCACCAACATGTTTTCTGACGTCACGAGGTCCACCGTGGGGGTCACGAGTGGGGTTGAAGTGTTCTCCAGCATCTAGGCAGTTGTTCGAAAGTTCACCAAACTGGTGGACATGGAAGCCATGATACCCGTCAGATAGTCCATGGATAGTGCCACGAATAATCACAGGCTCTTCAGGATCTTCCTACAGAGTATTGGAACAATTAAATTACGCATTCCGTTTCTGGAGAAAAGTGCTAAGGCCCTTTGCTAAGGCCCGTAATTAGTCATTAAATAGTCTGAGAGGACGCAGCAGCAGAAACCAATGTTTCTGGGGGTTGTAGCAAACCTGTTACCCTTAATTTATCACTAAATTTGACACTGACAACAGACTACATTGTATTATCACTACATTGTATTACCAAACTACTCAATTTTGGTGATATGTTTCGCAACATTGCTACACAGTCACCACATGAGAGAATTCACGAAATTTTCAAATATCCATGCATCTTTTGCCCCGGTTTCATCTTTTGGGTGATTTTTTTTTTTTTTTACAAACTGGTGATTTATTTTGTCTGACACGGAAATCTCTTGTTGGCGTGGCAAAGTTGGCAAAAAGAAAGAACCATGAGTAAAGCTGTTTTAAAGCTGTTTCAGTGGGAAGACGACATTGTGGTTAAGGTAATTGGTCATTAAATAGTCTGAGAGGACGCAGCAGCAGAAACCAATGTTGCCAAAACATGATAAGGGGACGAAGAGGTGTCAATAGTTGCCCATCCACTTGAGCTAATGCAAAATATCCGACGAAGTCTCGGGAAAAAGAACGAATCGAGTGATTAGAGAAGAAGGGTTACTCAATAATCCAAAATAAAACACTTCGCTGCCCCGAGCATTTTGGCGACTTCAAGTTTATAATATAATTTTCTTGAATGGACACTCCGACACTTCGTGTTTCTGCCATGATATTCCTAGACAGCTGACCACTTTACAAGTAAGCTATGCCCACGGAAAATTGCACACGGCTTCGGCTGTTTTTAGCCTCTTCCGTGTCCCTTGCCTTGGATGAAAAACTTGGCAAAATTTGCATAACCGGTCTCCGGACGAATAAGCTCCTCGGAAACAATGATCGGGCGCACGATACGTCGCGTAAAGAGAACAAACGTAGTAAGGGTGATAATCAGTGTATTCCTAGCAGAGTATCCTCTGCTAGGATACTCTGCTTCATACACTTATGAAGTGAAAAATCTCGGGAACAAGAATGGATGGAAATACTGCTGAAGTAGAATGAATTTCTAACATAAGTACCTACGACATGTCTTTTAAGTTTGCCGTATCACAAAACAAAACAAAATCAAATGAACGCACCTGTTCGAAGATGAGATTTCCGCGAACATCCGGATTCAGTCCAGGCACAAACGTTACATGCGCAACCCTTGGACGTCCACTTCTAGTTGCATCGCCCAACCCTGCCACTAAGGCAACTAGAAGAGAAACTTTCAACAACCATATCTTCCACACACAAACCGGTACACAACACGTCACAGCACCAAGCTCAACGGAAAAAATGAACGGTGATTTCTCATCCAGTAACTTCGACCCCTAAAATATCGGCACAATCATCACAATTGCCACGTCAAGAAACTGCACCTTCCTCCTTTTACTCCAAAAAGCCCTCCACTAAAAAATATTTTTGCTTGAACATATAAATATTTTTGCGTTTTTTTAAGTTCGTAAATCTAAAACAAAAGTAGCGAAAAATCACTTACCGATACAAAGAGCCCCTATCGAGATCAGACCCATGTTGAATAGCACCAGAGTACAGGGCACATCCAACTAAACCTGGTTGCTTCGATACCAAAAAATTCGCACTTTTCAAAAAGCATAAGTTTCAAGGGTCAAAAAAGATCACCCGGAAACCGATTCCGCTTTTCGCTACTCCAAGCAAAAGATAAGAAACTGCTAAAGACGCTAATAAATGTGAAAGAACAACGCGTTCTGTTATGACGTTGCAATGGTTGCAGCAACAAAATGAGTGTTAACTGCAAGAATTGCAAACTGCAGAAAGCTGATGATTACTTACTCTTTAATCCGGAAAAAGAAATTTCATATTGACTAGCCTAATACAAGAATACAAACAAAAACAATAATGGTAACAGAACGAATATCACCATCCACCTGGGGAACCAACAAAATCGGAATTGATCGTATCCCAGATGCGTAATGATAACTGCATAAAAGGGGTACTCACTCCCTCTGCAAGACTATTTCCGCAATAATTATTTACAACCCGGAGTCTAAAGGATCCCCGGATCCTGCGAACTACCTCCGTAAAATCAGGCAATGTCGCATCAAAATAGTAGAACAGAATAGTAGCTCACTTAAATAAACTTTATTCTAGACTGCCAGGTTGTGTTATTGTTATTCATGTTTTACTTCTATTCTTCTGATTCCTTTTTCTGTATTTAATTACGCCATCTTTCTGTACAGCTGTGCATAATGAACGGAAATAAATTTATAATAATAATGCAAAATCTCTCAGTAATAAAATTTCATATCACACTAGAGTGATGCGTCGAATCAGTCATATTTCGGCAACGGTCCAGAGAAAAATAATAGGGAGTAGCGCCAAGACTTGACAAAATTGACATACACTCTAATATCAGCGTACTAGCACTACTAACGGTAGAGAACGGCCCTACTGAAACTCATTCAGTCGTTCACCAGAGCTGGCTCCGATAACTTCCTATCCTGAACATTGCAATATTGCCTCGACTGTTTTCGTGGTGTTTGCAGACCGCACCTTTGTTTACTAGAAATTTATAAGCCCTTTTGTTTGTCTCGCTTTAAATGCCCCAAGGGTAGTGGGCGGCGCTACGAATATGACCCTTTTGCAAACCATGGAAAGCATAGGTCTTGGCGCTACTCCTTAGTGTTATTTTGCTCTGCAACGGTCACGCCCTTGGGGCATGCCCCAACGTCAGAGCACCAGCGCCCATACGTTGGGGTACCATGCTATAGAGCGAGGGCACAGCGTCCCCATAGAAATCTGCTTGAAAAGCAAATTTCCATTTCAGATTTCATATTAGAGATGGGCGAATCTGAATCCGGATTCGAATCCAGGATTCATCCTTTTAGCCGGATTCGAATCCAGATCCCCTGCTTGTAGGCTCGATTCGTATTCTGACTTGGATTCCAAACCCTCAATCTCACGAATCCTCTTAAATCTCTACTCTACATCCCTCCAGTTTCAAATCTCCCAGGTTTTACACACTTAGCTTAAGCAATACAACTTTTTAGTCTCCACCACCAACCATCCTCAGTAATCTATCACCTTATCTGATTACCTTAGATATCAATGCTTTTTCTCATCTCTGATTTTTCAACTATAACCTATGTACATGATGTGATTTTTGTTAAGGTCGCATCCAAATCCGGATTCGATTCCTCAGCACGAAATGATGGATTCGGAATCGCATTCGTACCTAGCCCTTGATTCGGACTCGGATCCTTTCATGATCGGATTCGCCCATCCCTATTAAGCAGATTTGTATGGGGTATAGTGCCCTTTCTCCAGGGCATGGTGCCCTGACGTTTGAACACCGGTCCTAAGACGTTGGGACATGCCCTGACGTTGCAGCAGCATACCCAAAAATTCAGGATTATGGCTGTATTCACGTAAAAAGTTGTAGAATAGAATCCAAATTTGCTCGATCCAACCTTCGAAGTATATTCCCACCAAGATCAAAACCACCTACACTAGACAAAAGGTGAAGGCACTATAACGAATCTTGACTGACGGCTTCCCCTTGCCCAGTGAGGTTGCAATCACTTCAAGTAACTGGAAGGGACAACTAGCCAGTATAGTTCGCAAACTAGTTAGGTAACCCCGTTTCGTACGAGAAGCAAGGCATACCAGAAAGTCCGTCCGTCTCTGCAATATATATGAAAAATGGCGATGTAAACATTTTACCAAGAGCAAAACAGTGTGGTAACCGCAGCATGAAAAAAAAAAAAATATTTTACTACTTGTTCGATATTGCAGTTGGAGAAGTCGCAAGCGTAACGAAAAAACGTGCCAACTTTGAAACAAAGAGCGATACCAGAACTATCCCATGTAGCCTACTTCGTCTTGTACTTCAAACTGGTCCACCTTATTTCTTCCTCAATAAGATCAGGCAGAATACAGTTACACACAGTTTCGTAACAATGCTTTCCTTTAATCAAAATATAATGCAAAAAGTAGGCCGCTATGGCCCCTAAAGAAAATAAGAAAATAAATTCTGGTCATACAGGTCAACTGTAAAGCTAAGGGCCCACCGGACGCAAAATATATTAGCTAGGCGACTCGGAAAACAAAAAATCGACACCGGGCAGCAATGGCAGGGAGCCATTTTTTTCCGCTAGAGGCACGGGCTATTGCACATGCGAACACGAATTCTCATCCTGCGGAAACAAAAGTTGCGTTTTGCAGATACCATGGTATCTGTTACCACGGTAACTAGATCTGCAATTAGTCGTTTTTGCAGTTATCGAGGTATCTGATACACCGTTGCTCTGCAAAAATGACTATTGCCGAAATTGCACTTTTCGAAGTCATCCCAAAAGAAAAACTGAAATCCAGTTACATCACTCGGTGCCAAACTTCTTTCCCACCAATTTGACAAAAATTTGATGAAAGTGAGATAACTTTGCAGATACCACGACCAGTTACCACGGTCGGATCGTAGTATCTGAATATCAGATACGACGATCACTGGCCAGATACCACGATAACTGAAAAAACACCCGTTGACCGTAGTATCAGATACCATGATAACTACGCAAACGACTTTAGACCGTGGTATCAGATACCATGGTATCTGAAAAACGCAACTACAGCTTGATAAGGGTTCGGGTCGCGTTCCGTAGGAATTTATAGAAAAGACTGTCAAGTTAACAAAAATACTCAATCTATATCGCCGATGTACTCGCAAATATCATCATAGCTGAGTTCCAGAATCTTCTCCCTGTCCGGTAGAATTTGAACGGTTGCCATGCAGCTTCTCTTATCCCGTGCTCGGATCTCTCCGACCTATGAGAGTCGTTTAATTAGTGATCCCTCCGTCGTCAAATCTGAAGAAGCTTTGCGGTTTTTATGTTTCACACTCCGGGCGCTAATCCTCTATAGGCTACTAGGCTACAAATCTGCATTTTCTCAGTACTCACTTGACCCGTAAAGGTGCAGACAAACGGACAGGATATCCTGCCTAGATTTTCATCCACAGACGAAAAAGATTCAATCAACATTATTTAAAACTCGCCAATTTTCAAAACTGCACAGGAAGTTCAATATCATTGAAATGACAATACAAAAAAAAATCAACGAAGAAACCAACGAAAATGGGGTGTGTAAAGGCCAACGAATATACTGAAATAAAAGTCGAGTATTTCGGAGGACAACTGCCTCCCTTCACTCGCTAGTAAGGGGAGAACAGCCATGATTGTTATTCGCAGGTATTGGTGACTGGCTCGCTGTCTTTGTTTCAGGCTTTCAATTTTAGGTTTTTAATTCTTTCACTTTTATTTTAATTGTCGTTTTTTGTTGGTTTTCTGCTTTTGTTTTTGTTTTCTTGGTTGCTGACCTTCATCCTCGTTTTTACATTTTTCCTCAGAATTTTCTTCCTGCGCTGAAGAAGGGAGGCGGTTGTCCTCCAGAAATATTGGCCTTTTATTTTAGTATATTCGTTGGTCTTTACAAACCCCATTTTCGTTGGTTTCTTCGTTGATTTTGTGTGATATGTCAGGCCTAATGTGGTTTACGAAATTATCTTCGAAATGACAATCGATAAACGATTAGGGATGTCGAGTGAAGCAGTAAGATACACTTTACGAAACAATGCCAAAAATTTAGATCGGACCTCAAACGATATTTTCAATACGGCTTACTCCATATCACGGGCTCATCCGTTTGTTCTGTTGTTTATTTTGTTTTACTGGTGTTTCTTCAGCTGTTTATTTGTTTCTTTCTCTTCTTTACTCCACTATCTTCACATTGTTTTTGCGCAGTGGGTTACAAATAAATTATTATTATAATACAGATAACGAATGTTGGGTCTTTGCCAAACCCCGCAAAAATCTGATACCATTCTTCCGAACCACTTAACCATATCCGCTAAGTAATACTTTCGGCTATAATCATTTCAAACAGTCATGCTCGTTCGAAAAGATCCGGTTTCCAGGATCCAACCAGACGATCCATCCGAGGCGACAATTAGTAGTACTTCTCGATTCATTGAGTCTTTTTTAGATACACGAAACTTTTCCAACTAATCTTATCGACATCAAAATTTCTGGTCAAACTGCTTGTTCGGCGAGAAAATGGAGATCGTATTTGGATTCAGCATATATTCTTACTATTTTAGCCTGTCGATGTTCCGACTTCCGACGAGCTAAAGGGCTCCTCTTGCTTATTCTGCCTTTTATGATATTCCTAGCTCCCTTTAAGAATTTAAAGCTTCTGAAATCCCCACCTTTCTTAATTTTTTCGTATTCCACATTTTTAGCACTTTTTCGGCCGTGCAGAGTTTTCACAACGCAAACTTTGACACATCTTCAAGGGCTCTTACAACTCTTTCACAAGGACATGACAAGCTTAAAAGGAAGACATAGTAAACCATCGGATCTATCTTCTGTTTTTTATTTCTTCTGTTTTACTTAGTTTTTTAACCACGGCGCGTTCAGTTTTCAAATGTTTTGCGCCCAGACGACCTGTTGGGGAGCATGGAGGCTGGATAGAGTCGAAAAGCACTAACAAGGAAACCGCTAATTTCACATAGAACGAAATTGTATTTTCGAAAAAAAAAAAAATATATATTTCATAGTGAAAAGATCATTTCTAGTTAAGAGTTCTGTTTTAAGAAAAAAAAAAACTGATTTCAATGAAATTACCGATTTCTGCCAGATTCCGGGCGAACTAATAATCTAGCTAGAAAATATGGTAGAGACAATATGGATCCACCATGTATTCTTGCCCCTACATGCATGTCCCGCAATTCAGTTCTACTTTTACCAAAACTCCGGATTAAACCAGATTCCGGTAAGTCTACTTGTCCGGCGGGAAAATAAAGTTCAGATACGGATTCATGATGTATTTGTATCTCTATTTCGATGCTCTTATCGACCAACGTCAAACCTTTAGTTAACACCAGACAAAAATCCTACTGTTTCAGTTTTTGCCGGATTTCGGCCGAACTACTTTTTCAGCAAAATTCTGGAACAGACCTCAAACATTTATTCAGCATTTATTATAAACGAAACTCTTACTCGTCCTACAAGATTCCGGGCGAACTATTTGTCCAGTGAGAAAATGAAGTTTAGATTTGGTTTCATCATGTCTCCTTACCACCAAATCGACCGTCACATTAGCATGAATAAATATTTCAATTTTATCCCTTAATCTAAAACCCACCCATGAACATGATCTGTAGTTTTAGGAAATGGCCCCTCACACCAAGTTTGAACAAAATACCTCAACCCCTTCGACGGACAAACAGACTTTACCAAGTAATAGGTATCCATCACTAACGTTTTCGGATCCCAAAAAGGTATGGATCCTACCTTTCCAGTGTGCTTTCCTCTGACTATCATTACAAATGCAGGAGATTCCTTGGGAATAACAGACTCGAGCTTTGACGGATGGATATCTTCTACCAGCTTTCCTTCTTCAGTCTTACAGACGACAATATCATAGGAGACGACGTCAATGATAATTAGCTGGAAAAGGAATACCATGAAAGCGGCCAGTGGTACTTTTACAGGAAACCTCGCATTCCGAAATGTTTCTGTTATCTTTTAGGATAATTTACTACTTTAAGCCCAAGTCTGCTTACAGGAAATTGTCGAAGGCTTCGGCTTTTTTTTAGCTCCTCTCTATGCCTCTTTGCCTTGGATGACAAATGCGGCAAAATGTGCATAACTGATCTTCGGACCAATTAGCTTATCCGAAACAATGATTGCAAGTCTGAATTGTCTCATGAAAAGAAGAAACAGTACAAGCGCAAACTCTATATAATGGCAATGACGATAGAATACACAAATGAAATGCAGGATCCTGGAACTGAGAGTGAATATAAATAATCCGAATCAGGATGAATAATTATTATCATATGTAAAACAGGTCATTTAAAGCAGAAGCCGCAGTGGGCACATTTTTTTTAATTCCAGCATTCGAACTTTCCTTTGAAACTCTGCTGGGTTTCCAAATATTACAAGCCAATGTCGGCTGTCTTTCGCTAACGCAGTCTGCTTGGTTTTAATGAGGAACACGAAAAAACTTGCATGCACGATAACTCTGACCAGTCAACTCCGCAAAAGTCATGTGCGCGAGCCTGACCTGGCTCGAACAGCGTAGAAAACGGAGAATGCACGAATCAGTCTAACAGCCGTTAGTGTGGACAGACATTACATAGGAGACTCGGAATCTTGGGGATGATAACGGATGAAACGATCAGGGACGCTAATCGGACGACGGGTCTTCGAGAGCTCAAAAAATAGTCGTTTCATTTGCCAATATGGATGCATCTGTTTCACCCACGGGTATTCCCAGTCCATCACATAAAATGCAGTGGTGTTTCTACTCGCAGAGAATAGGAACTGTGCATGCGTTCGGATCTCAAAAGCGGTGCCAAAATACGCACGTTCTTGGCTTTTCACTACTCCAGAAAAGCAATTGACTCCTTTCCAGCAAAGATTCACGACCACGCGGCTAGTCTACGAATTTAATAAGCTTGACCAGAACCGCCAGCATCTCTTTTCATCCTCGGCGAATCTCGACAGTTAAGACGTTAGCGAAGGCTTCGACAGTGGCAGGCGAATAAAAGCACTGCATAAAACGAGCACCATGCATGATTCTGCACGTAGTAGAAAGCCGAATGAAATCAACATATCAAACGCCAGTAGGATTCCAACGACTAACCTTTCACACACACAGCAAAGTCAGGTCTCTGGACCTGTGATATCCATTTGAAGAAACCCAAGGTTTCCGGCACAGCCGTGCTACGCGGAAACAGGTTTCACTGTGTTTTCTGAGAATTTTATGGTTGATTAATTTACATTTTGTCTAATATGTCAAAGCCCCTCGCCACCGATCCACCCCCTGTTAACTTCCCAGGAACTTCTGCTGACAGCCTTAAGACCCACTCTGATGTGAGGGGAGGAATGAACTGATCTTGTATTTCCTCATGAATAATCCTTGACCCCAGCAGTGAATGTGGCCAAACGGTAAAATACTCATCAAATCAAGATCCATACACAAACGAAACTAACCTTTTTCTTGAAAAAAGCTCCTCTTTTATACTCTTCGTCAACACACCTCACTTTCAGCAATGGTCGGACCCACAGCGCTTTCTTCTTCTTCTCATAACTGCTATTTTTCTCTTTGCTCCTACTTCTGCTTCTCCTCCTTCTCTGCTTTTCCCTACTGCGACTACGACTCCGTTTCCTGTCTCTGCTATCACTTCTACTTCGTCTCCTTTCCTTTTTCGACGTCCTCTCTTCTTTATTCTGTAGCTCCCGATCTTGTCTTGCTTTATGCTCGTCGTATTTGTCTTTGTCTAGGATAAGAATGAACACAATCAACCATCATAGCTATTTTTCATTAGCTGCGTTTTTGCAGATACCATGGTATATGTTACCACGGTAACTGGATCTGAAATTAGTCGTTTTGCAGTCACCGTGGTATCTGATATAGGGTTGCTCTGCAAAAACGACAATTGCCGAAATTGCGCTTTACGAAGTCATCCCAAAAGAAAAACTGATATCGAGTCACATCACAAGTGCCAAACTTCTTCCCACGGATTTGACAAAAACTGATGAAAGTGAGATGACTTTTTCAGATACTACGATCAGTTACCACGGTTGGACCGTGGTATCTGAATATGAGATACCACGATAACTAGCCAGATGCCACGGTAACTGCAAAAACGCCTTTTGACCGTAGTATCAGATACCACGATAACTGCAAAAACGACTTTAGACCGTGGTATCAGATGCCATGGTATCTACAAAAACGCAACTATTCATCGGACGACTAAACAGCTGAAGAAAATAAAATAAAATCTCGTAAAAAGGCGAAAATGGTTCCTTTGGTGTGGTCTTGGTGTTTATAATTCTCAACAACCAGCTTCACTACTCATCCGTATTGCACATGAAACCAACTAAATGTATAGGTGTCAACAGTTTTGTGTACAGAGCTAGCTGGAGTCAGATGCGAGAGGAACCGATGATCGTTGTTACGATTTTGTATCCTTGTGGATATGATATGATATATGTTTACACAAAAAGCCCGAGGGGCCATGACAAAACAATACAAAAAATACAAAACAACATAAATGTTCGCCAAATTCCAACAAGGCCTAAATAAACCTTTCTCGATGCTTCATCAAAAGCTTAAGGAATGTTCCTAACTGGCAAACTCCAGTAAGCATTCATCCTTCATTACTTTAACCATCCATTCCTCATCATACACTCCTTTTCCAAACAGTTCTTTCCTTAATCCACCGATTCACTGCATCTACACATCAGAGCCTCGTTTCTGTTGCAATAGCGCTGACGCATCGCTGCTGCAGCACTTCTTTGCTTTTGCACAATATGCTTTTTTGGATTCACTTTCTTCTTGGTTGAAGCGGCAGCTGCAGCACCTTGCAGGGAAGCACGGACTTGGTCGGTGAGCAAGGCCGTGATTCTCGAGAAGAAGCTGCCCTCTTCCTCGGAAGCGCTGCATTGCAAAATCGGATGTAGAAAGAATCAGTCATGAAGCGGCCAAGAAGTGGACCTGCAGCGTGCAACAAAAACAAGGCTCAAGTGTAAGTGTGGATATTGTAAAGGCTATTAGGAAGCCGTCTTTCCACGTCTGTGTATACGGTGTAGTCTCCATCTGAATGAGGGAGCAGCATATGCAATTTCTCTACATGCTGGCGACGTGGCAGACTCCAGAGATGGCCTTCGAGAACAAATGGGACATATCAAGTGTGACGGAGTCAGCCAGAAGCCAGCCAGAGAAGATTCCATTCTTTCCGCATCTAGTTACTGTTGATAACCATTTTTCATGTCACTCTGCATTCTTCACGCAGAGGTGATTTCCTAGGCAGGCGGCGTCATCAAGTATCTTTGACGTGCAAGTGCTATTCGTTTTTGGATAATCGTGGCTAATTAATAATCTTGATTTGATTTGAATTTGAAGTAGGCTGGTGGAGTGCCATCTATTGTAATGTTGTTTACTACCTTTTTTCTCAATTGTTATATAAATAAAAGATATCATCTCGTGCGGACCAATAGATAAAGACTTGCAATCACATGCTAAGGCCCAATGACTGAGAGCTTACGTTACGCAGGAGTAGTTATATAAAGGGGCTCCCACTCCACCCTCCCCCCAATTTCAAAACCCCATTTTAACATCAATTTCTTAAATTTTAACATCCTTTTTACCAAATTATCCCCCTTTTTAAGAACATTTTTATTTTCTTACTTTCAAAATAAAGGATACAAGAAATGAGAATATTACCCTTTACTACATATATAATACTACAATATACTACTACTTCTTTTTTTTACATTTTTAATTTTTTATTCAAATATTACTGAGTAAACAGTTCTAAATCCACATATGTTTCTTTGATCTTGTTTTCGCGTACAATAGGCTGCAAAACCAGATTTTTCTTTAAAAGTAATTCATTAGCAATGGCATTATATTTCTGAGTTATAAACAAATCACAGGGTTTGTCATTATGATTAATAACTACAACCAACTTATCACCATATTTTGTCTTAGCAATTCTCATTTTAACAATAGTATATTTCAATCCAAGAACTAGTTCTTCTTTCCTGATTGTCTCATTGTATTTATTCATTCTGATTGTATTCAAGACTTCCTTTGTGGACTCCATTTATTAGGGGATGATTTTATTAAATAAAAATCCAGACTCACAAACTCACATACATATTTTTGTTAATAATACCTAATGTAGCTTTTCTTTCATAATATATAACACAGTAAATATTATATGGTACAGGCTGAGCGTGTTTTAATGTTAAACTTATTTCAATATCAGCAGTTGTTCCATTATATATACTTGATTCGTGTTTGGAAACATCGAAACAGAATAGTGGATATACTTCTTTAAATTCTTCTATACTAACAACACTACCAGTATCAAATGCTAATTGCTTATAGCCCAAATGTATGAACCTATTGTAAAGATTTGAGTATTTACATTTCTCATCGCTAAAGTCGCATTTGAGTGGTTCTTCAGGATATTTATCCCCATTAATTCTAAGTTCTATGTCTGTTAAATTCATATGATCAAACACCATATTATTCATTAATTGATTGTTATGCTTTTCATTTTTCTGTAACATCACAACGATTTTTGTAGGACTATTTCTCTCAGACACAACTTTCCAGGTGTGCTCCTTATTCTGACTAACATCACTTTTATAACTATTACATGCTTCCCACATCAGATTATGCTTTTTATCCTTAGCAAGATCCTTTTCTAATTCACTCATCATTTCGATACTAGGAGCTACAATAGGGATCTTCCAGGATAAATACTCGATTACTACTTTGAAATTAGTATTTCCATTTCTTATAATCATGTTGTTATCATCATTTCTTCTTAGAAATAATTTATGCGATGCACCTCTGAAGAATCGTTTGTTTCCTTTCAGAAATCCAAACAATTCTGATAATGGTAAATACATATTTACTAATTTACTGCTCTTTGTTCTGTTATATCTTTTTTCAAATCCTTTATTATAATTATTATTATTTCTCAAACTGACTGTTCCACCCCCTGCTGCAGCCCCTGCAGCCCCTGCTACTACTGGAGTTGCAGTAAACGAAGCAATAACAGGATTAATTTCTTTCCCTTGATTATAATCTTTATACCAGAAATGATTTCTTGCTGCACTTCTAGAATAATCATCAGAGTATTCAATCAACTTTGTAACGGTAGTTGTAATACCAACATGATTAATTTTTTCAACCGATTCATCGTTTATTACATACTCAGCGGTACTGAATAAATTAAATCCATTATTCGTTAAAGTAGCAACATCGGTTGCAGCTATAGGAGTCCCATCTTCGTTTACTATTCTGACACTGACATCAAGATAACTTTCACTTGGATAAAACCAGGAATCTAATTTCTTTGTTACGAATTCAAACTCTGATTTATTAGATACATTCACATCTGTTTCTCGAATTTCTTTAAATTCATATTTAACCACTGTATCATCCACAAGCGGTTCGTCAAATATGTTCCATTGAGGACTGATAACTTTATTTACTGCCATTTATATAAGAAAGAAATTATTAAATAAAACTTATTTCAGAATCTTTAATCCATTTCCAGTCATTAACGTTTTGATCAAGTCCTGACTTCTTTGATTTAAAATCCTTTTATTTGTACCGATAAGATCCTTCATCGATTTTTTGTTTCCAATTACATCAATGAGTTCCTTCTTGTTTACATCGATCAGATCTTTCCCATATTCTATTGCTCTGTTTTTCAACAACTCAAATCTCGGTTTAATAATATTATTATACATTGACATAGCCCCATCTTTTATTTGTTTTGCTGACGTTTGAAATAACTGGGAATTAACAATGTTTTTGAATACACTACCGATTCCACTTCCATACTGCTTTTTATAAAGTAATCGCTTATTATTAATCAACATTTATAGGTAAATAATTTTATTTCACTAATCAATAACCTTTTCTTAAATGCAGCACGTATCCAACGTTATCACCATTCAAATCGATAGGTCTTCCCAACTGATCAGTAATTGTCATTCTCAAGGAGTAAATAAAGTCTTTTGTGTTAATAGGAAGGTAGATTAATTGTCTAGGATTCTCAACAATTTGACAACCCGGTTCTGTATTAGGAACAAATGTCCAAATGACATCTGATTTACTTTTGTTTACGATAGAACTGTTTACAAGAGAGCAGTGAATTTGTATTTTATCAACGCTTCTTGTTATATTCGGAAGCTTTGTACCTTCATTGATTTTCTTAGATATCTCACTATCCTTCTCAAATCCTAAAATCTGACACAAGTCACTATTAAATCTAAACACATATTTTTCTTGTAATAGTATGACAAATCTCATAGATGCTGGATTGGATGAAATTACAATAGGACATTTATCTTTTGGGGTATCAAAATACTGACACAAAAAATAATTCAAACAATCATCGTTATACATCCCATTAGGAATAGTAACATTCATCCATTCTGTTGCATTATTATCTTCATCTTTCCTGTATTGAAATGTATTATTTCCAAATTTATCACTTATATTATGCCATGAATACCACAAAGTACACTGATTCAAACCTATTTCATAACCCCAATTACGATTCAATTCGATTGGTTGACTAAATGTTATATCAATGATACTTTCATTACCTTCAATGTTTAACAACACCATTTATTAGAAATATTTTTTATATATTGAATTGTAATTTCTCTTCGTAAGAAATTTATTTCGCATTAACGAATCCAAAATATCAATAGCTTCATTTCTCACCTCATCAGATGTATTTCCGTTTACTCTGCTACCTATCGAAGTGTATAGTTTTGAAATCATTTCATCACAATTCATAAATATTCCAGTTCCTTGTTGTCTGATAAAGGGTATACTAGATTGAATTTTTTTTAATCTATCCTTATAGTCTTGTATAAATAAAATAATTTGATCATACTTACTAGAACTATAACTTTTACTTTTCAGACCACCATAACTTTGACTTATAGATGTTAAATAATTCAGAGCCCCATCTATTTCGTTATGATGCTTAAGGTAATAATGAGGCATTTTAAAATAATTATCGGTACCATTCCAGTCATCTTTATATTTTAAATTAATTTGATTTAATAATTCCACATCAATATTTAAGTTTAGATTTACGTCATATGGTTGTTCTAGATTGGGTTCTATAGCAGGAGTGGGAGCTCGACTCGATTCCTCTGAATTAGTGGTCTGTAAAGCTGTTTTAAATGTATCACCTAATCTGACAAACCGTCTTCTCGAATTATTATCACCTTCCTGTAGTTTATTAATTATCGTTTCAGCATTCTCTTGTAATTTTTTGATGGTATCTTTAGTGTTTTCTTTTTGTGCTATAATAACTGGAGCGTTTAATTCTGAAGCATATTCCCGAAATCCTGCCTTCTCCATCTCATTTTGTTGAACCTTTCTTCTCTGAACTTCTCTGTTCTTCACTATATCCGATAACATATCACTCAAGCGTCTTGAATCCATTTATATACAACTAATTTTATTTCATAATAAATTTTGAAAGTTCTTTTTCATAAAACCCTCCTTGAATTAATTCCCCACTTTTGTCAGATATTTCATAAGTAATGGGAATGGTAGGTCTGATGGTTGCTATCTGAAATACTTCATCCGTATAATTAGGTAGATATCCTTTATCAAAAACACTTTTTTCTTTTTTAATTCTGACTAAATCCCCTACTTTGACGTTTCCTGTGATTTTGTACTCATCTACTGGAGGAAACAGAGCACTAAAAACCTTTTTCTGATTAACCTTTTTACTAGCATCAACTGGTTTCATTTGTATTGAGCGGTGATACGAGTTATTATAATTATTTACGAATACAGGTAAAATATCAATCCATTTACTGGAGTTGTTGTGAGTAAAATATTTCCATAGCTTTTCTTTCAGAGTTCTGTTGAATCGTTCCACGATTTGTGCTTTCAGTTCACTTTCCGATGCAAACCAGTGAACGTTATTATTTTTCAAAAAAGATTGAACATTTCTCATAACAAATTCTTTACCTTTATCAGTTTGTAGTTTCTTAGGAATTCTTTCTTTAAATATAACACTGAATGCTTTTATTATTTCAGCACCCGTTTTGTCTTTCAGAGGGATACACCAAGCATATTTACTAAAGCAATCAATTACAGTTAAAATGTAATTTGTTTTATTATTTTCTTTTTTATATTTCTGCATGTCAACTAAATCAGCTTGCCATTGCTCATCAACATAGTGAACATACACTCGCCTCCTTTCAAAGTTATGATAGGAAGGTTTGTGTAACGTATACACATTCTCATTTTGCAACACATTTTTTATTGTATCTTTAGACACGTTCACTCCATTTTCTTTTAATTTTCTGTGAATATCATCAACACCTGAATAATTAGAATAATACGTCTTTAATATATCTTTTTCTGCGTCGAGGTTTTTTTTAAAAAGCGATTTTTCCTCGATCCGCAAATAACACAATTCCCTTTCAGCATTGGAACATTATTTTTTTGTGACACTACCTTAAACATTGATTCAGTGTCAGTGCTCTTTTTACATTTCATACAATAAATCTCCATTTATTAGAAAACAATTTTTATAAACGAAAAGCTACCAACTTCATTTTGCGCTTAATGTAGGAAATACAGTGAAGTCCACAGTTTAATTCATCTATATTTTGAACAGCAAGATTTTCATAAGCTATTTTTTTCTTTGAAGTTCTTAGATATTTAATTATTTCTTTTCCTGGGGGAATACCGAAAGAATCAAAAAATTCTACATGGGGGTATTCAGGTAGATTACAATAGGCAACCCAGTGAGTTCCAGGCATTCCGAGTTTATCATAATTAATGACACCGCATTCCGAATCGTTTATATGTTTGGGTAGCGTATCTAAAGAGAAAACACCTCGAAACTGTGGTATACTCCCTAATGCATCCATAATATCAAAATTGGTTAGAGGTCCTACTTTACTTTTGCTTCTTTTTTGATGTCCCCGTTTTTTGACTTCCTAGGTCTTCCACGTACCCCATGACCGACAACTCTTTGTGTTCCAGGAAGTGTTAGCGCTCCACCTGTGTTGACATCATCGGTTTTTTCCTTCTTAGGTCTACCACGTACACCATTACCGGTAACTTTTTGTGTTCCAGGAAGTTTAAGCGCTCCACCTGTGTTGACATCATCAGTTTCCTTCTCACGTACCCCATTACCCACAACTTTTTGTGTTCCAGGAAGTTTAAGCGCTCCACCTGTGTTGGTCATTTTATCCATAATTTTCTTACCAGCGAATGTACCCAAAGCAGCAGCACCACTTGTTAAAGCTGCCTTACCAAGGGTAATTGCTAGCGGTATTAAAAATGGAAGTAATCCACCCTTTTGAATCGCTTCTTTCATCTGTTTGTATGATACATCAATATCACAGCCCTTATTATTCATTTTACATGTTTCAATTTTATCAATTTGTCGTTTACTTAAAAGTAACTTAACTGGTTCTCGTTCATTTTGTCTACTATGACTAACACGTATCTGACATTTTTGTTTAGCACCAAAGCATTTCTTCAGCTTTCCTTTCTGAAGCTTTGACAAATAAACTGTATACTCCATTGTTTCAACCATTTATTAGGGAATTAATTTATCTTATAAAATTTATTTACCAGCCATCATTTTTTCTATTCTGGTAACGAATGGTTTGTCAACAGGTTTTAGCTCTAGCTCTAGAAGCCTTTTTAAAATATTTACTACTGCTCTTTCAATATTATCGATACGAGTTTTTTGACCAGCAATCTTTCCTTCAATTATACCGTTATGGGTGTGTTGCCCAAGAAGCTTTTTGTCATAATCTAAAAGATTCATAGTTAACGTTGCTAAATTAACAGCATTATTTTTGTTTCTAGGGTTTTGAACATTTGTTATCAACTTGTTTTCAGCGTTAATCTCTTTATCATTAACTCGAACTATTTCTTTTACAAATAACCCTTTATCTTTAATCCTTACCAATAAATTATCAGGAGAATCATGTACCGCAGTTAATCTGTTGATATCTTCGCTAAAATACTGATTTGCCCCCACTTGTTGTGCGGTAATTTCTTCTTTAAATTGATTCAAAATAATAGTCATAGATCTGAAACTAATAGCGTCCTGGTCAGCTTTCGCATCCCCTAACATAATAATTCTCTTACCTTGTAGGTTAATATTACCGTTGTCATCAGTAACTCTCTTTTCATTCGATTCGTTACTAACCTTTTTTCCAACACTACCAAATTTATTCATTTATTATAGAAATAAATTATCCGGTAAATTTTTCAAAGTTTTTCCTGTACTTAAGGGTTTTATCTTTTATTTTTAAATCTATGAAGAAAAAACCGTAGCCCTTGGTTGCAGTCTCGAATTGTTTGAGAAATTTTTCATCGTCTATACTGGATACATGGCTTTGTCTTATTAATTTTACTTCTTTTGGATTAGAACACTGAAAGAATGCAAAATAATTGCACTGGAGCCTTACCACCTTTGGCGTTTTATGATAGCTTTGAGACAAGTAAATAATTGAAGCATTTTTCTTTCTTCCTCTTATGAATAAGTCTTCTATTTTCTTCTGGTCTTTTTCAGTAACAAAATCATCAAAGATAATCAAGTTTTGGTACTCAGGGTCTAAGTCGTCAACATCGACAATATCATCAAGATTGTTACTTACTGTTAAGACTTTCGATTTGCATTGTGACTCCAAAGTGGTCAAATTGGTTATAAGGTCTTGATATTTATCTTCTTCAAGATCTTTCGCATACAAGTATATTCGGTTGAAACAAAGATATTCATAAATTAAATTCAAAAGAAGGTTAGTTTTCCCTGTTCCAGAACTACCACAAATTAAGAGTCTAAATGGCCACTGAGGTGCAAGGTCGTGCTTATTCTGATAAGTGTTCTTTTCACTAAAATCATAGACTTTGATTGGAGCCTTTTCATTCATTTATTTAGGAAGAATTTTTCATTATAAGATTTACTTGAGTATTTTAAGTATATACTTGAATTGTTTAAGTAGGTACTTGAATTCTTTAAGTAGGTACTTGATTTTTTTAAGTAGGTACTTGAAGTTTTGAAGTAGGTACTTGGATTTTTTAAGTAGGTACTTGAATTTTTTAAGTAGGTACTTGAATTTTTTAAGTAGGTACTTGAAGTTTTGAAGTAGGTACTTGATTTTTTTAAGTAGGTACTTGAATTTAATGTTTATAACCTAAAGGTAAAGTGTGTATTTTATCGCTTGTTACTATCCTTTTATCATCCTTAGGATCTAACGCTTTTTTATTCTGTTCTTCTAGAAACATATTGTGCTTGTATGATCTTAAGTTATACTGGGTTATAGAAAGGTTTTCCGTTTTACCAAACAGTACATCCTTATAGTTTTGAATCGTAATTTTATCTTTAACTATATTGGTTTTTATTCCTTTCAGTTTTTTGCTAGCCTTTGAAGGGTCTTGGTTGTCCTTTAAATAAGCATATACTTTTGATCGTAATCCAACAAACTCTGTCATAACCTGTCCACCTAATTCATCTTTCATCATTCCTATCACTTTCTTATTTACACTAGGAAACCCATATGGATTATCTTTCGCGTAATCAGATGTATCGAACCTCTCATTCAAATCCTGTTTGATATCCTCATAGAAATCTTCGGTTTGAATGTCGTATATGAAAGAATCAGTATCCATATAACATAAATCTATTTTATCTCCATATTTAGGCTTCATATAATCATAATGGAATTCATACATCAATAACTTGGATAGTTCTAATACAGCAAAACCGATGTACATTGGTTTGTCTAGTTTTATCTTTTCCTTCGACATTCTTGCCACTGAAAAGTTTTCACTAAAAATTATTTCAGCTTTAAAGTTGGGCTTCTTTATTATTTTTTCTCTTGTTTCATTATCCGTTATTATTTCCATATCCGCTCGCTTCCTTACGTTTTCCATAGTTTTTCCAAAGCAAGCATTATTCATAAGCTTAAAGAAATCCTTCTCAAAATCATTTGTACCTTTAGTTCTAAGTGCTGTGTTGTGGTCTATATATCCTTTTAAGTAAGCACTTTCAGTGAATCCTAGTATTCTGTGTACTCTTTTCAATATCAAGCCTTTTTGTAAATAAAATTCTAGATTCCTGTGGTGAACTACATAGTTGGTTTTATCTAATACTGTGGTACATAGCTTACCGTTAAAGTGTTCGGGTGCTAATGGTAAATCCTTGTGTAATTCGTGTAGTTCTTTTGGATATTCTAAATCTACCTCATATATAGCACCTACATTCTGTAATTTCATTATCGAATTGATGTGAGTTTTTAGATGGTTGTAATACTCGATTGATTCGTATTCATTCCTTTCTTTCAAATCATCCGGTATGGAAATGAATTGGAAATCATTCGCTGGTAAATTCTGCGACATTGCCCACCCATATAAATTATTTTTATCTAAATACACTAAATAATTAGATGGCTTATTCTTATTATAATCACTTGTATATTTATTATTTGCTTTTGCGTATCTTTTTATACATTGGGATACACCACCTCTTATCCCCTTTTCAATGAATGTATACATGTCTTCCTTCGAGAATAGTGGTAGTTCTACTTTTGAATTCTTTAAGAAAGAATCCCATGTCAACCCAGGAGCTGAGAAGTAATGAAGTGGATCCAGATCATAATTATGTATACACACATTCCTGAAATTCTCCACAACATCTGATAGAATTAACACATCACTTTTTAGGTACAACTTGGTATAATCAAGTAATGTTTCACAGTTAAATTGTTTCCATATAGATACCGCTCTTTTATAATCACTTTTGTCAATACCTTTCCCCGTCAACCTAGAATAAAAGCTTTCTATGGATGGTAAGTTTGTACAATTCATTTTATCGAAACTGTCTACGAATTCATACGGATATACCCCTTTTTTAATTATTTCTTTGAATTCATCGTCATTTTTGAAGCTGTTAGATGTGTACTTGAAATTCTGTCTTAGATGATTACAAGGTACTTTGCAATCACATGTTGCTAAATTTGCTGATAGTTTGTCTAAAGATGAAGCCATAAATCTAATCGAATCTATAAACCGGATCTCATATTTTATTTCCGTATCCGTCTTTCTTATACTTATTGATTTCGAGAATGATATGAAACTTTCTGCACTTTCAAAAATTCCGTTATCAGGTATCAATTCTCTAACAAACAGATGGGAATCATATTTAGATAAATTATGCATTACTACCGGGATATGCCTAGGAATCCTGTATTTCATATTACATTCAGCATGAGCAAATCCCCTATCTTCTCCTGTCATGTGGTCGTGATCAAAGTGAGGATTTTCAGTAATTTCAGTTGTACCGATGTGACAAGTCTTATCCATTAGATTTTTCCATTTTTCGGTAATTTCTGAATTGGTATAAGTATGGTTTCTTTGTCTGCTTTCATATTTGTTTGCAATTTCTGTGGATACTTTTGTAACGGTTTTAACAAAATGTTTTGCAGCGTCTTCACCGAAATAGTCATAGTATTGTGTTGCGAGAGCAACACTTTGGTTTTGTCCTCGTTTTTTTTTTTTTTTTTTTTTTTTTTTTCCTATGACTCCGATTTCATTTTATTCCTGGTAACTGAGAAGGGTCTAACCTGTGCGGTTTTTACGGAAAGTGTGGACCTTAGGCCGGATTGATGAATATGACATTACATTTTGGAAAGCTCCGTAGAACTCTTGCCTGGGGCCAATAAGGATGGTTTTTGCTTGTCATCGAGCCAGAGCCTACGGTTTGCGAAGTGAAGTGGAGTTGTATAGCCTATGTCAGAGAGGACTATCTGAAGTTGTGTAGCGAACCTTTCGTTTCATCAAAAGATGTTTCTGCTTTCGAGTGGAAAGCTCCGTTCTAGCACGCAAGCAGGCAGGCACCAGTTTCAAATTGAAGATGGACTAAAATCTATAAGTGTTAAATATATGCGGCAGTTACCCGGCCCCACAGCCAACATATCTTCTTTGACTGATAAATAGAAAAATCTACAGAGACAAAAAAGTGACTTTTTCCCACGGGTCCGAAAGTGCTGCCATCTATTGTTTCTGTCCATGTCTGCGACGATTTCAGCTGAGTTTATAATTTTTTTTTTTTGCACTTTGGTTTGTGGTAGAGTAACGGTATCAGATGTGCCTCTTAAACTTTAAAAGTTCTCTCATTGCTAAAGAAACTAGAGCTTATCCTTTGCTCCTTTCTAAGTGGTGACGTTAGAAAGTTGGCCTACGGCAAAAAAGTCAACTTTTGAACTAAGACAGGTAGAATTTTTTTTTCGACGGCAATCGATAGCCATTGATGAGCCGATCAAAGTATATGCCATCCATTTTTTGGTACAAAAATTCCTTCATGAGATACACCAGTTTGAAAATTTCAAAGGGGTTGACAACTTCATAGTAAGGTACATTGAAACCAAAAATAGGTGATTCCAGTTATGATACATATAGGGGACTTTTAAGCAACAGTCGACTGTTAGCCCATAATCATCTTCGGTAATGAGGGGTTTGCAGCTTTTGCTTGTTGGTATACCTGTTATTTGTTTCCGGTGTATTCGATGGTAAGAACAATTTGGTTCCCAATGGTAAGATATGCAAGGGACTTGTAAGTAATAATCGGCTGTTATGCTACAATCATCTTCTGCGATGATGGGTTTGCAGCTTTTGCTACCTGGTGTACCCATTATTTGTTTCCGGTTAACTTAATGTATATCACGGGAGAGGGACTTGTAAGTAGGAATCGGTTCACGAGGGGCTAGGAATTTTTGCAAATGGGTGCACATTGTATTCGATTTCTATAAATCTGACGGTAAGAAAGTTTGTGTCGATGGTCTATCAGTGTAACCGAGGATTAACTGTTTACACAACGAATACAAACGAAAATGTAAAGCAATGAGGTAGTTTCATAATAATTGATAGGGTCATCTATAGTATTTTAATCCTGAAAAGTTACGGATAGCTTTCTATTACCAACTAGATTATATAAGATATTGTTCCAAGTTTTCATCCGTCACGATGTCTACGATTGAAAAGGATAAAGTACAACTGACTGCAAAGTTAATTTAGTCCCTTCTTCCTATATTATTTTGTTGTCGTTTTTACAACGCTGAAGAATACCTTTTGATCATATGATTATTTTTTTTAGAACATCCCGTTTAAAAAGCTTATGCTATAATCATCTTCAGCGATGAGGGTCTTGCAACTTTTGATAGCTGGTATATCCATTATTTGTTTCCGGTGAATTTGATGTCAATCACGGGAGACGGACTTGTAAGCAAGAATCGGTTCACGAGAGGCTAGAAATTTTTGAAAATTAGTGCACATTGCATTCGATTTCTGTAAATATGACAGTAAGAAAGTTTGTATCGATGGTCTATCGCTATAACCTAGGATTAACTGTTTACGCAACGGGTACAAACGATACGGTAATGTAAAACAATAAGGTAATTTTGTAATAATTAAAAGTGTCATCTATGGTATTTTAATCCTGAAAAGTTACGGATAGCTTTATAATATCAACTAGATTATATAAGATATTGTTCCAAGTTTTCATCCGTCACGATATCTACGATTGAAAAGGATAAAGTTCAACTTCGACGGCAATCGATAGCCGCTGATGAGCTGATCAAAGTATATGACATCCATTTTTTGGTAAAAAAAATTCCTTTATGAGATACACCAGTTTGAAAGTTTCAAGGGGTTGACAACTTCAGTAGTAAGGTACACACTGAAACCAAAAATAGGCGATACCAGTTGTGAGACATTTAGGGGATTTGTACGCGACAGGCAACTGTTAGCTCATAATCATCTTCGGCAATGAGGGGTTTGCAGCTCTCGCTAGTTGGCGTACCTGTCATTTGATGAACAATTTGGTTCCCAAATGTAAAACATGCAAGGGACTTGTAAGTAATAATCGGCTGTTATGCTACACAAATCTTCAGCGATGAGGGGTTTGCAACTTTTGCTAGTCGGTATACCCATTATTTTTATCCGGTGAACTTGATGTCTATCACGGGAAAGGGACTTGTCAGTAGAATCGGTGCACGAGGGGCTAGAAATTAGTGCAAATTGTTGCACATTGTATTCGATTTATATAAATCTGACGGTAAGAAAGTTTGTATCGTTGGTCTATCGCTGTAACCTAGGATTTACTGTTAACGCAACGGGTACAAACGATACTGTAATGTAAAACAAGGTAGTTTCGTAATAATTAATAGTGTCATCTATGGTATTTTAATCCTAAAAAGTTACGGATAGCTTTATAATACCAACTAGATTATATAGGATATTATTCCAAGTTTTCATCCGTCACGATGTCTACGATTGAAAAGGATAAAGTTCAACTGACTGCAAAGTCAATTTAGTCCCTTTTTCCGATATGCTTTTGTTGTGGTTAGGGCAATCGATAGCCCTTGAAGAGCTGATCAAAATATATGCCATCAAATTTTCTGAACAAAAATCCTTCATGAGATAAGCCAGTTTGAAAGTTTCAAGGGGTTGACAACTTCAGGAGTAAGGTACACACTGAAACCAAAAATAGGCGATACCAGTTGTGAGACATGTAAGGGACTTGTAAGCAACATTCGACTGTAAGCAACAGTCGACTGTTAGCTCATAATCATCTTCGGCAACGAGGAGTTTGCAGCTTTTGCTAGTTGGTATACCTGTTATTTGTCTCAGGTGTATTCGATGGTAAGAACAATTTTGTTCCCAATTGTAAGACATGCATGGGACTTGTAAGTAATAATCGGCTTTTATGCTATAATCATCTTCAGCGATGAGGGGTTTGCAACTTTTGATAGCTGGTGCATCCATTATTTGTTTCCGGTGAATTTATTGTCAATCACGGGAGACGGACTTGTAAGTAAGATCGGTTCACGAGGGGCTAGAAATTTTTGAAAATTGGTGCACATTGTATTCGATTTCTGTAAATATGACAGTAAGAAAGTTTGTATCGATGGTCTATCGCTATAACCTAGGATTAACTGTTTACGCAACGGGTACAAACGATACGGTAATGTAAAACAATAAGGTAGTTTTGTAATAATTAATAGTGTCATCTATGGTATTTTAATCCTGAAACGTTACAAATAGCCTTCTTCCGATATTGTTTTGTTGTTGGTTTTATGGTTTTACAACGCTAAAGAACAGCTTTTGATTATGTGATTATTCTTTTTAGAACATACCGTTTTAAAAGCTTCGATAAGTTGACAATTTCAGCATTTAACCGACAGCGAAGAAACAAAACCAAAGCGTTGCTCTCGCAACACTTTAGCCGGCGAAGCCGGACAAAGGTTGCCGCAACACTTCACGTTGCCCGGGCAACGTAGGTCTAGTTTGTTCTGGTTTGTATCAAAGGAACAGCAAACCTGAAATCCGTAAGCAAATGCTTTCTGTTTGGCCAATTTTATTGTTTTCTTCCCGTTTACCTGATTGTATTCTTCGTTATAAGACTCAAAGTCTGCTATTATGCAATAAGGTACTTTCATTTGTTTTGCAATATTTTTATATTGTATACTTGAACCTTCAGGAGGCATTATTATATCAGGATCTTCGCAATTATTTTTACTTTCATGTTTTTCAAAGCATTCTTCCTTCTTAAAATGCCTTCCGCAATAAGTGCAGAGGTATGTCTTTGTTTTCTTTTTAGATATTTGAGGACCAACTAATCTGCTCAGATCCTTCACCAGTACATAATGATTATCGAAATACAATAAATTAATAACATGTTTAGCTGTTTTGCCATTGATTGTACTTTTTAGTATATGACTTCTGATTATTTTCTCTTTATCAATTTGAAATAAACAAATTTTAATGTTGTATCTATTTTCAAATTTGTGTATATCTTTAGTATCCATTGGGAAGTTGGTAACCCCTTCGAAATCAAATTCGTTCTCATATTGTTTATATTTCGAAATTCTTTCCGGATGATCCTTAGCTGGATGTAGATTTGCTAAGATAGACCAAAGGAAACATTTCTGGTCGTTATTTTCAATATTCAAGCAAGCTCTTTTATTTTTTACGAAATCTGGCAGTATTTTAAACGTTCCTCCCATGTAAGATTCTATTCGTGTCATCCTATAATCAATTCCTTCATACCGACTAAATTGTAGCCCAGATCGAGGGGTATTACTTAAAGAACTAAGTCTCTTGTTATTATCATTCAAATGATTATGAGTAAGAATGCTATTTTTATTTAAAATCCAAGAAGTACTGTTGTAATACACTACTACTTCTTCATCATTCTCCTGTCGATGGAAAATAACACGAGTTACGAACTGAACTCTATATTGATAAAGTTCATTCATCCGCCGCTGTAAATCGGCGAAAGTAAAAGCAATAAGAGTATGTTCATCTCTTCCATTGCTTTCAACTGATACGTTTATAGTGAATATATTCTCACTTTCCCTAGAGATAGTAGGTTGTTGTTCTTCTTCAGTTCTAAATAAATGATCAGGAATTAATTTTTCTTCTTTGATTTTTTTCTTATTTATGAAGAGAGTTGATAAACCAATTGGTTTCTGTCTACTGTTATCACGTCTTTCTGTTTGATCTCTTATGATATCTCTATTTTTCTGTACGGAATCTTTATGTTTGGTAATAATATTATTATAGTATTCTCCAACTCTTTTTAGTACTTCTTCTCGGTTTCCGCGAGTTGATAGGTTCTTGTTTTTCAGAAATCTTTTTAATTCGCTTGTCTCTTTTTCTTTGTTATCATTGTAGTCTTGTTTTAGTTTTGTAATGGTGATATTATTTTCTTTTATCTCATCTTCCAGAATGGTTCGTAATCTCGGTTCTGGTTTGTAGTCGGATGGTCTGTTCTTATTATGAGTTCTTTCGTTTCTGCGTTCAATTTTAATTTTATCTTCAGCTATCAAAATATACTTATTAAGATGGTTTATTATATTATTTGTTATTTCATGTTTCTTAGCTCCATTTGTTTTGATTTTATTAATTTTCGCATAAGTCCGCAGTTCATTATATGTGTATAGCGATAATCTTTGTATAACCGCTTTGTTGTTTGATATAACCTTTTTACAAAGCTGAATAACCTCTGCAGTATTCATCATTTAATAGGGGAACATTTTTATTAATAAATTTCTCCCGTCTGAGTTTTGTCAGCCGTAAAGAAAAGCACTGGTTTCAGTATGCGTTTCACAGAGCAAGCGCTGTCTATATTCTCTCCAATCAGTCAAGAAAGATTCCATACAGTTTAGCAGGTGGCGGTTGTGTTCCGAATCGCGAACCTTTCATTCAATCAAATAATTTCTGAAACAATTTTATTACATAATAAATGGAAGAATTAGAAAAGAAAATGTATGTTTACCGTCGCAGTTACAAGTACTACAATCGTATAAGTAATAGCTTACTTGTATCCAAATTCCTCTTTTCGGCAGCAGGAATGTCTGCGTTTCTAGTGCTACCTTTAGCTTCTTTAAGTTTGGGTGCTGTTCTCATCGAAATAATTGAAAAGCAGTTAAGCATTGCTGATAGAAAAGCAGAATTTAGGACAAATTACAATTTTTATACTGAGTTGTTCTCAATGCTAAAATGCGGACAATTAACAATTGAGGAGGTAATTCAGAGAGAAACAGAGATGCGTAAAACCTTTCGATTTTTTCCTCGCGAAAAATACATGAAACAAGTCCGTCTGAATGGCTATAAATATTGTAATAAATCTATAAAAAGTCAAGAGAAATTACCAAACATATAGTCTATTGCTATACTGAATATTGTTTCCTAACTGTCAAACAGATCTTTATTTCATACGCGCATTAATGAGCTGCGTCATTCAAAGGTCTCGCCGTCAATTTGGGATGTAATTACAGTCTCCGGCGTGACTAACACAATCTCATCTTAACTCGGAAACTTGTGCGAATTGAACAAGGACCCTTGGTGTAGTGGCTCAACGCTCGGCCGAACGTTGACTCATCACCATTCAGACCTTCGAATCCCACTGACCGCAGTTTCTGTTTGTCGATAGTGGGATGGTAATAAAAACTTGCGGGTTCCCCGTTCAGGGCCCCCCAGACTAAGGCCACATCACCACAAACACTACACCAATCGGGGTGTACCAACATCACACCTCTTAATTTTCAAAGTCTGGGGGTGTGGGGTTTTGCAAAAATATTTTATAAAGTTCAAAATCGGTAATCATCATATCATCATGCAAACTCAGTACTGCGTTTGTATCTATCGCATTTATTTGATAAACGTGGTTGGTTTCTATTACCAGATGTTTCAAAGCGATTGGGATTTTTATTTAATAAAATCATCCCCTAATAAATGGAGTCCACAAAGGAAGTCTTGAATACAATCAGAATGAATAAATACAATGAGACAATCAGGAAAGAAGAACTAGTTCTTGGATTGAAATATACTATTGTTAAAATGAGAATTGCTAAGACAAAATATGGTGATAAGTTGGTTGTAGTTATTAATCATAATGACAAACCCTGTGATTTGTTTATAACTCAGAAATATAATGCCATTGCTAACGAATTACTTTTAAAGAAAAATCTGGTTTTGCAGCCTATTGTACGCGAAAACAAGAACAAAGAAACATATGTGGATTTAGAACTGTTTACTCAGTAATATTTGAATAAAAAATTAAAAATGTAAAAAAAAAAAAGAAGTAGTAGTATATTGTAGTATTTTATATGTAGTAAAGGGTAATATTCTCATTTCTTGTATCCTTTATTTTGGAATTAAGAAAATAAAAATGTTCTTAAAAAGGGGGATAATTTGGTAAAAAGGATGTTAAAATTTAAGAAATTGATGTTAAAATGGGGTTTTGAAATTGGGGGGAGGGTGGAGTGGGAGCCCCTTTATATAACTACTCGCAGGCGATATCCCTCTGATCCAAGAATCAACAGCAGACCCAAATTCAGCATGTTTTTACAACTATCCACATTTATGGGGAAATTAGGTTAATTCGTGAACTTGCAGTTTTGCTCAGATTGCGGCTGAAAAACTCGGCAAGAAGGTCCATTCGCCTTGCTCTTTTACCTGTATTTCAACCTTCGAGTCCATTTGATATGAGCAGTTATCCGTCTCTGAGTTTCTGACTTCCTCCTTCATTTCTAAATATGGAGGTACAAAGCCTATCTACGAATCTGACCACACTCTTGACTTGGAGAGTCGATACACCAACTTACGTCATTACAACTTAACCCGCTCGGAAGTTACCGTGATCAAAGTGAGATTGACGAACGGACGAACAAATATCTGATACAACATCGTAGACTTTCGTTCACTTTCGCTTGCGACCCCAAAAGGAAAGATTTACTTACTTAAAACTCTGAATGACTTTTTGTACTCTTCAGTTGAAACAGGCTGTAGGACATTTTCAGACAAGCTTACTGTTGTATTCTGGAGCGGCAGTTTTACAAAGACGCGAGCTGTATTTCCATCAATACTCTCAACCTGAAAAAGGCAAGATCTTGACCCATGCCCGAATTACAGAAATCGATCCACCACACTTCCTGCGACCTCATAGCGAAACGCTGGTACTTCTAGGGGCAGGAGAGAGCAGGTGCGAAGCATGAAGATACATAAGGTACAGATACAGCGGTCATGCCACTATCGGAATAAGGTAACACAGTGAGAGAGGGAGCACGATATAACGTTATTTATATATTTATTTATTTCAAAATATAGCAAACTGGGGCTGCTACAAAACAACTCATTTATATACACTAAGGAAACTAAAAAAACAAATAAGCTGAAGGCACGAAGTCTCAGCATAGGGCGTTAGCTGACAGAGCATAGAAGGCCACTCAGACAACGAGATCCCATGTCGAGGATCCTTAAAGGACGCCTCTTTCTTATTCTGCCCTTAATAATATACATAGCTCCCTTATGGAATTATAAGCTTTGAAAATCCCCACATTCCTCCGTTCCTTAGTTTTGTCCCTACAAATTTTTAGCGCTCTTTCGGCGTGCTGAGACTTGCCCGTCACAAACATAGAGTTTGCCGAAAACTTCAACGAACTCTTTCGCACATAAGGACATGAGAATCTTCTGTTTTCCGACTTTTTGGGATCCCAAAACGTAAGTGGAGGGATACCTATGACATCGCAAAAGTTGTCCGTCTGTCCGTCCGTCTGTTAGCAAGATAACTCTCGAAGGGGTTGAGATATTTTGATCAAAGTTGGCATGAGGACTCTTTAGGTCAAAGTCAAGGTCAAGTTCGAAGATGGGCTATGTAGCTCTATATTTAGGGGTGGGGAGGGGTTTGAAATTAAGAGGAACACAAAATATTTTTTAAAAGCTAATTAAATAGTCGAGTTAGGGATAAGGTGACATGCTGAATCTGAATATGAAATTTATTTTCTCGCCGGACAAATAGTTCACCCGGAATCCGGCGAAAACCGGAAAATTTGTGAAAAGTAGAAGTTCAATATGAAGTTGATTGGAGGATCGATTTAGGGGCAAGGAAACGTGCTGAGTCCGAATATGAAAATTATTTTCTCGCCGGACAATTAGTTTGGCCGGAATCCGGCCAAAACCGGAGAATTTGTTTAAAGTAAAAGTTTTATTTAAATTTGATAAGATGTTCGATTTGCGGGATAGTAGACATGCTGAATTCATTTTATCATTTTATCACCGGATCGCTCGGAATCCGGCTGAAACCAGAAAATTTGTTAAAAGTAAAATTTAATCTGAAGTTGATTAGAGGTTGGATGTAGGGGTAAGGAGACATGCTGAATTCGTTTTTGAGCTTTATTTTCGGACAAGTAGTTCCGGAATCCCGCCAAAACCGGAAAACTGGCAGAAGTAAGGCAGGAAGTTTCGATCTGCTTCGTCAAAATAGATATGACTTAAAAGGGTAAACACACATGCTGAATCCATATCTGAACTTGGTGTTCTCATATGATTAGCTATTTGACCTTAATCTGTTTCTAAATTTTAATAGTAAAAGTGTTCAAGGAGTCTGGCGAAGACAAGACCCAATTGTCTGGACAAATTTGAACTCTTAGGATCCCATCGAAACCTTTGGTCTTCTTAACCACGGCGTGTTCAGTTTTCAAAAGTCTGAGCCTAGCTGCCGCGTCGTGGAGCAGGAAGGCTGGATAGAGTCAACAAGCGCTAACAAGAAGATCGCTAAATTCAGGTGGAAAGTAATGGTAATTTTTGTCTGATCCATTTCACAGTGAAAAGCTAATTTCTAGTAAGAGTTGTTCAGTTTTCAAAAGTTTGAGCCTAGCCGCCGCGTAGGAGAGCAGGAAGGCTGGACAGAGTCGACAAGCGCTAACTAGAAGATTGCTAAATTTAGGTGGAAAGTAATGGTCTTTTTTTTTATATACATTTCATAGTGAAAAGATCATTTCTAGTAAAAAGTTCCGCTCTAAAGGAAAACTCCACTTAAAAGCACTGCATACTGTTTCTACTCAGATGTTCAGAGAGAGTGGGCCGTTTTGAGACTAAGCTATGCCCATAGAAAACTACACACGGGTTCGGCTGTTTTTAGCCTCTTTCCATGGGAGGATTCCGCTGCGTGTCGTCCGCGACGCGACTAGTTAGTAGTGTCATGCGCAAATCCTTTGTCGCAGGTTGAATTCCTATGGCACCCCTGCTGCGTTCCGAAGCAAGGAAGCCTGGTAGGAGTGGAACGCGTGGGATGCCTGTCAGCCTAGATGACAATCTTGGCAAAATGTGCATAATCGGTCTTCTGACGGAAACAGCTTCTCGGAAACAATGATAGAAGCCTGATATGCCGTGTAAAGAGAAGAAATCGTGACAAGCGTGATTTCAGTGTATTGCTAACAGAGGAGATAGGATACACTTACGAAGTGAAGAATCTTGGGAACGAGAACGGAAAGTAAGGAGATAGCCTGCTGGGAGTGGAACGCGCGGGACGCTGGACACCTTGAATGACTCTCTTGGCAAAATGTGCACAACCGGTCTTCTGACGGGAATAACTCATCGGATACAAAGATCGGGTGCCAGATCGTATTGTAAAGAGAAGAAATCGTGGCAAGCGTGATATCAGTGTATTACTAATAGAGGAGAGATAGGATACACATATGAAGTGAATAATCTTGGGAACGAGAAAGGATCGAAATACTGCTGACGTAGAATGAGTACGACCTGTCCTTTAGAAATACGTGTTGTAAGCACCAACATTTTTAATCTTTGCCTATGAGAACTACTCTTTTCGAAAGAACGGGAAAGTAAGATATTCTTTCAGAGGAACAACTGTATCATCAGCTGAAACGTGATTATTGACCTATGACCTATAGGTATGACCTAGATATATGACCTAGATATACGACCTAGTCTAGTTGGCTCTTTGGCTAGGGAAAGTAAGATGTTCCTTCAGCAGACCACTTATGGCTCCAGTATAGAAACGTGATTTTAAACGTAACACAACTTCTAGTTAACACAACTTCTAGTTGTGTTAACTTCTATGTCGCAAACCTTTTTATGGCACTTGAGCTTACTCAAGTGCCATATAGCGATTGTAATTTCTGTCCGTCAGTCGGTCTGTCGGTCTGTCGGTCCCGGTTTTGCTAGTTCGGGCACTTCCAGATAAGCTAGGACGATGAAACTCGGCAGGCATATCAGGAACTGGACCAGATTAAATTAGAAATGGTCGATTCCCCGATCCGAAAATCTGGAGGGGAGTGGAGGGAGGGGGAATCCGGAAAAAATAGGAAAATGAGATATTTTTAGCTTACGAACGGGTGATCGGATCTTAATGAAACTTGATATGTGGAAGGACTTCGTGTCTCAGACCCTCCATTTTAAATCCAGACCGGATCCGGTGACATTGGGGGGAGTTGGAGGGGGAAACCGGAAATCTTGGAAAACACTTGGAGTGGAGGGATCCGGATGAAACTTGGTGGAAAGTACAAGCAAAAGTCCTGGATACATGACCGATATAACCGGAACGGATCCGCTCACTTTGGGGGAGTTGGGGGGGAGAAGTCCGAATTTGTAGTGATCCCGCGAGTTCCGTGCTTCCTGATGTGCTGGGATGATGGAAATTGACAGGCATGTCTGGGACCCGACCAGATTAAATAGGAAATCGTCAATTCCCGGATTCGACCAGCTGGGGGGGGGGGGAGTGGAGGGAGGGTGAAGCCAAAATTTGAGGTATTTTTAGCTTGCGAACGGGTGATCGGATCTTGATGAAAGTTTACATTTAGGATGACCTCGCGTCTCAGACATCTCACTTTAAATCCGGGCTGGATCCGATGACACTGGGGGGAGTTGGAGGAGGGAGCCGGAAATTTTGAGAAACGCTTAGAGTGGAGGGATCAGGATGAAACTTGGTGGGAAAAACAAGCACAAGTCCTAGACACGTCATTGACATAACCGGACCGGATCAGGGCACTGTGGGGGAGTTGGGGTGGGGGTCCGGATTTCTAGCGATCCCGCGAGTTCGGCATACTTCCTGATGTCCTAGGGCGATGAAACTTGGCAGGTATGTCAGGAATCCAAACAGATTGACTTGAGAACAGCCGTTTCCTCGACCCGACGATCGTGGGGGGAGTGGGTGGATGGGGAGTCCGGAATCTAGTGGGGTGCATAACTTTTGAACGGGTGATCGGATTTGAATGAAACTTGTCTGGTGAGCTATCACCTCGGACGTTCAGTGTCACGTCCGGGTCGGGTCCGATACCTGTAGGGATGGGGGGGGGGGGGGTGAAAAACTCTAGACAGTCTAAAAGACACTCTAAAAGCAGAGGGATTGGGACGAAACTTAATGGATGGAACAAGCATTAGGCCTAGATGAAATTGACGGAGCCAGATGGTTTCGGGGCTCTGTGGGGGGAGTTGGAGGGGGTTTCCTGGAATTCCGGTAGTCGTGAGTTAGAATAGTTCCAGATGTAAAACGACAACGAAACTTTGCAGGCATATTAGCGACCCGAATTATCTTGACTTAAGAACCTGACACAACATACCCCTGGAAACTTCCGTTCCTAGATCCGAGTATTTTTGGGGGAGCAAGAGAAGAGAAATATGGAAATTGACTTCTATAAATTGCAAACGAGTGGTCTGATTCGAGTGAAACTTCATGGGTGATACGAATCGATGGCCTCGACATGTAAAACATGCGTTCGAACCATATGCGACCACGATTAGGGGAATTGGGGGTGGAGGGGACTTTTGACATGCACAAAAACCAAACGGATGGACCGAATGAGATGCAAATTCGACAGTGCCGAGTTTATGCGGCCTAGATTTGTTATTTGGCGTCCGGGCCGGATTCGGCCAAGGTAGGAGGGGGTACTGGAAACTTGCAGATAGGCTATGCTCCAATTTCAGTAAAACTTGATGGACAGGAACAGGGAATTCAGAGATTGGGCCCGAACCGGCTCCGACAACGTTGGTGGGAGGGGGGGGGGGTACCGGAACTTTCCAAAAATGCTCAGATTCGAGTGAAACTTGATAGATGGTATAAAAGAAGATGCTTTAGGTGGTCGATTTTTTTTATTCCGAACCAGACTCGGCCACGGTAGGTGGAGAGTGAGTGAGTACCGGAAATCGTGTAGCACGTCTAGGGATCAAACAAATGGATTTATTGGGATGAAAGTTTGAACAGTCATGTGCATTTGCTACAGACAATCGAGACGATGCCGGAACTGCTCAGAAATGAGTGAAACTAAATATCCAGATCCAGATAACCGGTTTTACGCATCTGTAGCATGAGACGCGAAAACTCTTTCGGAGCATAACGAACACGGAAAATAGTGAAATATGGCAAATGCAAAGATTAGTGAGGTGTCGTTCTTGTACAGCCTACTCGTACAAGTGCCATATGAGCTCGTAGCTCTTGTTTATTTTTAATTTTCTTTAGTCATATATATGTTGTCGTAAATTCTCGTGTTGTCCTTAAATTTTAGTGTTGATGTGTGATAGTCGTTGGTTTGTTTTTTCTTAGGCTAGAATTGTATTAATAATTTTTACAAACTCATCAGAATTAGTGAAGCGTCGTTTTTATGGCACTTGCTCTTCGGCCAAGTGCCATATAGCGATCGCAATTTCTGTCCGTCCGTCGGTCTGTCGGTCTGTCCAGGTTTTGCTAGTTCGGGCACTTCCACATAAGCTAAGACGGCAAAACTTGGCAGGCGTATCAGGGACCCCAAGTGATTAAGTTGGAAATAGTCACTTCCCCCATCCGAGCACCGTGGGGGGAGTGGAGGGAGGGGGAATCCGGAATCTTGCGGTATTTATAACTTTTGAACGGGTGATCGGATCTCGATGAAACTTGATATAAAAAAAAATCAAAATCAAAAATCAAATCATTTAATGTAAACAAGATACAGTCTCTCATAGGCATAGCCCAAATATGGTATCTTTTAGTCAAACAGTTAATACAAGAAAGATTTGTCAACGAGAAAAACAAAAAGAATAGGATAAAAGGCACAAGTTACGAATTGTTAAAAGTACGAACAAAACTCGGCACAAAGCTTCGAGAATAACGCTGTGACCTGGAGTAAACCGGTGTCAGTTTTGGAACTTTCGCAGCCGCCTCTCTGGGGAGTCGGGATCTGAGGGGGACAAAGGGGGGCGGGAGGAAGTTCTTGTAGATGGGGTGGAGGAGGAGGGTTGAGCCAAATTTTAGGCACAGTTTCTCTCGACGGGCAAAAAGGGGGTCAAGTTTGTATTCTTTTAGATAAAAAGAGTAAGGCAGTGGGGAACCTCCGTAGATGATTTGTAGCGACCTCTTCTGAACCCGTTCAATTTTATCACTTTCTTCTTTTGTAAGAGCGAAATGCCAAACAGGACATGCATATTCTACTAGTGGGCGGATGAACATGCAGAAAATTAATTTTAGTTTATCCTTAGGAACCCGGATTTTCTTTAGAGTCTTCAGCATTTGGATAGCACCATTTGCCTTTTTTACAATCAATCTTGTGTTTTCATGCCAAGTTAGATCAGAAGAGATCACTACCCCAAGCAGGGTAGTGCTGTTACAGAGGAGGTTTGGGTCTATAGGTGGTTCGAATTCAGGTAGGCTTTTCTTGAGAAATGAAAATGTCATTACTGAAGATTTATCTTTATTTACCACCATATTTAATTTTGCTGCTTCAGAGGTAACTTGTTCAATATAATTGAAAGTTTGACTGTTACACGCTCCAAATACTACCTCTGCTAGGGAAAGATCATCTACATACTTCCATCTTTCTTCCAGCCCGACAGCTATTTCATTGATCATGAGGAGGAAGCATAAAGGACCAATCACTGTTCCTTGCGGGACACCGCAAAAAATCGGTAAAGAAGAAGAAAAATTATTTTTATATTTTACGATTTGTTCTCTGTTTGTTAGAAAGCTTTTTACGATATTAATAAGATATTCAGGAATATTTTTCTCTGCCATTTTTTCCAGCAAAATCTTGTGATCTACAAGATCGAAAGCTTTTTTAAAATCTATTGCAATTAGATTTATCCATTTCCCGGGTTCATCTAAATTTTTAAAAATAAAATCAAGTAAACTAACGAGATAGTGAACAGTTGAACACTTCGGGATGTTACCAAATTGCCTCTTATCGATGACTTCCGAGAGATATTTTTTTAGCCAAGAAGCAACAAAGCTCTCGTAAATTCGGCTAAAAATTGATGTAACAGTGATCGGCCTCACACCAGAGAAATCATTGGCTGCTCCCTTTTTCGGAATCGGAGTGATGAAGCCAATTTTCCACTTTTTGGGGAAATATCCAGTATTGGTGATATTATTGTAAATAATATGAAGAGGAAACGCCAATTCTTTCGCAAAAGCTTTAGCAATGGCTACTGGAACATCAAAGGGTGCCACTGATGTTTTCTTTAACGAGGAGAGTTTCTTTCTAATTTCTGATATTGAAATTTCAGGCATTAAATTAGAATTTACATTTGAATCTTCTTGTGAGTTTTGGGATGGTGCTTCAGCTGAAAACGAAGGTGGCTTTTCAGGAGGCAGTGGTGGGTACGACTGTACAATAGAAGCAAAATGAGAGTTTAGGTCGTTCGCTGTTTTCTCTGATGGCTCCTCCTTCATGAAATCAACTGGTTGCGGGCCTCTACCAGTCAGATGTTTAACTTTACCGAAGAACTGTGAAGGCTTGGATTCAAGGAGGTTATCTACTTCCTTTTTATAATAATTTTCCTGCGCCTGTTTAATTTTCCATTTAATTTTGTTTCTTAATTTCTTTGCTTCTTCTTCCTTTCCTTTTCCAATTAAGTGCAGTTTATGTTTAATCATTTGTTTAATCTCTGAATTTACGTATGGTTTATCAGTTGAACACACTTTCGTCTTTTTTTCCGGAAAACATTCAACAAACTTTTCATTTAGTTTGCTGTGAAAATTCTGTTCCTGTGAATCCAAGTCTTCAGCAGTTGAGACTCCGGCCCAATTTTCTTTCGTTATCCAGTCCCCAAACTGCAAAAGTCCCCGATCAGTGATTCGTCTTGAGGTTATTTCGGTTACTGAGTAATTGACTTTAACTTTCTCAAAGGGGGTCCACTGCAACATAAAATGATAGCTACCACCAAGCGGTGCGATTTTACTTGGGTTTTGATAGTAAGAGCAGAAATTCGTCATAATTACATCCAGAGACGTACCACCTTTGGTTGTTGGAAAATCAACAACATTCTTGAGGTTAAGTGACCTGGCCAGAGATTTACAACTTAGTTCATTGGCATCTCCTAGCATGGCTATGCCAAAAAAAGGATGTGTTTTCTGGATATAATCTGCCGATTCCTGCAGCTTTTCCCAAAAAGCCTTTCTTGCAGCAGCGGGTTGGCCAGGTGAATAATAGAAAACACACATCGCTACCGCAGAGAAAGGTCTAGGGAGTCGCTTTGGTTGTATTTTAACCCATATAATTTCATCATATTCATTAAGAGACGGAATATTCAAAAGTTGAGGTCGTAAACTATCATGAACAAAAGTCATGACCCCTCCCCCCTTTTTTCCTAAAGAATGATCATCAGGCCTTAATTTAACAAAAGAAAGGAAGTTGGACATTTTCAGTAAGTTTAAATCCTGCCTGTGAACTTCAGTTATACAAATAACGGAAGAGTTGAGCATTTGGGCCGTAGTCTCAAGCTCCGTCAATTTTTCCAAATTCAGACTTTCTGCGTTACAATAGAGGAAAGACGGAAACACGTACCGTTTATCATTAAATTCACGTGAAAACGCTTTCTTTTTAAGGGTTTTACACCCTAAATGAGGATAGGCAAGGGGGTTAACAACAAAATTCCTATTTGGACGTTCAGGAAGTGGGGGGAGGTTTTTAGAACTTGGGAAAACATTTCCTTATCATGGGTATTACATATAGGGGAAGGAGTATCTGTTGGTTGGACTATATTATTATTTAATTGGGGACAAAGGACTGAAAATCTATTTGAAAGTGGGACATTGCTCGACCTTAGAGAAACGGGAGCCGAAACAATCCTCGAGCTAACATCGGAAGAAATCTGGGGGGGAGGGGCGGCGGGGGTACTCTCGAAAAGAAATCGAGAGTTACTGTATGGAGGGGAGATGGGTGACCTGGTGCTTCTTGTGACAGCGCAAGTTTCCATCGTGACGTGTTTTCTTGCACATTCAATAAAAAACCGTCGGTAGATTGACGTCTCGAAATGACCTGATGGGTGCTTAGGGAGGGAGCGAAGAATGACTTGCGAGTGATTTTCAGTGAACCTGCTAAACTAATCTTTGGAGCGTGAGCAAATTTACAACAACTTTTAAAACACGCGAGATCTACACATAACTTTACATGGTCAAAATTACACTTCTCATTTTTACAATTTCCAGCGATAAACTGCTGGCAGATATGCAAGAAACGGCACTTCTTCCCGAATTTGCAATAGCTCTCTGCGAAGAATCTGCAAACTGTATTTGCTTTCTGATGAAGCTTGTTACCACCAGCTTGTTCCTGTACTTGACTAACAGGAGAGATATCTGACATTGCCAGCGGCGCATCGGAAGTGAAACACCGCTTCTTATCACACAAAGCCTTGGCAATCAGTTTGTTCTCATGTTCAAGTAGAACAATTTGATGGTCTCTGTCAACAATGGTCTTCTTCAGGTTGGACATCTCGACGCTTGTTTGGCTGGTGATGTCATCAAGTTTAGTTGACAAGACCAGAATTTCGTTCTTCTGAACCGAGATTTCGTGTAATAGGTTCTGGATTTCTTTGACACAAGCAGAAATATTAGAGGGGGAAGTTTCGGGTAGGGTTTCCTCGGCTTGGCAAGTACGATCACTTCCTGTGGGCCTTATTTGACAAGCCTTGTCGTTTAAGACACTGCTACACTGGGTACTCGCTTCTGATTGGCAGAAAGAAAAATTAGTTTGGCACTCCGCGTCAGATGGTAGAGCAAGCTTACGGTGCAAAACAGGAGTGAAAGTGCAGTTCAGTCTGGTTCGTGCCAGTCTGGTGGGGGACGCAAGGTTCAGTTCGGTGTCTAGAGTTACAGCTTGAGTAGGGAAAAAAGCTCTTACCGGTGAGGGTCTGTTGGTAGGGCATAATAGTTTATTCACAACTTTAGTCACAGTCCGTTTTGGTGATGTAAGGGCGGGGGCGGTTGGGGAATCGGGCACTTTGGAGTTTGCAGTACTGCAGCTAATGCAGATCCAATTTGGGGATTTTTCTCGTTCAAACTTAGAGATTCCAGCACAGGCCGCATGGACCCAAGCGTTGCAAGCCGAGCATTGGAAGGACCCAGCATCCCGTTTTCTGTGGCATTCGTTACAGCGTATGACATTCTGGCTAGGCAGTTTGGGCTCACTGTATTGACTGCAACTGAGGCAAAGCCAGTTGACGGCTTTTGAGCGTTCATGATTAGAGATACCAGCGCAAGCTGGGTGGTACCAAATGGGGCAAGCTGTGCACTGGAAGGAACCTGCTCCGCAATTTTTGCGGCAAACTCCACATGGATAGGAGCAAGGCATTGTTTGGGTTAGCCTTCAGGCTGCCTCCGTGACCTCTAGCGTTGAAACTAAGAATTTGAGCCGTAAGCTTTCGCCGCTAGATGGCAGTGTAGATGAAACCGGTTTGATCGTGTCGATACCTGCTGATAGTGTAATATCTGCAGTAGTGATGTTTTTCGTCTCTTAATTGATGGGGACAAAATAATTCAGTACGGGAAATTCAGCTTACGTGATTAGTAACAGGTACTCTGGGGTAGAGCTGTAATTGCGGAGAAGGCCTGAAGATACGGGGTAAAAACAGTGCGCTTTGTTTTTATTTTCGACAGAAAACTGGAAACATCAACCTGCGACAGCTGGCTAGGCTATCACAGGCACTGGTTCTTGCTATAGGAAAGTTCATACACTGCCCCCGCGTTCACTCAGAGAGCCACTTATAACCACAAAAACAACGACTGTTCTTTTTAATTGAACGAACAGCACAAATCTCTCCGCAATTCAAATCGCTGTGTAAATGACGTCACTTGCTAGGTAATCACAGGTCGAATTCAGGTGGATGCGATAGGTTTGGACTCTCAGACTGAAGGCCTGGAAGGCCTATGGAAGGCCTCATGCCTCAGACAACCCACTTAAAATCCGGACTGGATCCAGTGACTTTTGGGGGGGGGGGCTGGAGGGGGCAACCGGAAATCTTGGGAAACGCTATGAGTGGAGGGATCGAGATGAAACTTGGTGGGAAGACACCTAGCAAACACTAGATATATCATTGATATAACCGAGCCGATTCGGGCACTGTGGGGGGAGTGGAGGGAGGGGAAATCCGGAATCTTGATGTATTTATAACTTTTGAACGGGTGGTCGGATCTCGATGGAACTTGATATTTGGAAAGACCTCACGACCCACTTAAAATCAGGACCGGATCCGGTGACTTTTGGGGGGAGCTGGATGGGGCAACCGGAAATCTTGGGAAACGCTATAAGTGGAGGGATCGAGATGAAACTTGGTGGGAAGACACCTAGCAAACACTAGATACATCATTGACATGACCGAGCCGATTCGGGCACTGTGGGGGGAGTGGAGGGAGGGGTAATCCGGAATTTTGAGGTATTTATAACTTTTGAACGGGTGATCCGATCTCGATGGAACTTGATATTTGGAAAGACCTCATGCCTCAGACGACCCACTAAAAATCCGGACCGGATCCGGTGACTTTTGGGGGGAGCTGGAGGGGGCAACCGGAAATCTTGGTAAACGCTATGACTGGAGGAATAGAGAGGAAACTTGGTGGGAAGACACCTAGCAAACACAAGATACATCATTGACATGACCGAGCCGATTCGGGCACTGTGGGGGGAGTGGAGGGAGGGGGAATCCGGAATCTTGAGGTATTTCTAAGTTTCGAACGGGTGACCGGATCTCGACGAAACTTGATATTTGGAAAGACCTCATGCCTCAGACGACCCACTTAAAATCCGGACCGGATCCGGTGACTTTTGGGGGGAGCTGGAGGGGGCAACCGTAAATGTTGGAAAACGCTATGAGTGGAGGGATCGAGATGAAACTTGGTGGGAAGACACCTAGCAAACGCTAGATACGTCATTGACATAACCGAGCCGTGCCTACTCGTAACAAGTGCCATATGAGCTCGTAGCTCTTGTTTATACCACTGGCATGTCTGATGCTTTTAAGAAACACCAGATTTATTTATATTTGCCATTAAAATTGTACCTTACCTTACCTTACCTTACCTTCTTATCAACCTCGACAAAAGCCATCGGTTGTGTAGGTTAAAGATAATCATAACAGAACTCATAAGAGCACATAGGAAGATCTGAATCAATCAATCAATCAGGCGATCTTTACTACTCGAAAAACATTCCTTAAAGTATTAACAACAAGAGCTATGAGCTCATATGGCACTTGTTACGAGTAGGCACGGCTCGGTTATGTCAATGATGTATCTAGTGTTTGCTAGGTGTCTTCCCACCAAATTTCATCTTGATCCCTCCATTCATAGCGTTTTCGAACATTTCCGGAAGCCCCCCTCCAGCTCCCCCCAAAAGTCACCGGATCCGGTCCGGATTTTAAGTGGGTCGTCTGAGGCATGAGGTCTTTCCAAATATCAAGTTTCATCGAGATCCGGTCACCCGTTCAAAAGTTATAAATACCTCAAGATTCCAGATTCCCCTTCCCTCCACTCCCCCCACAGTGCCCGAATCGGCTCGGTCATGTCAATGATGTATCTAGTGTTTGCTATGTGTCTTCCCACAAAGTTTCATCTCGATCCCTACACTCATGGCGTTTCCCAAGATTTCCGGTTGCCCCATCCAGCTCCCCCCAAAAGTCATCGGATCCGGTCCAGATTTTAAGTGGGTCGTCTGAGGCATGAGGTCTTTCTAAATATCAAGTTCCATCGAGATCCGATCACCCGTTCAAAAGTTATAAATACATCAAGATTCCGAATTCCCCCTGCCTCCACTCCCCCCACAGTGCCCGAATCGGCTCGGTTAATTCAATGATGTATCTAGTATTTGCTAGGTCGCTTCCCACCAAGTTTCATCTCGATCCCTCCACTCATAGCGTTTCCCAAGATTTCCGGTTGCCCCCTCTGACTCCCCCCAAAAGTCACCAGATCCGGTCCGGATTTTAAGTGGGTCGTCTGAGGCATGAGGTCTTTCCAAATATCAAGTTCCATCGAGATCCAATAACCCGTTCAAAAGTTATAAATACCTCAAGATTCCGGATTCCCCCTACCTCCACTCCCCACCACAGTGCCCGAATCGGCTTGGTTATGTCAATGATGTATCTAGTGTTTGCTAGGTGTCTTCCCACCAAGTCTCATCTCGATCCCTCCACTCAAAGCGTTTCCCAAGATTTCCGGTGCCCCCTCCAGCCCCCCCCCCCAAAAAAAAAAGTCACTGGATCCGGTCCGGATTTTAAGTGGGTTGTCTGAGGCATGAGGTCTTTCCAAATATCAAGTTTCATCGAGATCCGATCACCCGCTCAAAAGTTATAAATACCTCAAGATTCCGGATTCCCCCTCCCTCCACTCCCCCCACGGTGCTCGGATGGGGGAAGTGACTACTTCCAACTTAATCATTTGTGGTCCCTGATACGCCTGCCAAGTTTTATCGTCCTAGCTTATGTGGAAGTGCCCGAACTAGCATAACCTGGACAGACCGACAGACCGACGGACAGACAGAAATTGCGATCGCTACATGGTACTTGGCCGAAGGGCAAGTGCCATAAAAAACCGAATATTTGTTCTCTCGTCAAACATAACTATATACAATTGCGCATTTACATAGTCAAATATTAAATAATTACACAAGAACAACAATTGCAACAAATTAAAGCGCTAAACTTCAATAATTAACACACAAAAAAAGAGGAAAAGAATTTAAAATTTCCTGTTGCAAAAACTCACAAAGGAGGGGACAAAAACGTCTTTTGTACTGCGAATGAATTGCCATGGATTTCAAGAAATACGTGTTCGAGAAACGTTATTCAAGGTTGCTTATAACAGGCAGGGGCATCACGACTGGGGGGGGGGGACGCCACCCCCCCCAATGCTGTCGGCCAAACGGTAAAAAATAACCAAGTCGCCGCGAAGCGCCACGACTTTTCGTCTAAACCGTTGATTTTTTCCATGAAAACAGTCAATTTTTCTGAAAATTGGTCGATCTGAAGGGGAGTGTTCCTTGGAACAATCCACTATTGCCAGCGCTGTAGCAGCTTTCAGCTTTCGGTTTTCGGTTTTCACCATATTTTGTGGAGCTCACAACTCGTGAACGAATGCAAGTATCAAGTTCAAACTTGGTCACTTGTGGGAATTGGGTTCTAGTTGTGCCTTTTGGGGGTCCCACCCCCCACACCCAACCGGTTCAGGGGCAAATGGGCCCAGATTACCCAGTGAATAATGTTCATAACTTGACCAGAACTGGACATAGGACGAGGAAATTTCTTGGACGAGCTCCAAGGGCTGGGAAACTGCTTTTAAAGTTGCACCACCCCCACCCACCCCATTCATGGGCAACTGGGCCCAGATTGCCCAGGAGTAAAGTTCGTTACCCTTGCCAGGACTCAAAAGGTATCAAGTTGAAACTTGGTAGGATTGTGAGCATTGGGGTCTCTTTTTACTTGTTGCGGGGCAATTGGTTCAGGAGGGCAATTGGGCCCAAATTGCCCATTTTTTAATGTTTTTAATTTGACAATAAGTGGAGATAAGGCGATGAAATTCCTTTGTGCTTTTGGATCATACGGACCGGAGAGAGTTGAACCACCCCCACCCTCCCCGTTCATGGGCAAGTGGGCCCAAAATTGCCCATGAAAAAAGTGTTTGACCCGTGACTGGAATCAAACTCTGAGCTGGTATACTTGAGGAAACAGGAGTAAATACGCATTTTGATGGGTCCCTACCCCCCCCCCTCCTTCCCCTCCCGTGCATGGGCAGCTGGGCCGAGATTTCCCATGAGTAAGTTCGTCTACGACTCTTGTATATTTGGGAAGATATATCTATGGATGAGGATTTGGTGTAAAATCAACAAATAAGACGACGCGACGCACTTTAATGTTTAATGAACAGATGTAAACTGGACTGTTTTGTCATATGGTCGATGATATGCCGTTATTAATGAATTGTGACAAAGGGGGCATTAGTCTGCTACGAATTGGTTTATTGCACTTGTTATTACCTTATTCATGAACAAGAGGGTTAAAGGGTGGGGCTGGCAGGCAGACCATTCAGTGTTCAAACAAATGCTATTCGTGCAAGATCTTCAACATTTCTTTGGACACTGGCGGTTTGTTTACATTTAAAGCTTTTAAGGGGGATTGATTACAAGGTTATTTCGATAGTTGTTTCGTTATCGGGGAAGAGAAATGTCTTGGCTCTAAAGCTGTTTGTATATAAATGTGATAAACATTTTACTTTTACACTCCACGTCTGAGCGCTTGCCCACTTGTTAGTCAAAATAGTCGTTTTTTTCTGAAAATCAGTCGATTTTTCTGAAAACAGTCGATTTTTTTCAAAAATGTAATTTTTGCCAGTCGGTAAATGCCTCGTCCCCCTCCCCTCGATCATTTTGGCTAGTAACGCCTCTGGTAACAGGTAACATACTTCGGCGTAGCTTCACAAGGGGCGAGGGGAGGGCAGTGACATGGGGAGAAAGGAGATATATTTTTATTCTTTTACTCATGCACCCACTGTGCGAAAGGGGCTCGACGATCCCTTGAATTAAACTCTAAGAATACTTCCCCAGCGAAGATGCTTACCTGACCATAGAATCCTTTGCTCGTACCGCTCAGAACAAGAACATATTTTCCTTTTGCTATTTCCAAAACTTCTTCAGATTTGTCTGACTTCTTGTCTTTAGAAACTTCAACCTTTTTTGGAAGAGCTCCAAGTCCCATGCCCTTTGGTCTAAACGAAATGTCAAGAGGCTTGATCACCCTGAAAAACATAAAAGAATGAGAAAATTTAAAGAACAAAAAGAGCTCCAAAGAATTTATTTCGCCTGTAGGCTATGTCTAAAAATAGTATTTTCTCTCATATCTCAGACCGACGAGCTACCCGCACGGCTTTCTTTACACCGATAAGACAAATTTAAATTATTGATTAACAGATGCAATACGGATATTAACTGTAGATCGTAATTAGATCCTGTAAGGCGGTATTATTTTCATTGTTAAAGTCCAGCCTGTAAGGTGGAGTTGGGCGGAGGTAAGAAAAAACCATTCGATACCAGCAAAATAAATTAAAGGACACATGAACAATGAAACCATACTTGAACACACCATGGAGAATGCATTTAGAGACATGGCCACGAAGAGCCTTCTTCTCCTGAGATTCACGTTTTCAAAATAGGGATGTTCGTTTCTGGAGGTTTGCACATGCAGACCTCAAGACAAAAAGCGCAATTCATTCAAACTTTGTACAGCGCTGTCCGGATCGTATTGGAATTTCTTCTAGATATACGTTTGGGCTTAACTGGTTAACAAATATTCCGGAAAAAGGTTTGACTGGAGACATTTGTTCATTTCTAAAATTGTTCGGTACTGAAATAAGGACAGATGCAAAATGGAACAAAAATCGTAGCTTGGAAACACTATTTCGTATTTGGATTGGGTTGTCGGCAGGCAATGTTAACGGAAGTCATACAGATAGGGATGCTACTTGGTACTCTTCATTCAGGTGTCCTTTAATGAATTTGTGGCCAAGAGAAAGATTTTCCAAAAGAGATAGAGAAATAGGCCAAAAAAACTGAGCATCAAATAAGATAAAACAATGTACGCTTCAAAGAATGATCAAGAGACTGAAGTTCGGATTCTTGCAGCCTCTACATCTGGTAGCTGGTGCGGTAGTGATAGTTATTCGCAAGAGGGATGGACTATAACACGGATGAAGGAACAAAGGTAACCACGAATAATCGCGGCGCAGCGCGAAGCCCTGTGCCGAGGCGTCTAAAGGCGTATTCTCGCCGTTCCCCGAGGACTCCACTTGAGGAGTCCCTGCGTTTTTGTTTGTCCGGGGACTCACTCCCCGTATTCTCGCGAATCCTCACGGACGGGGAATGCTCCGATTATCATCACCATCATCAAAAAGGACTCCCTTTCATATTCGGAGGGGAATCAATTTTTGCTGGTGTTGGTGCATGTAAAATAATTAAAAAGAATCAGAATAAACAAAAAGAAAAATTTAGTCTATCCAGACCAGTTTTGTCAACTGCACATTTTTTGTTAGAACAAAATCCACTTTAGAAGCATTCCCCGTGTTCTCGTTGTTTTCGAGGAGCCCTCGGGGAACGGCGAGAATACGCCTTAAGTCCTCAGCCTCACCATAACCAGCCACACCCAAAGCGTCTGTGGTGGTGCCCCTGAATTCAATTACAGTATTTTTTCGGTTTCAGAAGCCATTGAAGCTCCACGTGCCTATGAACCATCGCGCTTGGCCTGGGTTTGAGCGGGGATTGTTGTAAGCCACGTTATCTGATAAGTTTGTCAAACACACTGAATATTTAGCCTGGATTTGGATGTAGGACACCAGAAATAGAGAGGTCAAGATCATAAGTTTCTATAGGTGGCAAAGGGTATACAGATTTCTGAGAAGAATAATTGTGTTGCAGGAGCTTTAATTCACAGGTCAAGATCATAAGTTTCTATAGGTGGCAAAGGGTATACAGATTTCTGCGAAGAATACTTGTGTTGCACAAGCTTTAATTCACAAGGGATATTTTGGAAAATTTACCGTATTCCAGATAGAAAATTGATAATATACGGTGGGGGTGGTAATTAAGAGGGTGGTACGGCTCAAGTGGGGTCATCAGATGTGACCACTCAGTAAATTGCGGTGTTGATATGAGAATTGGAGTGGTGGCGCCATCTCAAATTGCTTCGAGATCCCCGTGAGATTGAGATGAACACTATAGCGTTAATAGCACCTATAGGTGCTGGTGCGGTAGTGACAGTTATCCGCAAGCGGGATGGACTTTAACACCGATGAACAAACCAACGTAACCACGAACAAAATCCACGAGAACATTACACACATCGTCAAACCCCTACCGATAAATAAGCCACGTAATAAATCAAATATAACAATTGCGCAAACGATGCGAAAGATTTGTGAGGAAGCAGTTGAATCAGCCGCTAAAGGAATTAGATATGGCTACTGCAAAATTGTGCCGAACCGTTCGAGGTATAGCAGACCTGGGCTTGGAAAGTTATATACTGCCTTTTGCGCACCGTATGTTAACTTCCTTGCTGGATTACATACTATACTCAGAAGAAAGGACCTTCCACGCATACGCTCGACATACTTCAGATCTGAGATTTCTTCTCTACCTACCCCGGCGCACACGGAACCGCTACCTGATCCGCCGTTTGTTACTTTCCGACCCATTGTTGACGCTTGAACCCCTCTCCTCTAATTTGTGTTCTCCGATTGGAAAATTACCTGTCCACGATCCCATCAACGTGATTCTAAATTAGTGAACCTTTATGGAAAATAATTGTTGAGTTTTTTGCGATTATTTTATATTTCTTTATCTTTTTTACTGCACTTACGCCCTTGAGCAGTGCGTCATAAATTCATTCATTCATTCAAATTAGCGTAACTCATTGGCTAAACAATAAACAAGGGAAAAGAAAAAGTCACTACCCCTTATTCCTGCTTCCAATGCCTTGTCCTTGCGCCCATCCCATACCTCGTAGCATGGCCTGACCATAGGCGGTAACAGGAACCTCCTCATATTCTTCGTCCGTTGGCTGAAAAGAACATTTTTCTTGAGTTGGTTCGTTACTAACAATGTAGGTAAGGTCTACAACACAATAGTGTAATTACAAGTTACACTGAAAGTACTTTATTATTGGTCGTTTTTTGTTTTGTTCTGTTTGCAGTATAAGATCTATTTATTTACTCGAAAACACAGGCTTACTATGCGTCAAAATATAAGAACTATAAATCAGTTATAAGACGCGAAACTTATTTTTCTGGACTTTAAAGGGGGCTACAGCTGCAAGAGAATAAAGTTGTGGTACGGAAGCTTGTGCAGCATAATCTGCATCTGCGGTCTTTGCGGTTCTATTTGATATCTTTGCATTCATGCGCCTAATTTATACATCGCATATTATACATTTAATACATCGCACCTTTCTGGCGTAGCACTGATAAAAAAAAAATTCGCTCTATTTATTTTCGTTTCAGTGAACTCCTGCTACGCCTCCCTCCTTGGACCCGAAATAATAAAATCGTCACTGCTTACAACATCACTGACCCACTTACAGTAGTTGGTACAGTAGTAGAGGTATGCTTATGTGAACAGTTACTTTAACGTGAACAGTGCAGTATTGAGCTAAATGGTAGAATGCAGAAGCAAAACACCTATACAGGTGTTTTCAGATGCCCTTAATTACCTACCCTGGCTAACTAGTAGTTAGATTTAAACACAGCAAGTGCATGAAAATGGCAAAGTCCACTGTCAACAAACGTTCACATAAGCATACCTCTACTGTACAGAAGTGCAACAATACCATTAAGCATCAATGGTAGAGCATTCTTCTAAAATAGGATAGTTTTGTAGATAGGACAATCTTGTCATAGTCTCTATGTTTGTCTGGTTTACTCTTGTTATAGTGTTATCCTCTTTTTTTCTTTCTTTAGTCCCACTTCATCTATGCCATGTGCTTTTTGATAGGTGAAAAATAAAATGATTGTTATTATTATATTACACAGGCTTTTTTCTAACTCAAGCTGCGCTCTTTGTCACGGGATTTATCACCGGTGGTCTCCGGTTTTTCTCATAAGCCGTTCTTGCATCCACCGGTGACTTCTCACCAGTCTTATAACCCGTTTTTGAACTAACCAGTGTCCGGTTTTATCTCACCGGTGCGGACTAACCAGAACCTGCTCGGTAGCCCGGTTTCAGCGAGGAGTTAGCCAGTTTTCATCAACTCACAGGTGAACCAAAAAAACGCCTTTTAAGAGAAGAACCAGACACTGGTGACTAAACACCAGATACAGCCCGGAGTGCAACGAACGCAGCTTCACTTTGGATATCTAGTTTCCAAGTGTTATTGTAATCTTTAAGCCAGTCTCTCGTAGGCCTGCGCGCCATGAAACAATATTTTTGCAATCCATTTTATCCCCGATTAACAAAAATATGAAATGATACACCAAAGTAAACCATAAGCTTACGTATGGGACCCGAAAGGGGGGGGGGGGTGTGATTAAAACAGCAATCAACTAGAGCCCTTGTAAGCTAAACTCCCGTAAAGTTTAACTGAAAAGCCAGCTTTGTTTTGTATCTTGTATTTGAAGAAACTAAATTATTATATCTCTCACAATAGGCTCTCGTATAGTAGCGTTGATAATACCAACGACGTCACGACAATACCAAATTCACAGGCAATTCGAATTTTATCAATGACGTCATTTTTTTCCTTTCGTAAAAATGACAAAAAATCTAAGATGCTGCTGCTTGTGAGGGCGGCCGGCAATTTGGTGTGTTGATGTTGTTTTGATATATTCTGTAATAACAAAGAGCTACCACAAGTTCGAAAGATCTTTCACAGAAATACAAATCGTTTGTCAGGAAAAAGGAGCAACGGACTAACGAAACTAGATTTTCGTATTGCAGCCCATACGGTGAACCCTTACTCCTGCTTATTCTGCTTCGATTATCAATTTACCAATGGGTGAGATGCCCAGCCGAACTTTATGTGCGGCAGAGTTTCGGATCCGAATCCCCATAAATATGCCGAATAGTTCTGGCATCGAAAAACTACCAAATAATTTCAGTAAATTCTCTTACCGAATTTGTGATAATTTCCGAATACTGGCAAGTGGCAGTTATACCGAATCCAGATCATTATATAGGAGAGATCGGTACCGATAGCCTATTTGGGATTCTGTACAACTACCGAATCCGCGTAAATATACCAAATAGTTCTGCTATCGAAAAAGTACTGAACAATTTTAGTAAAACCCCGTGTGCCACTTACGGTTAGCAGAACTAGCGCTGTGAGATGAACCACACGTTCGGTTAGCGCGCCTAATAATATATTCCAGATCCGAGGAAAAGGAGTTGGTTGCTCAAAAATTATGAAATTTCTTGCTTATGAAGATACCCACCATTCACCATTGTTTCGTGTCGTACATATGACGTTTTAGTGCATTTTAGGACGAGCCAAGTTTTGCCAGTCACGCAAGGCAAACTTTACTGAAAGCTTCAAGGTTCACCCACTAACGAGAGGCTTCAAAGTGTTGTTTTTTTTATTTTCAAAGACACGGTAGACCATGAGGTCTATCTTCTATTTAGGCCTTCTCACTTTTTTAACACGGCGGGTTCAGTTTTAAAATATTTTGCGCCCAGCCGCTACATTGGAGGGAGGGAAGGCTGGATCGAGTCGACAAGAGCTAATAAGAAAATCGTTAGTTTCTAGTGGCAAATAATGGTGTTTTCGAAAAATAAGATTAGGTACATTAGGTACGTAAGGTACATATTATAGGGTACAGTATATACGGTACATTACAGGCTATATTTCAAAGAGGTTATGGGGGCTGGCAGGGAACTTAGCCGCCCCTGGCCTTCATTCAGTCCAACAACAAAAGGCTTACCTATAATACTAACGCAACCTACTTCCATAATCACTCCATTTATTTCCAAACCCGGAAACCCCAATCCCGCACGGTACATTCTAACCCCTCTAACAAAACCACGCTGATTTTCTCACTTGCCGTGTTCTGCTACCTTCGCTTCAAAGTGTTCTTTATCATTTTCAGTAGGCCACGAGGGCTGTCTTCTATTTTAGGCGTTCTCACTTTTAACACGGCGGGTTCAGTTTAAAATATTTTGCGTCCAGCCGCTACGTTAGAGGGAGGGAAGGCTGGATCGAGTCGACAAGAGGCTATGGGGGTTGGAAGGGAACTTAGCCACCCCTCGCCTTCATTCAGTCAAAATGGGGGCTGGAAGGGAACTTAGCCGCCCCTCACCTTCATTCAGTCAAAAAATAAATGGCGTATTTAAAGGACCTGTCTTACCTATAATACTAACGCAACCTACTTCCATAATCACTCCACGTATTTCTAAACCCGGAAACCCCAATTTCGTATGGTACATTCTAACCCCTCTAACAAAACCACGCTGGTTTTCCCACTTGCTGTGTTTTGGTACCTTCGATGTGTATCACGCTGTCGACAGTTGTCTGCGAGAAGTTTTTCCATCAGAAAACCGGTTATGTAAATCGTTTCCCTGTTTTAGCTACAAGTCAACGGGTCTCGGAAAAGGCTTAAAACAGCCAAGACCATGGCTTCTTTGTTGAAAGCGCAGCCTAGTTTTAAAGTATTAAAATATTAAAATACTTCAAGTTCAAGAGTAAGTAGTGCGAGGGGTCCTTTAAGAATGGCTGGTCTATTGCACGCAATCAATAAACCTACCTTGTCAGGCTGATCAGCAACGTCAAGGATATCCTCTTTCCGGCTTCCAACAGGAATCAAGAGATTCTTTTGCTTTTTAATTTCCTCTTCATCCTGGATGTCTTCCTGAGATTTCTCAGAACCTAAAAGACAACTATTTAATAAGAAAGGCAAGGTAATGCCAACAGTTCAATTCAATTTTGGATTCTCCGAAGAATTCAGATACTCTGAAAGTGCGTGTTCCACCCTACTTACCGTGGTTACTAGGCATGCCATAACGATTTCTGGCTATTTGCCATCAAGGCTGGAACGACTTTTCTATCTTTCAGCAGAATTTCATTCCACGGGCGAATCCGACCAATCACGTTACAGAGAGTCGTAGTTACCACGCTTTCTACGCTCCCGAGCATGGTTGTGGCGACCCAGGGTCACCAAGTACGGTAACACAACTGGACGTCACTGCGAGGTCTCTAGCCTAGCTGGCGTACTAGACACCGTCCCGTTAGAGACTCCAAAATAACATAGACTAAGCCTATATACCTTACAAAGTAAGGGGTAAAGAAAGATAGCTTTTATTGGCTCTAATCAATCACCCAAATATGATAGTGGGTTGCCAAATATTTGTGGCCGAGAGTGTCACTTTTTCACTCAAAAAGTGCCATTCGGTGTCATTTACAAATTCAGAAAGTGTCACAAAAATTGTCACTTTTCAGATGTTTTCTACCAAAGAAATATAAAAGGGGAACGGGAGCCCAACCCCCTTCAACCTCTCGATAGCTAAAGATTTGTTTCTAAGTGACAGTTTTCAGAATTTGTGTCAATTATTATCCGATTGCCGTTTAAAACTGGACATTAAGTGCCGGTTTTGAACAGTGGTCCAATATGAATACAAAACAGGACAAAACATTCCGTACGAAACAATGATGGGTAAAAATCCAGAGTAAATATCATAAGCAAATGCAAATAAAATAGATATGGATCTGATATTGATCTAAGAAGGAAAGAAATCAATGGTAAAATCTATGGGGAAAATTCACAGGAAAAAGTCACAGAGAAAATTCACACAATTTCGATCAAATTTCACGAGAAGAAATCAACAGTAAAAATATCAAAGGAAAATTTCAAATTGCGGAAGAAATCAACGGTAAAATTCACAGCGAAATATCAAGGGTGAAATTCACTAAAAAATATGAAAGGTAAATTTACTGGAGAATATCAGAGGAAAAGTTCATTGGTATATTTTTAAAGTGAATTTTCTCTTTCATATTTCCCCATGAATTTTACCTATGATATTTTCCATTGAATTCTACCACCGATTTCTCTTTTTAAGTTAACGGAGCGGCAATGTGAAATTTCCCTTTGATATTTTCCTATGAATTTTGCTATTGATTTCTCCTCGTGAAATTTGGTCAAAATTACGTGAACTCTCCCCTTGATTTTTCCCCATGATTTCTCCTAGTACATTTTACCATTGATTTCTTCCAATGAATTTCTCGTTAGATTTTCTCCAGTAAATTTTACCTATAGTATTTCATAGTGAATTACGCCCTTGATATTTCCCAGTGAGTTTTACCATCGATTATCTTTTTAAATTAGCAAGAACGTGAAATTTCCTTTGATATTTCCCCGTGAATTTTACTGGTGATTTCTCTTTGTGAAATTTGATCGAAATTGCGTGAATTTTACCCTTGATTTCCCCATGATTTTGCCTAGTAAATTTTACCATTTATTTCTTTCCACTTTCAATCAATATCTATTTCCTTTTTATTTTGCTGTGATATTTACTCCTGATTTTTACCTATAGGCCTACTTTTTTCGTTCGGGATATGTTGTCCTTTTTGGTATTCCATAGTCCGACTGATCAACCCCCCTCACAAAAATACTAAAAAATCGGTGTTTACAGCGGAAACTCCATTGTTGCCCATAACAAGAGAAGGGATCTGAGACTTCTGAGAGCTAAGTCGTTGCCCTGAGAATCCCAGCATATAATCCGAGATGAAAACAAACACAACCTTTAGTTCAGAAAAGAGATCGAACTATCACAAAATTTACGTCAATCATTTTTAGGTTTGCTACTAAGCAATCAGTGTCGAAAGTAACCAATTTAATCAGAGTTCTGGACAAAACTTGTCACCCATGCAGCTTAGTAACTAACAGAAATATATATTTCTGTAAAATTGTATGACTAATACTTATAAAGTTTCATAAAAGTGTCATTTTGGCAAAAAGTGCCATAATTTGGCCTGAAAGTGTGGAAAGTTTCACGGACTTCAAAAAGTGTCATAATGACACCAAAAGTGTCACTTTGGCAACCCTGATGATACTCCTCAGGTACTTTATACTCACTTAGTAATACCTCTTTCAAAGACCAAAGTTACAGTCTCCTTAACTTAAAGAATCTATTATTTAGAATAACTATTATCTGGTTAACTTTTCTAACATAATATACTTTCCTTATTCTTATGCGTAATTTAACTATTATTTAAAGTTAACCATTTAATAATTATTATTCACTTTGTTACATTTTCCCATATCTTACGAACAAAGTCATGGCTTGTGATACTTCACAATAAATCCGTGACAATGGTAAACATATAGTTACTATTTCGAGAAAGTCGGAACGGTCAGCGTAGTAACATTCTTACGAGGTTGGAACGAAAACAGTAACTAATAGTTCTTGCTAGTAGTCACTATTGTTAGAAGGTTGGGACACGCTCTAGATGTTTAGTAAGCTATTGTGGATTTTGTTATAAAAAAAAAATCATTTTCTGTCACTACAGCATAGGCCTAGCTGCCATTTAAGGACACGTAGTACACATTTCCGTTTTTTAGATTCTCTACTTCATAAGTTTATTCTATTTCCTCTACTGACACTGCACTCGTTATCACGCTTGTCAAGTTTGATCTATTCACGTGACGTATCCGGCTCTCGATCATTGTTTTCGAGAATTGTATTGGCCAGAATACCTGTTATGCAAATTTTGCCACGTCATCCACGGTAAGGGACATAGAAAGGGGCTAAAACAGCCAAAGCTTTGTGTAATTTGCTGAATAGTTAAGTTTTGAAGTAGTCAACTATCTCAGAAAATCTTCAGCAGAAACCCAATGTAGCTCGAGGTTTGTATGTGTCAATTCTTCTCTAACAATATTAGTCACTTAATTGTCATGTTAGGCAGAAGCTAGAAAAAGAGCCAAATTGTGGTTCCATTAGTGCACTATAGCATCAATCCCAGAACAACAGCAAGTATATCAACTATTTCTTTCATAAAATCAAATCCTGCCTTCAAAGAAGAAATACCGAAAAAAATGAAGGCAGAGAAAATAGAGCTACTGGGTGTTAGCATTACCCCAGATCTAAAATGGGAAGCTCACTGTGAGGACATGCTGAAACGAGCCAATGCAGGAATACAAAACTTAAAACTTCTTTCAAAAATGAAAATACCGTGTCACCTACTACGAGTTTATACTTCTTTCATCAGACCCACCCTGGAATACGCAGCACCCGTTTGGCATTTTTCATTATCGCAGGAACAAAGAGATAAACTAGAAAGGATACAGAAGCGGGCTCTTCTTATTATTCATAGGGGACCGAACCTTCCCTACTCATACCTTTTAAAACACTTTAACCTAAAAACACTTCAGGAGCGCAAAAAGGAGCTAAGCACTGACTTCGGTTCAGCCATGGTATCTCATCCTCTCCACTCCCAAGTCCTCCCTCCCCCCTATCAAAATGTTAGAAGTCGACCAGAACGAGTGGTAAGTTCTAAGGTTCCCAAGCTCTGTCCTGTACTTACAAAACACGCTAGATATAAGTTCGTGAAATATTTTCACGAAGTTTGAATTTTTAAGCGTACTGACATCTGTCTATTTGACAATAATCGCAAATTTGGTTTATAACCACGATAGTCGAATTTTAAAATAAACTTTCTATCTATCTATTAATCAATGAATCAATCAATAATTTTATTAATCCATATAAAAATGGCACAGAACGTGCTCATACGGAGTATATGAAAAAGAAAAAGATCAGACTAAACTAAACGAAATGACTATACAAACGTACTATAATACGCATGGCACGTGTCTAGAGAAGGGTCAAACTTGGCACGGCGTTGGGACACATACACAAAGGGTAACACCGTCAAGTTGCGTAACTTTGCGATTACGAGCCTATGGGGGATGCCGAGTAGGTACTTAGCATACTTGCAGAACAATTTACGAACTGTCTTTAAATCAGTTATGCTAATCAACTTCCAAAAAGGGGATAGGGCTAGAATATGTGAAGTCTAGCCAAAATATGTCTACTATTACGGGTTTTAGCACTAACTAATAGACTGTATATAATAATAATAATAATAATGTATTTAAAGCCTTAGGGCCATATGCAAACAACTAAATATAAAACTTTATCTTATGTACTGTTATCACACTACATGTGACCGGTTGATTCGAGGACGCCTTTATACCGCTCTGGTTATCCCGCACATTCTCGCTCTGTCGCCTTTTTGGATACTTTTCACACTGAAGGAAAAGAAAGCAATTAGAGTTGTTTATTTCAAGTTTGCGAAGTTTTTGCTTGGAGTACCTCTTTGGACGAGAAATACCTCACTAATTGTTAAATACGGTGTTCTTGATCCCACGGATGTCATCAACATCCGTAGAGAAAAGTTTCTACAGTCCCTGGATCCCTAACACAGCCTGTACCAGCCATTTCTAAAGTAGGCTAGTTGTGCTAATTCTTTGTTTATTTGTTAGTTTAGTGTGATTCGTTTTTCCTTTTTTTTCTTCTTCTTTTTTCTTCCCTTCTTATACTCCATTTGTCACATTTTGTGTTTAGAATGGGTTAATAAAATCATTCATTCATTCATTCATAAACAAAACTGCACTCGCCCCATCAACTTTTATTTTAACACTATTCAATACGAATCTACATACTGCACTAATTGCACCTGGAGATGTGCTCTTCATGATATCAGGAAACAGTATCTCCCTATCCCCCCAGCAAGATTCCCTTAAAATCGAGAGCTCGCGACACCGTGCAACCAAGTGGGCTAGGATGGATACTAACCTAACAGAAGCTCTCTCTTCGCTTGTTCTTCCAAGGTGAGTGAACCATTCTTTGTAGCCCCAGAGGCATTTTCTGACGAGGATACTTCAGGAACGTCTTCATCTTTATCTTCAGACTTTGGAATGAAAATCTGTTTATTCGGTATCAGTGGAATAACAAGCTCCGCTTTACTTCCTTCTGTGACATTCCTGAAAGGGTTCGACAAAACCATTACAGTTGAACTGAAAACTTGGCACTGTTTTCTGTTCCATGTAGTAACAATGGAAAAAGAATAACAAACTTGGTATGTTTGTGGTGGCGGGACTTCCTTCTTTTCCTGAACTAAGGAGGAGAAATATTCTTTCTCTGCAGAACAGGATTCTCAGGTCGTCTTATCCACTTGTGCGGGCTGCATCTGCCCGCTTTTGAGGTTGTCTCTGCCTGTGTGGCTGGAATGGGAGCGGTCTCTGAGGGTGACCCAGGTTCCACCTGGATCCCGTTCGTCTTGACTGATTTAGTTTAGTGTACTGTTTGTTTCGAGTGCCTTATTTTTGTTTTGTTTTTTATGGTTTTCAAAAACCGTTAAATAAAGGAAACTGAAACTGAAATTGATATCAGCGAATAGCCAACTGTTTAAGTGTTTACCGTTTCGCCTATCTTTTTTCAAGAGCACATGTACTATTTTTGCATTTATTTTTAGTTGGATTTTAAAGCAGCCATTCCGTTCACAATGGGCATTCATGCGTAAATTTTTCAATTTATTTTAATTTATTCAATAATAAAGCAAAACATATCTCTCGTGGGCAGGGCCCAAATACGATGTTTTTGTAGTCACAAATAGAGATAAAATAAGTTGTCAACAGATAATTAAAAAAAAAAAAAATAACAAGGCAGATAAATGCTAAAGATCATTGTACTGCTTTACGAAGTTCGGCAAAAAGCTTCTACTGTAGCGCATAGTGTTACTGTAGATTGGGGTCAGTTTGGGAACCTTTTCAGCCACTTCTCGGGGGGGGGGGCGAGATCTTACAGGAACAAAGGGTGGGGGAAGGAATTAATGGTACATGGGGTGCTGGAGAAGGGAGGAGACAAGGTTGCGGCATAGTTTTTCGCGGCAGGAAGAAAGGGATTCAATTTTAAATTCTTTGAGGTAAAAAGAGTATGGTAGGGGGGAACCGCTATAGATAATTTGCAGCAATCTCTTCTGAACTCGCTCTATTTTATCAGTTTCACCTTGAGTAAGAGTAAAGTGCCAATCGACTGATTTTCCAAAAAATCCAATGATTTTCAGAAAAACTGACTATTTTGACGAAAAATCTACCAATTTTCAGAAAAACCTTTGCGCCGACTCGGTATTTTTTACCAACTGGCCGATGGCTTTGGGGGGGGGCGTCACCCCCCCAGTTGTGACGCCTCTGCTGGTAAGGTATTTAATTATCATAAGCAGTTGAGAAACTACTGGATATTCACACAATTTAGGAGGAAATGCAGATCCCACCTGGGTGAGTTTTCGTCAGTTTACCTGAGATATTCCCTGTTCTGCAAGTTATTGATAGTCTTCTGGACAAATGAGCTGCTGACAAAGAAATATTTGTATTTTCAGAAAATCAAGCTTGTTTAAAAGCACTTGAAACCCTGAAAAGCAAGCCGTCATTGGAGATGGAATGCTTTAACAAGATTAATTCAGTTGCAAATAATGGAAATCAAATCACTTTGATGTGGGTCCCGGGACACTCTGGCAGCCCAGGGAACGAGGAAGCAGAAGCGCTAGCATACGAAGCTACCTAAAGAATTACATATGGACCAGAACCCTTCATTCACCTTTGGAAAGTAGGTGGAAAACAGAAATCTGGGAATGAATGAATAAACAGGTAGACAAAACATGGACAAAATGTGTGGACTGTCGAGCCATGGAAGTTTAATACCTAGCGCAATGAAGCACTGAACGAGAGGGTTAGTTGCCATGAAAAAAAGATGAAATCCAGGGAATCATCCAGGTTGTTACTGGAACTGAAAACCTTGGAAAACATAATTCAAATGGCCCACAGGAAAGATTGAGACTCCAACATGTACCCAATGTGGAATAGACAAAGAGACAAATACACACTTTGTTCAAGAGTGCCCAGCCTGGACAAGGTGACCACTGGAAGCATTCCACTCTCTGAGTCTCTATTTTCATGAGGTAGTGCTAATTTAAAAGAACTGAAAAGAAGGTTAGACAGCTTAAGGTAAGAATGTGATACAAAGGGGTAGAATGAGTGATGTTTTCATCAATTATTTTCATAGAGTGATGTTTTCATCAACTGCATTTTAGAGTGATGTTTCTTCGTGAATTATGAATTGGGGATTGAGACAATGGGACATTTGTGGCCTGAGTTTCAGCTGGATTGTCTGTCCTGTCCCACAGAAGAAATAAATAACTCAAACTACCTGTCTAGTCTATGGGCAGACACACAGGGCAGTCTACCACAAATCCCTGATTTTGGGAAAGCCTATGCCAAACGCTGGGTATGTCCAGCGTTTGGTATACCCTATGCCTAACGCTGGATACACTATGCCAAATGCTGGATACTGGGACCCAATAATTGATGATTTGAGTGAAGCTCAGAAATCAACCAATCAGAACTCATCTGTAGTGAGATAGGTCAGAGTTCGGGTGCCAACACCTATCCAACGTTTGGCATAGGGTATCCAGCGTTAGGCATAGGCTAAGCCAAATGTTAGATATACCCAGCGTTTGGCATAGGGTATCCAAAAATCAGGGATTTGTGGTTGACTGACACAGGGACACAATCTAGGCACAAAAACTCCTCCCAACTACACGAAAATTAGCTCCTGGAGATTGAGCCCCCCCCCAAAAAAAAAAACACAAGGACACCCAAAACGAGTCCGCAAACTTCACTCAAGGAGTCGAGCAAGATGTAACTGTAAAAAAAAAATCATGAAGTATTTGCTACTGGGACTGACCTTGTCTTTATTGAGATAAGATCATCCCTGATTCAGATTAATTTTATCCCAAAGAGATGAGATTAATCCCAGTAGCAAATACTGCATCCTTATTCTGAGAAACTTTTTACAGTGTAGACTAATCGAATAAATTTTTCATTAGACAGTAGATTTTTTTTTAAACCAGTAATGATTTCTTAAAAGGCTGATTTTTGTACAAAACAGTAGTTTTTTACAACAAATAGTATTTTTTTCTGAAAAATAGTATTTAAAAATAATGAACAGTTGGTAAATAACGTGCCCTCCCACCCCCAGAATTTTTGGCTAGTAATGACTATGCCCTTGTCTACCATGGAAACAGATTAAATTCAAACCTTTTGCCATCAATCTTTCCAGCTTCTATAAATGTGACTGTGTTTTCATTCTTTGCCTCTGACTGAGTCTCTTTAAATGCCGATGAAGCAATATATTTCTTTATTTCTGTACTTTTAGTGAACCCAAAGGCAACAGTTCCTTTGGTTTTATTATCGTCCATCTCTGCCCTGTGGAATAATTTCTAAAATAAATCACGCCTTGCTCTGAATTTAAAACTAACTCGCAGTTGCCAGATACTTTTTGAAAAAGTTCCACTAGAAAGTCTTGTTAAATGTAGAAAATCGAAAAATAATATATAACAGTTATTCCGAAGTTATTAAGAACAAATTTATTAATTTTTTTGTTAATATTTTAAACATTTTATTTTATGTATCTTTTAAACTCTTTCAAAATTGCTGAAAATGTGTCATGGTTCTGAAAATTTGTGAGCAGTGGAAGCAGTAGCGAGCAGTAGACACACCCTTTAGCGAACCTCACCCAGAGGCCCGACGGGTGGAATGGCAATTGCACTTCAGCCAAGTGCCATATAGCGATCGCAATTTCTGTCCGTCGCCGGTCTGTCGTTCGCTCGGTCGGTCTGTCTGTCCCGATTTTGCTAGTTCGGGCACTTCCAGATAAGCTAGGACGATGAAAGTTGGCAGGCATATCAGGGACCGTACCTGATTAAACTAGAAATTGTCACTTCCCCGATCTGACCAACTGAGGGGGAGTGGAGGGAGGGGGAATCAGGAAAAATGAAGTATTTTTAACTTACGAACGGGTAGTCGGATCTTAATGAAACTTGAAAAATGGAAAGACCTTGTGTCTCAGTCCTCAGATCTCCCATTTTAAATTTAGACCGGATCCGGTGACGTTGGGGGGGGGAACCGGAAATCTTGGAAAACAGTTAGAGCGGAGCGATCGGGATGAAACTTGGTGGAAGAAAACAAGCACAAGTCCTAAATACGTGATTGATATAACCGGACCGGATCCGCTCACTTTCGGGGTGTTGGGGGGGGGGGGTCCGGGTTTCTAGTGATCCCGCGAGTTCAGTGCTTCCTGATGAGCTAGGACGATGAAACTTGGCAGGCGTGTAAGGGACTCGAACAGGTTGACTTGAGGACAGTCGTTTCTCCGATCCGACCATCCGAGGGAGGAGGGAGGGGAATCCGGAAGTGAGGTAATTTTAACTTGCCAACGGGTCATCGGATCTTAATGAAACTTGATATTTAGAAATACCTCATGTGTTAGACGCCCCATTTAAGCCCGGACCGGATCCGGTGATATTGAGGCGAGTCGGAGGGGAGAACTGGAAATCTTGGGAAACACTTAGAGTGGAGGGTTCGGGATGAAACTTGGCGGGAAGAACAAGAACAAGTCCTACATACGTGAACAACATAACCGGAACGAATCCGGTGACTGTGGGAGAGATGGGGGGGCGAGGTTCTATTGATCCCACGAGTTCGGTACTTGCTGATGTGTTAGGACGATGTAGCTTGGAAGGCTTGTAGGTACCCGAACAGATTGACTTGAGAATGTCGTTTCCCGATCCGACCCTCGAAGGAGTAGTCGAGGGATGGGGAATCCGGAATCTAGTGGCAAGCTCAGCTATTGAACGGGTTATCGGATTTAAATGAAACTTGATATTTAGAAAGATCTCGTGCCTCAAATGTCCCATTCCAAATCCGGACCGAATCCGGTGACATTGGGAGGAGTTGTGGGAGGGAACCGGAAATCTTCGGAAACGCTTAGAGTGGAGGGATCGGGACGAAACATGGTGGGAAGAACAAGCATAAGTTCTAGATACGTCATTGATCTAATAGTACTGAATTCGGGAACTATGGGAAAGTTGGGGGGAGGTCCGGATTTCTAGTGATCGTGCGATTTCGGTACTTCCTGATGTGTCAGGACGATGAAACTTGGTAGGCGTGTCAGTGACCCGAACAGATTGACTTGAGAATAGTCGTGTCCTCGATCCGACCGTCGTGGGAGGAGTCTAGGAATTGGAGAATCAGTTTATGAATGGGAGATCGGATTTAAATGAAACTTGGCAGGTGGAAAGAGCTATCGTCTCAGATGTTCTATGTCAGGTCCGGGGAAGAGTGGAGGAGAGGGGAATCGACGACCCAGTTCAAATCCGGATCGGATCCGGTGACTTTAGCTTTGACCAGCTCACGGACACAGATGACTATGGGCTAGGGTTCCGGTAGTGAAAAAAAAAAAATAGAACTCACGGACCCATGTCAGTGTAGACTAGGAAACCGGAAGTGAATATTTTTGACTCACGGAAACCAGCTCCTGCGAGCTGGGGTTCCGGTAGTGCCAAAACTTAAAATTAAAAACTCATGGACGCGTGTCAATATGGACTTTGAGTCCGGTACAGCTCACTGAATCCAGGTCAAAATCTTTTTTTTTTTTGCCCTACCGGAACCCCAGCCAGCAGAAGTTGGGTTCCATTAGTTAAAAATATTTGCTTCCGGTTTCCTAGTCTGCACTGACATGGGTACGTGAGTTCAATTTTTTTTTTCCTCACTACCAAAACCCTAGCCCATAGCCATCTGTGTCCGTGAGCTGGTCATTTTCAAGCAAATAGTAGTTTCTACCGGTACGTTAGCTCTCAATATATGGGTTCCGGTAGTGAATTTTTCCCCGTGTTATTTTCTCTAAGTCGGTGAAAATCCCGGCATCCTAGCTCTCATCCAAACTATTCCGTGAGTTTGATATTCCACGTAGACACTACCGGAACAGAAGCTCCAATTATACAGTTTCTGGTATCAACTACCGGCTCCCTAGCTTCTGAGTACACAATTCCGTGACCGGACGTGAAGCTGGTGCGATGAAGTTTCCGTGAGCTATTTCCAATTACTACCGGAACGGGAGCCAGCACATACAAGTATCCGTTAGTTAATGACGTCAGATCCCGGAATCGCAGCTCATATGGTATGGTTTCCGTGAGAACTACCAGTTCCGTAGCCCGTAGGACATAAAGTACGACTCCCGGTTCCCTAGACAGTGCCTTATCCCAAACCCCTTCGACCTTCGATTGCTCTAGCTCTCTCCGAACGAACTTAAGCAAAGAATCATCCACGAGCAGAGCTATACTAGTGTGAAGAAAGAATGAGTAATCCAGGCGCAGAGCTAGACTATTCTGAAGAAAGGGGTAGGGGTTTGACAGGAACTAGAAAAAGCGTTTCAGGAGATTTCCAGCCCCCCCCCCCCTCCCCCCCCCAGTTGTCGGATCCGATCCGAATTTGACAGTGAACATCCAAGACACTTGTTCTTGATACCTGTTAAGTTTAATGCACGCCCGATTATCCGTTCCGAAGTTATGAATGTTACTAATTTCCGGATTCCCTATCTTCCCACTCCCCCATTGATTGTCGGATCGGGGAAGTGATTATTTCCAAGTTAAACCGGTTGGGACCGTGATATGCGTGCCAAGTTTTATCGTTCTAGGTCATGTGGAAGGGCCCAAAGTAGCAAATGCGGACAGACCGACAGACATTACGATAGCTATATGGCACTTGAGTAAGCTCAAGTGCCATAAAAATACAGAATGAGAGAAATAATATATTTTTTCTCGCCATGGATGGCTAGAATCCTCTGGGAAAGTTTACAAATGAACCTATAACTTATCAAATGTTCTTTTAACTAACGTATATCGAAAGGAGTCGGTCAGGGATCCATTACATCTATAGGGGTTCTCGAAATCTGTCAGGCCTGAATATCTTTATCATGAAGTCCAAACAGATTTCCCTTTGGGGCTGCTTTGGGGTCTCATCGAAAGCTATGCTCTTATTATCTATGATCACATGCTCCATGTTTGGCTATGGCGGACGAAAGTATCCTTTGATAAAATAAAACAGTAAAATGATGATGTCGAGTATCGTCCACTGTACAAGTGAAATGGTGTTATTGAGCGTGTTCCATCCTACTTACCGTAGTTACTACGCATGACGTCACGAATTCTGGCTTTTTGCCGTCAAGGCTGGAACGATTTTTCTATTTTCCAGCAGGATCTCACGCCAGGGGCGAATCCGACCAATCACGTTCCAGAGATGCGTGGCTACTACGCTTACCACGCTCCCCAGCATGGTAAGCAAATAGTAACTATTAGTTACTATTCCGACAAGGTTGGAACGGTCAGCGTAGTAACTTTTCGTGAGGATGGAACGGAAATAGTAACTAATAGTAACTATTGTTACAAGGGTGGAACACGCTCATTGACATGTGCGGACGAAGCAGCCAAGTAAAACGCGTGTCAAATGTAAAAAATGCAAGATAGACCGGCTATGCAAGAAATGTGCTTCAAGTAATTGCCAGTTTAGCAGTCTGTTAACACTCTGGTCTGGCTAGTTTGTGCCCTACAAATTCGGGAACGTCAGAAATGACAGAAATGGGGACTTTTGTCCCCAGTCCAGGAGTTTTTCCCTCCAAATTTGGGGATTTTAGTTTTGCCTTGGTGGCACCCCTGCCAAGTTCTAATTCAAAAACCACAACCCACGTGGTCGGCAAGTGCGTTTTCTTTTTAATTGGAATAGCCTAGTACTGTTTTACATGTGGGCAACTGGGTATTCGTCAGATCGTGATATTATTGCCAAGTTCAGGCATCCGCTCGCTCAAATCATCAAGGCTAAAATGATAACATTGTCATTATAGGCCTTTTCCGCAACACTATTGTTGGCAACACACTTCTGGGTGTTTGTCGTGGAAACACGATTGTGTGCCACACAGCCAAAAACACTAGCTGCATTCTTTGTCATGGGAGTTCTCACCGGTCGTCTCCGGTTTTTCTTATAAGCCCTTTTTGCATCCACCGGTGACTTCTCACCAGTCTTATAACCTGTTTTTGAACTAACCAGTGTCCGGTTTTATCTCACCAGTGCAGACTAACCACAAAATGCTCGTGAGCCCAGCTTCAGCGAGGAGTTAGCCGGTTTTCATCAACTCACCGTTTAACCAAAAGAACGCGTTTTGAGGGAAGAACCGGACACTGGTGACTAAACACCAGTGACAGCCCGGAGTGCAACATACGCAGCTACTGGTTTGTCTATTTTTTTGGCGGAAATTTCTAATATCTGAAAATAAAAATAAGATTCATGTAAAATCTCAATAAATAGAACTCCAGGCTTATTTCCTTACCATTTTGTGCAAAAGGGATCCTCAGTTTTAAGTCTATCTGCTTGAAAAAGTAGTTAACTTTATTGTTTAGACACTATTTTTCTGCTTTATCTGAATTTCTCGTCAGAATCGAGCCACAAAATCGACAATCACCTCGCCAGTTGTTTGTCGAATTTGAGCCAGAAAGCGAGCCACGAAAGTCTTGTTGGTCGCGGAAACACAGTTGTGGGCCGCACAAAACACAGCGGAAACACTCTTTTCTAGCCACAATCGACCCACAAACTGTTTGTGGGAGCACGGAAAAATACCTTAGAGAAGCAGCCATAGCCATAAGGCGTTTTTTCTGTTCTCCAACAAACAGTTTGTGGGTTGATTGTGGCTAAAAAACAGTGTTTTCTGCTGCCTTTTGTGCAGCCCACAAGTGTGTTTCCGCGACCAACAAGACTTTCTTGGCTCGCTTTGTTGCTCAAATTTGACAAACAACTGGCAAGATGATTGTCGATTTTGGGGCTCGATTCTGGCGGGAAATTCAAATTAAGCAGCAAAATAGTGTCTAAACAATAAAGTTAACTACTTTTTCAAGCATATAGACTTAAAACTGAGGATACTTTTTGTAGAGAATGATGGCCAAGAATACACAAAACAGCGTTTCCGTGAGTTTCAGCTAGTGCCTCAACTGTGTGACACACAATGGTGTTTCCGCGAAAAACACTCAGAAGTGTGTGGCCCACAATTGTGTCATTGAAAAAGGCCTATAGAAGCAGTCTTTCCTGCATCCTAATCCCACTGCAAGAGAGTAGCCAAGGAATGCAACTGCACTGTAAAAAAGATTGTGCTGGCCAGAGACTTCTTTGTTGCAAAGGATTCGCTGGTCCGGAGAAACTCTTAGAAGAGAAGCACCCTGATGGCTGATGATGCACTGGCCCGGTACTGCTGTGCTGTGGTACCAGTACACTGCATTTGAGAGAAATTTTCTGGCCTTTCGAATCCCTTACAATGCAGATGCTTTTCTTGGTTACTCTGCTTGCTGTCCCTAACAAGTCCCCTAACAACAGGTACAGGTCCATAAAGCCGCGTAAAAGATGGTGGCTTCCACTGACTCATAACTTAACATGCAACCACTGAAGATATTTAAACAAGAGCTGGAAGCTCATATGGCACTTGCAAGGCTGGGTCAGATGGAAGTGATGGTCAAGAGCATTTTTTTTTCCTTTACCGTTAGTTGAGATGCTCCAAACCTTCTAGGCTGGGTCAGAGGATTGAAGTGATGGTCAAAAGTTTTTTTGTTTTTGGGATCCCAAAACGTAAGTGGAGGGATACCTATGACATCGCAAAAGTTGTCCGTCTGTCCGTCCGTCCGTCCGTCCGTCCGTCCGTCCGTCCGTCTGTCCGTCCGTCTGTAAGCACGATAACTCTCGAAGGGAATGAGATATTTTGATGAAACTTGGTGAGAAGGTTCGTTGGGTCGTCGGACCAGTCAAGTTCGTAGATGGGCTTTGTAGCTCTACATTTAGGGGTGGGGGAGGGGATGGAAATTAAGGGACAAACAAAATATTTTGAAACAGCTAATGTGATAGTCGATTATGGGGTAAGAAGACATGCTGAACACGATGGTGAAAACTATTTTGTCATCGGACAAGCAGTTCGCCCGGAATCCGGCCAAAACCGGAAAGTTTGTTGAAAGTAAAAGTTTTATTTGAAGTTGATTAGATGTTCGATTTAGGGGTAGGAAGACATGCTGAAGACGATGGTGAAAATTATTTTCTCGACGGACAAGTATTTCGTCCGGTATCCGGCCAAAACCGGAAAGTTTGTTGAAAGTAAAAGTTTTCTTTGAAGTTGATTAGATGTTCGATTTAGGGGTAGGAAGACATGCTGAAGACGATGGTGAAAATTATTTTCTCGACGGACAAGTATTTCGTCCGGAATCCGGCCAAAACCGGAAAGTTTGTTGAAAGTAAAAGTTTTATTTGAAATTGATTAGATGTTCGATTTAGGGGTAGGAAGACATGCTGAAGACGATGGTGAAAACTATTTTCTCGATGGACAAGTATTTCGCCCGGAATCCGGCCCAAACCGGAAAGTTTGTTGAAAGTAAAAGTTTTATTTGAAGTTGATTAAATGTTCGATTTAGAGGTAGGGAGACATGCTGAAGACGATGGTGAAAACTATTTTCTCGACGGACAAGTATTTCGACCGGAATCCGGCCCAAACCGGAAAGTTTGTCAAAATTAAAAGTTTAATTTGGAGTTGATTGGATGTTCGATTCAGGGCAAGAAGACATGCTGAACACTTATGTGAAAATAAGTTTCTACCCGGACATATAGTTCGTCCGGAATCCGGCCAAAACCGGAAAACTGTTGGAAGTCAAAGTTTTATTTCTAGTTGATTAGATAAGAGATTTAGGGGTAAGAAGAGATGCTGAGTCCCTGTGTGACAATCGTATTTTACCCGGACATATAGTTCGACCGGAATCCGGCTGGAATCGGAAAATTTGTTATAAGCTAAATTTCTATTTGAAGTTGATTAGATGTTCATTACTGGGGAAAGAAGATACCCTGATTTCGTCTTTGAGCTTTCTTTTTTCGCCGGACAAGTAGTTCTGGAGTTCGGCCGGAACCGGGAAATTGGCAGAAGTGGCAGGAAGTTTTCGTCAAAACAGATATGACTTATAGGGGTAAACACACATGCTGAATCCAAATCTGAACTTGGTTTTCTCAGGTGATTAGCTATTTGGCCTTAATCTGTTTCTGAATTTTAATTGTAAAAATGTTCAAGGAGTCTGGCGAAGACTGGATCTGGCTAAGACAAGACCCAGTTGTCTGGATCAGATATTGAATTTTTGGGATCCCATCGAAACCTTTGGTCTTGTTTTTTTTATGCACACGTTAAGGGTGCTAAAAATTAATTTCTAAGCAAAAACTATGAGGCAAAAAGGATCATATGCTCATGGCAATCGTGAAAAGTAAATTTTGCTGAAAAGTATTTTTTGTACTTTGCGGCTAAGATGAGTTCTTTCAGGGATGGTTGGATCTGAGAGTGACATTATCTAAAATGATGTCAAGTTTCTAATGCTCCAGCATACTTTTATCGTCCTAGCACATCTGGAAGTACCTTAACTCACGATCATCGGAATTCCGGACACCCCCTACAGCTCCCCCCCCCTCGGTACCCGAAACCGGTCCGATTCTGTCACTGATGCACCTAGGACTTGTGCCAGTACTTCCCACCAAGCTTCATTATGATCGCTCCACTCCACACGTGTCAGAAGATGTCCAGTTCTCCCCTCTGACCCGCCTCTCCCCCCAGTCATCGGATCCGGTCCGGACTTGAAATGGGACATGCTGAGATATGAGGTCTTTCAAAATTTCAAGTTTTGTTAAGATCCGATAACCCGTTCGAAAGTTATGCATGCTACTAATTTCCAGAGTCTGTCGTCTCCCCCTCCCCCCACGATAGTCAGATCGGGCAAGTGACTGTTTCCAAGTTAATCTGGTCGGGTCCATGAGATGCCTGCCAAGTTTTATCGTCGGATCGGCAAGTGACCAAGTTATTTCCAAGTTATTTTGGTCGGGTCCTTGATATGCCTGCCAAGTTTTATCGTCCTTGCCCACCTGGAAGTACATTAGCTACGGATCGCCGGAATTAAATAATACAGTGATGTATCTAGAGCTTGTGCTTGTTCCTACCACCAAGTTTCATCCCGATCGCTCCACTCTGAAAGTTTCACACGATTTCCGGTTCCCCCCTCCGACTCCCTCCTAGATTCATCGGATCCAGTCCGGACTTGAAATGAGACATCTGAGACACGAGATCTTTCGAAATATTAATTTTCATTATGATCCGATTACCCGTTCGAAAGTTATGAATGTCCCTATTTTCCGGATTCGACCACCTCCCCCTTCCCCCACGATGGTTGGATCGGGCAAGTGACTGTTTCCAAGTTAATCTGGTCGGGTCCATTATTATTCTATGGGGTAGGCCAGACACTCCAGCCGAAATTCAGGCCACAAATGGCCCATTGTCTCAATCCCCCAATTCACAATTGATGGTGAAACATCACTCCATAATACAATTGATGAAAACATCACTCTACCAAAACAATTGATAAAAAAATCACTCATTCTACCGCTTTTTTCGCGTTCTTACCTTTAAACCTGTCTAGCCTCCCTGTCAACTGAAGGTACCTGGACAGTTCCTTTAACCTTGCTTTCCTCATTACCTCGTGGAAATCAACATTCGGAGCGTGGAAAGCTTCCAGACGTTGCCTTGTCCATGCTGGGCACTCTTGAACAAAGTGGATATTTGTCTCTTCATCTACTCCGCATCTGGTACAAATTGGAGACTCAATTTTTCCTGTATTTGAAGTATGTTTTCCAATTCCAGTAACAACCTTGATGATTCCCCGGATTTCATCTTTTTCCATGGCGATTAGCCTTCTAGTCAGCACCTCGTTGCGCGTGGGTATTAAACTTCGCGTGGCTCGACAAACCACGCGGTTTTTCCACTTTTGGTCTACCTGTTTTTTCATCCATTCCCAGATTTCTGTCTTCCACCTACTTTCCGAAATGGGAATGAAGGGCTCAAGTCCATAGGTAACTCTTTTGGTAGCTTCCTTTGCTAGTGCATCGGCTTCCTCGTTTCCTGGGATACCAGAGTGTCCCGGGACCCACATCAAAGGGATTTGATTTCCATTATTTGCAACTGCATTAATCTTGTTAAAGCATTCCATCTCCAAAGGCTGTTTGCTTTTCGGGGTTTCAAGTGCTTTTAAGCATGCTTGATTATCCGAAAATACAAAAATCTCTTCATTAGCAGCTCCTTTATCGAGAAGACTATCAATAACTTGCAGAATAGCGAACATCTCAGCCTGGTAGACTGACGAGAACCCCCCCAGGTGAGTGTACAGCCTCTCTGGCTCTACATTTGTTTCGAACAGTATTGATGCTGCTCCCGTCGTCTCATTAAATCGCGAGCCGTCAGTGTAGCATCGGATCACTTCTGGGTTAGTTAAACTTTTCAGAAATCGTAAGGTCTCGGACCTTGTCTCAATTTTCACTTCAAAGCTCTTTTCATGGTAGTAATAGTTTGATCTTTAGGTATGTTCAGCACTGGCAGCTCATTCATCCATTTATTGCAAATATCCAAATTGCTTCTCTTACTGATCTGATTTCTCTGACACCATGTGCCTTGGATCTCAAGTCGGACTCTCGTCCTCAGTGCTTCCCCTCTGAACCAAATCTCAAGGGGAGTTAATCCGAGCAGCATTTCTAGTGATGCTGTGGCGGTCCCTGGGAAACCTCCACTAATCATCAAGCATGCTAATCTTTGTACCCTAACCAGGGGCATCATGTGCGAATCAATTTTTGTGCTTCCCACCCATATTATGCAAGCATAAGAAATCATGGGCCGGATTATATAATATATATAAACGTCATTCGTTGAGGTGCAAGTCCCCAGGTCTTGCCCACCATCCTTCGGCATTGCATGAGCGTGATTGTTACTCTGCGTGCTCTTTCAATGCAATGTGTTTTCCAACATAGTTTACTATTGAGGGTGATCCCCAAATTTATTTTTATGGCACTTGAGCTTACTCAAGTGCCATATAGCGATTGTAATTTCTGTCCGTCAGTCGGTCTGTCGGTCCCGGTTTTGCTAGTTCGGGCACTTCCAGATAAGCTAGGACGATGAAACTTGGCAGGCATATCAGGAACTGGACCAGATTAAATTAGAAATACTCGCTTCCCCGATCCGACCATCTGGAGGGGAGTGGAGGGAGAGGGGGAATCCGGAAAAATGAGATATGTTTAGCTTACGAACGGGTTATCGGATCTTAATGAAACTTGATATATGGAAGGAACTCGTGTCTCAGACCCTCCATTTTAAATCCAAACCGGATCCGGTGACATTGGGGGGAGTTGGAGGGGGAAACCGGAAATCTTGAAAAACACTTAGAGTGGAGGGATCCGGATGAAACTTGGTGGAAAGTACAAGCACAAGTCCTAGATACATGGCTGATATAACCGGAACGGATCCGCTCACTTTGGGGGAGTTGGGGGGGGGGGGGAGAAGTCCGAATTTGTAGTGATCCCGCGAGTTCCGTGCTTCCTGATGTGCTGGGACGATGGAAATTGACAGGCATCTCTGGGACCCGACCAGATTAAATAGGAAATCGTCAATTCCCCGATTCGACCATCTGGGGGGGGGGGGGAATGGAGGGAGGGGGAAGCCAAAATTTGAGGTATTTTTATCTTGCGAACGAGTCATCGGATCTTGATGAAATTTTATATTTAGGATGACCTCGTGTCTCCGACGTCCCACTATAAATCCGGACCGGATCCGATGACACTGGGGGGAGTTGGAGGAGGGAACCGGAAATCTTGAGAAACGCTTAGAGTGGAGGGATCGGGATGAAACTTGGTGGGAAGAACAAGCACAAGTCCTAGATACGTCATTGATATAAGCGGACCAGATCCAGGCACTCTGGGGGAGTTGGGGGGGGGGGGCGGATTTCTAGCAATCCCGCGAGTTCAGCATACTTCCTGACGTGCTAGGGCGATGAAACTTGGCAGGTATGTCAGGGGCCCCAACAGGTTCACTTGAGAACAGCCGTTTCCCCAATCCGACCATACTGGGGGGAGTGGAACGCTTATGGAGCGATCGGGATGAAACTTGGTGGGAAGAACAAGCATAAACTCTAGATAAATAACTGACCGAACTGGACCGGATTCGGACACCGTGGAGGAAGTTGGGGTTCCGGAATTCCGGTGATCCGTAGTTGATGTACTTCCAGGTGGGCTAAGACGACATAACTTGACCGGCATGTCAGGGACCCGACCAGATTAACTTGGAAACAGTCACACGCCCGATCCGACCATCGTGGGGGGAGGGCTAGATGGCAGAATCCGGAAATTAGTGGCACGCATAAATTCCGAACGGGTTATCTGGTCTTAATGAAATTTGATATCTTGAAAGGTCTCATTTCTCAGATATCCATTTCAAGTCCGGACCGGATCCGATAAACTGGGAGGGGGGGAGGTTGGAGGGGAGAACCGGAAATCTTGTGACACGCATAGAGTGGAGCGATCAGGATGAAACTTAATGGGAAGTACAGGCATAACTCCTAAGTGCATCAGTGACAGATTCGGGCCGGATTCAGGTACCGAGGGAGCATCTTAACCGAAAAAGGGAAAAAAATTTTTGACCGTTAATTCCATCTTACCCAGCCTTGCCAGTATTCTTTTGCTTTCTGTAGATGGGGGGGGGGGGGGGTTCAGGAATTCTTGTGATCGTGAGATAAGGTACTCCCAAATGTGCTAAGACGATTACTGGAGAATTAGAAACTTGACATCATTGGGTTAGACATCGTCACTTCTCCGATCCGACGATTCCTTAAGGAACTCATCTTAACCGCAAAATCCAAAAAATACTTTTAAGCAAAATTTACTTTTTCAAGATCGCCAAGAGTACATGATCCTTTTGCCTCAAGTGTTTTGCTTAGACTCTAATTTTTAGCACCCTTAAAGTGCGCATCTCAACCGAAAAGTGAAAAAAAACTTTTGACCATCACTTCCATGCTATGACCCCAGCCTTGCAAGTTTGGCGCATCTTAACCGAAAAAGTGAAACAAAAAATTTTGACCATTAATTCTATCTTACCCAGCCTTGCCAATATTCTTTTGCTTTCTCTCTCCTATTTATATATTTAAAGTGAAACCATAGGTTAAATTTTCAGCGCCCTTAATTTTTTCTTGTTTGTGTATTACTTAATACATATGCTTGCAAGTGCCATATGAGCTTACAGCTCTTGTTATTGCACTTGCCCTTCCGCCAAGTGCCATATAGCGATCGCAATTTCTGTCCATCCGTCTGTCGGTCGGTCGGTCTGTCCAGGTTTTGCTAGTTCGGCACTTCCACATAAACTAGGATAATGAAACTTGGCAGGCATATCAAGGACCCCAAAAGAATAAGTGGGAAATAGTCACTTCCCCGATCCGAGCATCATAGGGGGAGTGGATCCTGAATACTGAGGTATTTATAACTTTTGATTGGATGATCAGATCTTAATGAAACTTGATATTTGAAAAGATCGCGTGTCTCAGACGACCTAAACTTTGAGGGGAGATAGAGGGGGAGCCAGAAATCTTGGGAAATGCTTAGAGTAGAGGGATCGTGATGAAACTTGGTGAGAAGAACAAGCACATGTCCTAAATATATCGTTGACATAACCGGAACAGATTCAGGCACTGTGGGGGAGTTGGGGAGGGGGCTCTGGAATCTGGTGATCCTGATGTGCTAGGACGATGAAACTTGGGAGGAGTATCAGGGACCGAACAGGCTGACTTGAGAATAGTTGTTTCCCCGATCCAGCCATCACGAAGGATTGGAGGGATGACAGGCGTGGATTTAGTGGCATGCATAACTTTTGAACGGGTAATCGGAATTGAATGAAACTTTGCAAGCGGGAAGAGCTATCGTCTCAGATGTTCCACATCAATTCCTGATCGGATCCGATGATCACCAGTTAGGATAGTTCCAGATATTCTAAGGACCGATGAAACTTTGCAGGTGTATTAGTGGCTGAAGGACCAGACATAATGCCCTAGAAATACTTGTTTTCCTGGATCCATCTTTGGTGAGTTGAGGGAAGGGGAATCTGGAAATCAGTGGCTTCCGTAAGCTGCGAACAGGTGGTCCGATTCGACTGATACTTTATGGATGATAAGAACTGATCACCTAGGCAAGCAAAACATGCGTCCGAACCACATGCAGCCACGGTTGGGAGAGTGGAGGAGGGAGGGGGGGGGGGACTTTTTAACATCCACAAAAAACAACTTGATGGACAGAAAGGGATGCAAGTTGGACAGTACCGAGTTTATGAGGCCTTGATTTGTTATTTGCGTCTGGATCGAATCCGGCCAGGGTATAGGGGAGAGGGGGGTGGTGGTGAAGCCGGAATCCGAAATTTGCAGACAGGCTATGCTCCGATTCCAGTCAAAGTTGATGAACGGGAATAGGACATGTCAGATATGCGACTTTTATGTGTCTGAGTTGTATTCAGCCACAGCAAGGGGAGTTGAAGGGGACTCCCGGAAATGATGTGGCTCGCGTAGGGGTCAAACAAGTGGAATAAAGCTTGGAGTGTAGAGAGGTCACATGCCCTAGATGACATATTTTAGGGTTCGAACTGGACCACGACCACGACCACGGTGGGGGAAGGGGGACAGTTACCGAAAGTTCTCAAAAAACGCTCAGGTTTGAATGAAACTTAATAGGTGGTAAGGGAAAATGCTTCAGATAATCCATTTAGGAGTCCGAAACAGATTCGGCCACGGTAGGGGGAGTCGGGGGGGGGGGGGGGGTACCGGAAATCGTGTGGCACATCTAGGTACCAAACGAGTGGATCTACTGGGTTGAAACTTGGAGGGTAGAATACTCATTTGGCTTAAATGATCCGAGGAGATGCCGGTAATGCTCAGACTTGGGTGAAACTATATATCCTATTTCTGGATCCGAATCGCATTTTTGGATGGCAGGGTATTTTGTAACATTCTCATCTTCTTTCGTGCACGACCTACTCGTATGAAGTGCTTAGACAGAACTTAGTTCTTGTTCGATTGGTCAGTGTACTAGCAGAAAGTGATTTTGGTAGTAACAGCAGTGCAGGAACAACAATTATTACCAAACAGTCTATTTCGGCTCCTCAAAGTGTGTAAATTAAGTGCCAAATGGAGATTGTAGCCTACAGTCTGGCCCTCTGTCCAACTTTTGTTGGTTCAGACACTTCCGGACAAGCTTCGACGGTGAAACTGGTCAAACCTTCCGGACAGAATCACAATTTTGAATATTCTCTAAATGTTCCCAGACTCTCCATATTCCCATGAAATCACCTTGTTTGCTGGAGTTCCAGAGCCCCCCTTCAAAAATGCGTATTTCTTGTACAACAGCAGGCAGAGGTTCACATATCATATGTCATTGAGCTATCATGATGTCTCTCCGTCGGTTTGTCTGTCACTATGTTTCACTTTTGCTAGATGCAGCAGTTACATATAAACATCAAACTTGGCATGCATATAAAGGATATCAGCTAAACCCTGTTATCTGAATCCAACCTATCCATGTGGGGGTTGAGGCAGTGGCGTCGCTAGCCAAAACTCGAGGGGTTGTGGCAGCCTCCCATTTTAGCTTTTCATCGCACATTTAGTAATGAAATATGCGATACGTTGCAAGCGTTACAGTCTGTAGAAGCCTAGTCGTATCTACTTGCCCAGAGGCGGTTTGAAGGGCTTGGGCGTGGAAGTGACTACCTCAAAATATACGATGGATTTTCAGCAAGGCTCAGGAGCTATACCAGTTGGAGACAATAGCCAAGAAACACAGCATCGCACGCTCGAAACTGTGCAAAATTATAGGACTTGAGATGAACGTCACATGTAATAACAGGAATTTGCTAACACAATAGCCCGCCACACAGCTGTTCCTAATGTCTGTATATCAGACAGAACGAAAATGAGCACTGCAGGCGAATTTTTTTTAAATAAGCCATTACTTCTTTCGGGCAAAAATTACTTCCGCCAATAAAATCTAGATTTTAAGGTGACGCTCCGTCTAAAACACGAATGAAATGACGCGAGCTTCCAGTAAATAGAGCCTACTACAAAAGGCGCCGCTGGCAATTTTTTGGGTGAAATCCTGTATGACCAGAATACGTCTTTTCGGATCCAGAATGAAATTAACGGCCACTTAGCACAGATCTGCCCATCTGTCTTTGTTCATGACGAATCCGGAAAATGTGAGACTTTTAGCTGGAAGTTATTAATGTGCTTCAGTTTGACACTTTCCGAAAAAAGAACTACTGATCATCCAGAAAAGAAAAAAAAATGTGGAACAGAGCAGACTTGTTCTGAGTTCCCCCACTCAGGTTGTATCTCATTCAGATACATACATTTCCCGTCTAGAGCACTTGCACCTAAAACTCAAACAAGTTTAACTGGAATCTGAAAGCTTTCGAAAAATTTTAGCTAACGTTCATCTCTCCCACAGAGGTTGTATCCACTTAGAGCGTGTTCCACCCTTCTAACAATAGTAACTATTAGTTACTGTTTTCGTTCCAACCTCATAAGAAGGTACTACGCTGACCATTCCAACCTTCTCGAAATAGTAACTAATAGTAACTATTTGCTTACCAACCATGCGCGGGAGCGTAGCATGCGTGGTAACTACGCATCTCTGTAACGTGATTGGTCAGATTCGCCCGTGGCATGATATTCTGCTTGAAAATAGAAAAATGGTTCCAGCCTTAACGGTAAAAAGCCAGAGTTCGTGACGTCATGCGTAGTAACTACAGTAAGCATGGTGGAGCACGCTCTTAAAGGTAGTGAACTGAAAGGCAAATGTGCTCTCAGCCGAGATTTGAACCCACGACCTTAGGCTTTCTAGGCCACTGCTCCACCACTGAGCTACAAAGGAGTTCGCAAACCACTACAATAGTAAGATCGAATCGGGCCATAGGACCAGTTATTTCACCAACACACCTGTCGCTGTGGCGAGTTGTCTTGTGGTGAAATGTCCCGACACGGAGCCAAACTGCTTGTGGCGTTGGGTTAACGAACCGCTATCAACCTGTATGCCCATGACTGGAAGACAGTTTTGTTGTCTGTTAATGTTCGGTCTAGTATATCATAGCTCTTAGCACTATATTTCAAGGTGGTCTCCCTCCCGACATAATGAGAAAAGTCGAACTTGTATTTCAACTTCCGTAGCGTACGAAAATGATCCTACACGAAAAGGTCATCTGGAATGTCCTTCAGCTATATTTCCACCCTTCTTGACAAGGGTCCTCTGCAGGCTTTAGTTGGAAGAAACGCAGCTGCAATCGACGTCAGAGGTTACGTTACAACTTCTGCCATCGCCTAAACAGGGGCTTTCCTGTATTGAAGACGTCAGAGTTGGGCATATCGCTTGAACAGGGGTTCGCGAGCAGAGTCTTATAGCGCGGCTAGCGTCATTCAGACCCTTGCAAGAAGGCAATAGTCATCGTGATTTATGTCTGCCCGTCGAACAGGGATTTGCTAGTTCGGTCAGTTACGTATGATCTAGGACGATGAAACTTGGCACAGGTAAAAAGGCCCTACCAAATGCTCTGGGAAACCATCAACCATCGGTGGGGCTGGTGGAGTGATGGGGTATCCGGGAACGTGTGACATGTATAAGTTAAGAATGGGTGATCCGTTTGGAGGAGTGGCGAAACTAGCCCGTTTTCGTGGGGGGGGGGGGGCAAGCCCAGATTTTGCCGACAAGATTTAACGATTTACGTTCCACGCGAACACATCTTACAACCCTTGCAATAATAAGTTGTAACATAGGTATCACTTGAGATGGTTCTGATGAAAGTTAATGAATTCGCCGTTCACTTCCTGGCACCAATGGTTATCACATGGAGCCAGGAACATAATATGCAGTCAATAGTCTTGCAAACCAGAAAAGAAGTGATAGACACTGCAACAGATTACGTCACTGCTTGAAGATTTACGCTGCTGTCTTTTTCGCTTGTAAACTAAGCAGCTTTTTGGGGCCTAAAACGTTAGCACATATGAGTTCGTAAAATTTGTCTGTCCGTCTTTCACCATGATCACTCTCACAGGGGTTTAGATATTTTATTGAAATTTGGCATAGATGTGTTAGACCAAAGTACAGGTGAAGTGAACGGACAATCCAGTTTCTGGAAACTTGATCGCTGATGGAAGTAGATTTGCTGCTTTTGTGTCCGAACAAAATCCGACAACTGAGTGGAACGTAGGGGTCAGAGTAACTTTGTGATACGCCTTAGAAACCGAACGGGTTCTTGGGCCCTAGAAAGTGCTCGAATTCGACTGAAACTTGCCGAAGATGTTCATTTATCCGAGAACAGTGTTGCAAGGAGGTCTCGGAAGTGTTGTAATACAAACAGGGGCCGAACGGATACAGTGATGGGATAAAACTTGAAAGGTTCAAAATTCACGGTACCCAGACACGCAATTTGAGGCCCAAACCGGATCTGTCGTCCGTGGGGTGAAGGTGAGGCTGAGGGATACCGTTCTGGTAGGCTTACTGGACGTTTTTTGGAAATGGTAGACGTAGATGTCGAATATGTACCATTTATGTGTCCGAACCTCTTTTTGTCATTATGGTAGTGCTGTGGGGGGATTACAGGTGGGTCCTGCCCATTTTCTTAAACGCTTAGGGACCAAATGGGTTGAGCGATGGAGATAAACTTGGCGATACTGCGCCCATGTGGCCTGTTGTGTTATTCAGATATCCTAGCCTGATCCAACCTAGGTGGGCCAAGTTGGTGGGGGTATTACTGACGGGAATTTGTTACTCATAAGTCCCAGGATAAAGTAGACCATTTCCCGGATTGATGTAGCAAAATAACCCAAAAAAGCAGTTTACGGGTGGGAGCAGAGGAATCACTCAAGATAAATTCAAGGAGGCAGGTTTGCCAGTGTGGTTGGTTTACCGTCGAGAAACAGAAAGTAACAAAGAAGTGTTTGGCTAGTGCATTTTCGGATTTACTGACGAGAATAGTCCAGTCACCACGTCAAAAAGTCTTAACAGTGACGAAAAGTTCACAATTACTGAATTTAACGACTAGATTTGTATCCATTGCGGATTTAACAGACCGAAAAAGAGAGTTCCCATTTTACCAACAAGCCTTTTCTCAATCATCGTATCGAAAAATGAAAACAGCCGAAATCAGGATCTCGATCCGATCATCGGCTTGATTTCCCGACAAGGCTTTTGTCGGTATCATCGCCGCACCGACAGAAAATTCGGAGGAAATCAAATGAGGAAAGTGGTAGTCGGAGCTCTTATCGGTACCGAATCCGAGCACCGTCGGTATCAGAAACGGGATGCTAAAGCGTGCCAACCAACAAACACTGCCTACTTCCCAACAGGAAGTTTCCTGTTTTACCGACAGAGCTTTTGTAGGTATCAGACACGGAATGCTGAAGCGTGCCGACCGACAAATGCTGCCTACTTCCCAACAGGAAGTTTCCTGTTTTACCGACAGAGCTTTTGTTGGTATCGGAAACGGAATACTAAAGCGTGCCAACCGACAAAAGCTGCCTACTTTCCAACAGGAAGTTTCCTATTTTCCCGACAGATCTTTTGTCGGTATCAGAAACGGAATGCTAAAGATTGCCAAACGACAAACGCTGCCTACTTCCCAACAGAAAGTTTCCTGCTTTACCGACAGAGATTTTGTCGGTATCAGAAACGGAATGCTAAAGCGTGCCAACCGATAAACGCTGCCTACTTCCAAACAGAAAGTTTCCTGCTTTACCGACAGAGATTTTGTCGGTATCAGAAACGGAATGCTAAAGCGTGCCAACCGATAAACGCTCCCTACCTCCCAACAGGAAGTTTCCTGTTTTACCGACAGAGCTTTTGTCGGAATCAGAAACGGAATGCTAAAGCGTGCCTACGAACAAACGCTGGAAAGGAAGTTTCCTATTTTACCGAGAGAGCTTTTTGTCAGTATTAGAAACGGAATGCACCGAAGGGACTTTTTCAGAGCTTTTGTCAGTATCAGAAGTGGAATGATAAAAGCGTTTGTCGCACCGACAAACACTGCCGATTTACCGACAGGATTTTTCGTCCCCCCCCCCCTAGTTTCGCCACTGGTTTGGAGTGAAAGTTGATGAGTGGTAAGAGAAGATGCCCTAGATGATCTATTTATATAGCGGAATAGGATTTGACCTCTGTGGTGGGGGGTGGAGAGGGTGCGCCCGTAAATATTGAGGCACGCTTAGGGGTCATACGAGTAGAGCAATTGGGAAAATTCAAATTGTAAAGCAGAAATGTCATATGCCATAGATGGTGCATTTTGGGGATGTGTCTGAACCGGATTAGAGCATTGTTGAGGAGTTGCGAAAAATTGGGACATAGTTATCAGAAGAGTGGAGCCATTGTTATGAAACTTGGAAGACACAAAGATCATATGCTCTAGATGATCCATTTTTGGGTCCTGGCCGTATTTGTCCTCGTTGGAGGAGTTGGAGGGAAATAACGGAAATTTTCCGGAAAAGCTCAGATTCGAGTGAAACTTGGTGGGTGTTAAGAGAGGATACTCTAGATGACGTGTTTTTGTGTCTAAACCGGATTCGGCCATAGAAGGAGGTGCCCGGAAAATGCGTGGCACGTCATGGGATCAAACGGAGCGATTGGGATGAAATTTCCAAGGTAAAAAGGTCATATGCTATAGATGATCCATTTTGGGGCTTCGGTCGGATTTGGCATCGGCGGTTAAAGGGGGGGGGGGGGTACCGGAAATCTTCCATAAGTGCTCAGATTCGAATGAAACTTGATTTGTGATAAGAGAAGAGCCCTAGATGATTTTTGTGTCTAACCCAGATTCGCCCACGGTACTCGGATTCAACCATCGGCGGGGGGGGGGGGCCTTTTGACACGCGCAAGTTGCAAACTGGTGATCCGATTGGAATGAAACTTCATGAGTGGTAAAAGAAGATGCCATAAATGATTAGTTTTTGTGTGCGAACCGGATTCCGCCACTGTTGAAGGAGTTGGAGGGAATCCAAGAAATATTGTGGCTCGTCCAGAGTTCAAACGTTTGGAGCGATTAAATTGAAAGTTGGAATGTAGAAACGTCATGTCCACTAGATGATCCATTTCGGGTCCGGACCGGAACTTTCCAAAGAACGCTCAGATTTGAGTGAAATTTGTGGTTGGATAGGTAAAGTAGGCTACTCTAAAAGAAGCTTGTGTGCGCCTGAACTGGATTTGGCCACGGCAGACCTTTTGGAGTGGGGATTCGGGAAAATTCCTTGCATCAGACGAATGAATTGACTGTTTCTAGGTCAAAACCGCATCTGTCGGTGGCATCTTTTCGATTTCGTTTTCATTTACTTTCTTGTTCTGCCTTCTCGTAAAAAGCGCCATATGAGGTCGCTCTTGTTTGTTGTGTCGCGGTGCTATTTGTGTTGACATTGTTTTCTCACCATCCGTCGCTCCACTACTAGTTACGTTGTACTTTGATGATGACGATGAAATTTTATTTACACACTTAAGAAGAGAGAAATAGTGCAGTACAAGACAAAGAAAAGGAAAAGATACGCTGAGCTTTCAGTAATGTAGTAACGGCACAAGATATGCTGAATCCGTATATGCAAATTATTTGCGCAGGACAATAGTTCGCCGGGAATCCGAAAAAAACCCAGAAAATTTGATAGAAATGACAGCTTTGTCTGAAGTGGAGCCGTTTGGCTGTACTTTTTCAAGAAAACACCACTACGGTGGCATTTATGTTTATTTTCAAACGGCTGATTAGTGATAGATATTAAAATGTTTAAGGAGTCTGACGAAGACCAGATCTCTAAAAGCCCCGATTGTCTGGAAAAATAGTCCTTGAAATATTAAAATATGTGGGATCCCATCGAAACCTTTTGTCCTGTTTGTCTTGTGTGTGGTATGGATGATGAAAGTGTGGTTCATTTGCTGTGGGAGTGCGAGGAGTTGAGTGGATGGAGAGGATAAAGTAACTATAGATAGCGAAACTGATGATCGATGGACATTTTCGACTAGACGCCGTCGATCTTTTTGTCATTTTCGCGTGTGCGGAAGAACAGGTGAACGAAATCATCCAGCTCGATGGACGCCTCCCGTTCAACGCCGCTCCGAGGGCAGCGTTGATCTGAACGGAGATATTGTGTAGACCTTCCCACGCATATGCCCCCATCAGGGTGAATGGGCATTTTGCGTGGACGGAACCCATCTTCCTCAGCCGTTCAACGCCCGATCGGTTTTCTCACTTTCGCCTGGGCGGGATCATCTGTTCAGCTCTTTAGCCATCCACGCGAAAACATCACCTTAGATGAGGAACCTTCCTCGCCATCACAGACACACAGAGGTGGGAATGACCATCTCCACTAGCTCAGGAAATGTTGGTATAGCACGTCCGATTGAGTGTGAGACCCCTACTTTCGAAATTATCCTCTTTTATCTTTCCAGAGACTGAAGAGCTATACAAGTTTCCAGTTGAGCTTGAGCTCAGTAGGCAAGGTGCTGTGAGAGAACGGAGATGGCTGATTTTCTCATCACTGGAGGCACTGGATACGTTCCTGAAGACGGGCTAACTGGTTCTCAAATGTTTGCTAGTGGGGAGGGAATGACTTACAAGTAAGTTAACTCTTCTTCTTATTTAGTGCTAACTTTGCACTAGAAGGTAAAGTGCCTTCAACTTTGTCTAATGTCCGATGGTTCACAAAGATAGCTTTTCTGTTCTAACAGTGGATAACGGATACATATATTCAAATAATGCATAACACGGATATGTCAGCTACGATGCTTTGGCAGCGATATTTCGGCCCTTCTTGGCAAGGGTCCTCGTCAGGCTGTCAATCCGAGTCCCCGAAGTTGACCCTGAAGATTGACATCCTGACGAGAACCCTTGCCAAGAAGGACCGAAATACCGCTGCCAAAGCATCGTAGCTGACATATCCGTGTTATGCATTAATTGAATATATGTTTCAAAGTCATCTTGGGCTCAAGGAATATTTAAAACGGATACGTCAGCTATGGTGCTTTTGGCAGCGATATTTCGGCCTGCTTGGCAACGGTCCTAGTCAGGCTATCGAACGTCAGGGGCAACGTTGGGGAATGGAAGAACATAACCCAAAATCGTTTCCCAGTCAGCTTGGGCTCAAGGAGTATTTATCTACGATAGCTTTTCTGCTTGCAAAACGCTAACTTCCTTAACGGAATGGGCTCGGGCTATGTTGATTAATAAACAACAAAGTAGCCTACAGTACTAATAACATTAGTGGTATGCCGTACAGTTGATCGTTCTCCTTCCCGTGTTATTTAGACCAACAAGTCCTTGTGACCCGCACCTGACCACCGAGCAATATCAGTTTTCATTAAAAAGCCTGTATCGCTTTTATATGTAAAGATTTGTGAGGAAGCAGTTAAATCAGCCGCTAAAGGAATTAGATATGGCTACTGCAAAATTGTGCCGAACCGTTCGAGGTATAGCAGACCTGGGCTTGGAAAGTTATATACTGCCTTTTGCGCACCGTATGTTAACTTCCTTGCTGGATTACATACTATACTCAGAAGAAAGGACCTACGACGCATACGCTCGACATACTTCAGATATCTGAGATTTCTTCTCTACCTACCCCGGCGCACACGGAACCGCTACCTGATCCGCCGTTTGTTAATTTCCGACCCGTTGTTGACGCTTGAAGCCCTCTCTATCCGTGTCTGCGACGATTTCAGCAGAGTTTATCATATTTTTTTTTTGCACTTGGGTTTGCGGTAGAGTAACGGTATCAGATGTACCTCTTAAACTTTAAAAGTTCTCTCTTTGCTAAAGAAACAAGACCAAAGGTTTCGATGGGATCCCAAAAATTCAATATCTGATCCAGACAACTGGGTCTTGTCTTAGCCAGATCCAGTCTTCGCCAGACTCCTTGAACATTTTTACAATTAAAATTCAGAAACAGATTAAGGCCAAATAGCTAATCACCTGAGAAAACCAAGTTCAGATTTGGATTCAGCATGTGTGTTTACCCCTATAAGTCATATCTGTTTTGACGAAAACTTCCTGCCACTTCTGCCAATTTCCCGGTTCCGGCCGAACTCCAGAACTACTTGTCCGGCGAAAAAAGAAAGCTCAAGACGAAATCAGGGTATCTTCTTTCCCCAGTAATGAACATCTAATCAACTTCAAATAGAAATTTAGCTTATAACAAATTTTCCGATTCCAGCCGGATTCCGGTCGAACTATATGTCCGGGTAAAATACGATTGTCACACAGGGACTCAGCATCTCTTCTTACCCCTAAATCGCTTATCTAATCAACTAGAAATAAAACTTTGACTTCCAACAGTTTTCCGGTTTTGGCCGGATTCCGGACGAACTACGTGTCCGGGTAGAAACTTGTTTTCACATAAGTGTTCAGCATGTCTTCTTGCCCTAAATCAAACATCTAATCAACTCCAAACAAAACTTTTAATTTTGACAAACTTTCCGGTTTGGGCCGGATTCCGGTCGAAATACTTCTCCGTCGAGAAAATAGTTTTCACCATCGTCTTCAACATGTCTCCCTACCTCTAAATCGAAATTTAATCAATTTCAAATAAAACTTTTACTTTCAACAAACTTTCCGGTTTGGGCCGGATTCCGGGCGAAATACTTGTCCGTCGAGAAAATAATTTACACCATCGTCTTCAGCATGTCTTCCTACCCCTAAATCGAACATCTAATCAACTTCAAATAAAACTTGTACTTTCGACAAACTTTCCGGTTTTGGCCGGATTCCGGGCGAACTACATGTCCGACGACAAAATGGTTTTCACCATCGTGTTCAGCATGTCTTCTTACCCCATAATCGACTATCACATTAGCTGTTTCAAAATATTTTGTTTGTCCCTTAATTTGAATCCCCTCCCCCACCCCTAAATGTAGAGCTACAAAGCCCATCTACGAACTTGACTGGTCCGACGATCCAACGAAACCTCACACCAAGTTTCATCAAAATATCTCATTCCCTTCGAGAGTTATCGTGCTTACAGACGGACGGACGGACGGACAGACGGACAACTTTTGCGATGTCATAGGTATCCCTCCACTTACGTTTTGGGATCCCAACTAGAGCTTATCCTTTGCTCCTTTCTAAGTCGTGACGTTAGAAAGTTGGCCTGCGGCAAAAAAGTCAACTTTTGAACTAAGACAGGTAGAATTTTTTTTTTCGACGGCAATCGATAGCCATTGATGAGCTGATCAAAGTATATGCCATCCATTTTTTGGTACAAAAATTCCTTCATGAGATACACCAGTTTGAAAATTTCAAAGGGGTTGACAACTTCAGTAGTAAGGTACAGTGAAATCAAAAATAGGCGATATCAGTGATGAGACACGTAGGGGACTTTTAAGCAACAGTCGACTGTTAGCTAATAATCATGTTCGGCAATGAGGGGTTTGGAGCTTTTGCTAGTTGGTGTACCAGTTATTTGTTTCAAGTTTTCATCCGTCACGATCTCTACGATTGAAAAGGATAAAGTTCAACTGACTGCAAAGTCAATTTAGTCCTTCTTCCGATATTATTTTGTTGTTGTTTTTACAACGCTGAAGAATAGCTTTTGATCATTTGATTATTTTTTTAGAACATCCCCTTTTAAAAGCTTCGATAAGTTGACAACTTCAGCATTAACCGACAGCGAAGAAACATAACCATGTAGGGGACTTTTAAGCAACAGTCGACTGTTACCTCATAATCATCTTCGGTAATGAGGGGTTTGCAGCTTTTGCTAGTTGGTGTACCTGTTATTTGTTTCCGGTGTATTCGATGGTAAGAACAATTTGGTTCCCAATGGTAAGATATGCAAGGGACTTGTAAGTAATAATTGGCTGTTATGCTACAATCATCTTCTGCGATGATGGGTTTGCAACTTTTGCTAGCTGGTGTACCCATTATTTGTTTTCGGTTAACTTAATGTATATAACTGGAGAGGGACTTGTAAGTAGGAATGGTTCACGAGGGGCTAGGAATTTTTGCAAATGGGTGCACATTGTATTCGATTTCTATAAATCTGACGGTAAGAAAGTTTGTGTCGATGGTCTATCAATGTAACCTAGGATTAACTTTTTACACAACGGATACAAACGAAAATGTAAAGCAATGAGGTAGTTTCATAGTAATTAATAGTGTCATCTATGGTATTTTAATCCTGAAAAGTTACGGATAGCTTTCTAATACCAACTAGATTATATAAGATATTGTTCCAAGTTTTCATCCGTCACGATGTCTACGATTGAAAAGGATAAAGTTCAACTAACTGCAAAGTTAATTTAGTCCCTTCTTCCTATATTATTTTGTTGTTGTTTTTACAACGCTGAAGAATACGTTTTGACCATATGATTAATTTTTTAGAACATCCCGTTTAAAAAGCTTATGCTATAATCATCTTCAGCGATGAGGGGTTTGCAACTTTTGCTAGCTGGTGTATCCATTATTTGTTTCCGGTGAATTTGTTATCAATCACGGGGGAGGGACTTGTAAGTAAGAATCGGTTCACGAGGGGCTAGAAATTTTTGAAAATTGGTGCACCTTGTATTCGATTTCTGTAAATATGACGGTAAGAAAGTTTGTATCGATGGTCTATCGCTATAACCTAGGATTAACTGTTAACGCAACGGGTACAAACGATACGGTAATGTAAAACAATAAGGTAGTTTTGTAGTAATTAATAGTGTCATCTATGGTATTTTAATCCTGAAAAGTTACGGATAGCTTTATAATATCAACTAGATTATATAAGATATTGTTCCAAGTTTTCATCGGTCGCGATATCTACGATTGAAAAGGATAAAGTTCAAATGACCGCAAAGTCAATTTGGTCCCTTCTTCCGATATTGTTTTGTTGTTGGTTTTACAACACTAAAGAACAGCTTTTGATCGTGTGATTATTCGTTTTAGAACATACCATTTTAAAAGCTTCGATAAGTTGATAATTTCAGCACTTAACCGACCGCGAAGAAACAAAACCAAAGTGTTGCTCTCGCAACACTTTAGTCGGCGAAGCCGGACAAAGGTTGCCCCAACACTTCACGTTGCCCGGGCAACGTAGGTCTAGTTTGTGTTCTCCGATTGGAAAATTACCTGTCCATGATCCCATCAACGTGATTCTAAATTAGTGAAGCTTTATGGAAAATATTTGTTGAGTTTTTTGCGATTATTTTATATTTCTTTATCTTTTTTACTGCACTTACGCCCTTGGGCAGTGCGTCATAAATTCATTCATTCATTCATATACATTTTTATATACCATATCACTTTGCTTATTTACCACTGAGCCATTGACATTTCTGATGGTATTTTCCCCTTTCAGGCGTGAGCGGTATACAAAAAATAAAATAAACCGCGAAGTTTGTACAATCTTTTGCATGGCATTGCCGAGATTAATAATAATATATTGGAAAAACAGTAAGGCTGCCTCTACAAAGTTAATTTAAAGATTTAGGGTCATACACTTTGAAAAGAAACATTTCATCAGTTTCTTTTTCATTATTAAACATCTGTTGCAATCTATCACTGTTATAGTGTTGTATTCCCTCCCCCTGTTTGGTAGATTTGGAGTTTTGATAGGGATAGGACTGGTCCAGATTTCAGGTATAATTGCCAACTTTACAAAGCTGGGGAAACATGGACCACCTTCTCAATCGATGCCAGGAGCTTTCGGATTTAAGGGGATTTTTTTGAGCGCCGAAGCTAAGAGCGAGTAAGCTTAGTAGTGAGGCTTCACTACTAAAAAAAAACCGTAGCAAAATATGTTCTTTTCTTTTGTAACGTGTCTTATTGTTGGGGCTTTGTAAAGGGCTTTAAATACACTCCTTATTATCACTTTGCTTGTTAACGTTAGCTTCCACGAGGCTTGGCTATTATCAGTTTGGGCGCTACGAACAATCACTATCGCGGTCGCTCGTGTGGTAAAATCTCAGAAGTCTCATCCACCGTCCGCTGACGGCTCTTCGTTCCCTCAAAGAAAGGGGTTGAAAAAAGAACAGGCTCGGAAAGCGAAGTGAGTTTTGGCCGATTCGCAAGAATACACGGCGTATAAACCCGGGCTTTCTGTACCGCCAGAATCGCCCTTACCTTTGAATAGTGCAATTTGAGGCTAAATGGTCAAATGAAGCCCAAAACATCTTGGGCTATATGGTATAATGAAGCCCAAAACACTCATTCAGGTGCTCTTAGTAGGCTGAACCTTAATTAGCTAATTTGGATGACTGGTAGTTGAATTTTTCGCAGTAACTGAAAAAGATGGCACAGTTCAAAATTGACTGACGTTCAAAAAACCACACCTGTGGTGTGAATGTTTACAAGTTGGTCTTACTTTCTGTTGCTTCCATGGAAATGTACGTCTTTACCGTTTCTCTTTTAGTGACTTCATCATCCTTCCTGGATTCATCGACTTCACTGCTGACTCAGTGGTGAGTATTTATTTATTTGTTCATTTATTTCCTTTAAAACTGAGGGGTTCAAAACAAAATATATAAAATAAAACTATGCCTAACTGAACTGATGCATTCAGTTACACTATAAATACTATAAAAAACATGCACATTGTTCGGGCAACTAAATTAGTATTGTTTCCGTAGTGCGTAAGCGTAATACCTACTACATTATTCACTTGTGAACAAAAAATAGATAGCCTATATTAAATATTCTTATACGGCGTATTTTTCTCATTAGCCAGTTTGCCGTTTAATTTTTCAACATGACGTAGTGTTTATTTACATTTAAGGCCCCGGAGGCCATAGCAAAAATTTAATAAATAAAAATTAAATAAGAAGCTTAACACACTGTTACATCACACTTTTATACAATAAAGAATACTCGAACACCTTTCCCTGTGTAGACTAGCCACTCTCGAGTGACCTCGCCAGGTTTCGCACACTTCTAAAAGATCTACTCCTCGCCAACCAGTCCCTCCTGCGAACTCCCCCATGCCTTCCTCGCATGCAAACCACATGCAAAACAAATCAGACGAACCAAAATTCGTTTGATTTGAGAATTTTCGTTCCTCCGGAGATCTGGCGACTTATTTGCGGAATCTCGGTCAGGAGGGTGAGGACACCAAAAAAATCTGTGAAAGTTTCCGAGAGATGTACGCCTGCTTGCCTAGGACAAAACAGCTGGAATTTGTAGAATCCAGACTCAAACCAAGCAAGATGTTTTAGGAATTTATTAGGAACTATCCGCAGTATCAGTTGCCCGCGGGACGTATTTGAGGAATGTCTAATAAGTTTAACAAGGCAAAGGTTTCGGTGGGATCCCAAACGGAACTTGTTCTTCGACGACGAAGACTTTCGACTCCGAACGACTTCTTCGTTAAGACAGTCGGGGTCTTGTAACTTTCCGGTTTTCGTCAGATCGTATAGACAGTCCCCTTAAATAACCAGATCGTTTTGGTTCTGCTAATTTTTCTCTAATTTCCGGTCCAGCCGAGATTACGACCGGAATATCGATGCTAATCGAAAACTCGTGGAATTTTCTTTATTTACATGTGTTTTATCAACACATTCCTGGTTCACCACCTCGTAACTTTAATCAATGGATTTTGGGTGTTGTTGAATGCCGATCGATGCTTTGACGTATGACACCAAGTCCGAATAAAAATTTTCATGCTAACAGACGGACAGACAAATTTTGCGAAGTCGTAGGTATCCATCACTGGCGTTATCGCATCCCACTCGCTCACTCTCACTCTACTAAAACAAGACCAAAGGTGTCGATCGGATCCCAAAAATCTAATATTTGATTCAGAAAATTGGGTCTTGTCTTCGCCAGATCCAGTCTTCGCCAGGCTAATCATCAGAGAAACCAAGTTCAGATATACCTCTGTAAGCCATATCTATTTTGACGATACTGACCAAGAATTCCTGCTTTACTTCTGCCAAGTTTCCGGTTTCGCCCGAATTCCGAGCGAACTACTAGTCCAGCAAAAAAAAAAAATCAGAAACGAATCCAGTGTATCTCCTTATCCCTATAAAGAACATCTGATCAGCTTTAAATAATACTTTGACTTACAAAAAATTCCGGTTACAACCGGATTCCGGACTAATTATATGCCCGGGTAAAAAACGATTCTCATATACAGACTCAGCCTCTTCTTACCCCTTCATCTGTCATCTAATCAAACTTTTGCTTTTAACAAATTTTCCGGTTTTCGCCCGATTCCGGGGCGAGTAAACGGTTTTCACCATCGTGTTCAGCATGTCCTTTTAACCATAAACCGAGCATTTAATCAACTTAAAATGAAACTTTTACTTTTAACCAACTTTCTGGTTTTGGCCGGATTCCGGACGAACTACTTGTCCGGCGAGAAAATGGTTTTCAATATCGTGCTCAGAATGCCTTCTTACCCCATTATCGACTATCACATTAGCTGTTTAAAAATATTTGGTTTGTCCCTTAATTTGAACCCCCTCCCCCACCCCTAATGTAGGGCTACAGAGCCCATCTACGAACTTGACTTTACCCTTGACCAATGATTCCTCACACCAAGTTTCATCGAAATATCTCATTCCCTTCGAGAGTTATCGTAGTTCAGACAGACGGACATTTATGCGATTTCATAGGTATCCCTCCACTTACGTTTTGGGATCCCGAAAACCCAAAAAAAAAACGAAACACTAATATACGACTTCGATCTTTCATACCGCCGTTTTTCGAGACTGGTCCATTTTGGCATTTCCCAGCTTCACTTTTCTTCAGTATTCTAATTAAGAATGTATTTTGGTAGACAAAAATAAGAAATAATCGTTTTGTTTTAATACCGGGTTCCGTTTGGATGAAACTTAGTATTCAAAACTTTCTGTGCCACTCTTGCTCTTCTCAACTGGAAGTTAATCAGGTTTTCTCCCTTGCAAGTGAACTCGGAACAAATTTAGTCTATGATTCTTTAATCGTTCTTTCTGCAACCATGTCAAAACAATCCGAATCGAGAAAGAGTGCTCAGTGACGCAAATAGCCGATGAGGACCGGTGGTTTCCAGGCAGGGCCGTGTCCCGGGGAAGGGGGGGTGGACCCCCCCCCCCCCCCGAAACCCACAAAAGTAATTGTTTCGCCCCGAAATAAATCCCTGGATGCGGGCCTGTTTTCAGGTAAATGTGACAGAGGGGAGAAGGACCTTCTAAGCACCGACGACTACCTAATAGGTTGTGAAATATGAAACATATGTGATCAGCTTGTCTATCGCCGTACTTAAGGCGTTTTTCCTTGACACAATTGTGGGCAACAAACTTCTGAGGGTTTGTCGCGGAAACACGATTCTCTGCAACACAGTCGAGCCACAAGATGAAACTCATGGAAACGCTGTTTTGACTGTTTTTTGGGCGGTAATTTTAATCTCTAAAAATTAAAATAAAATTTAGATAAAATCTCAACAAATAGAAGTTCAGGCTTCCGTTCGCACCATTCTGTGGAAAAAGGTCCTCAGTTTTACGTCTACATTCTTGAGAAAGTAGTTAATTTTTACTTTCATTACTTTTAATTTACTTTATTCCAGGATTTGACGTCGGCACTGACGAAAAAGATTAAACTGAAGGCCCCGCTCGTCTCTTCCCCCATGGACACAGTAACTGAATCAGATATGGCCACAGCAATGGCGGTAAGCATAAATGAATGAATGAATATTTTTATTTCCCATTCTTACATAAAATGTCACTGGTGGAGTATAATGAAAGAAAAATAAAGAAAAAGGAACAATGAACAACACACAAGATACAAGATACAATTTTTTACTTGGCAAGACATAGTTAAAAAAAGAGAGAAAAACAAAATAATACACTATTTCTTTAAAGCACAACTCTACTAGAAATGATCTTTTCCCTATGAAATGAATCAGAAAAAATATGTTTTGAAGTACCATTACTTTCCACCTAAAACTAGCGATTCTCCTGTTAGCGCTTGTCGACTACATCCAGCCTTCCTGCTCTCCGACGCGGCGGCTGGACGCAAAACATTTGAAAACTGAACGTGTCTTGGTCAAAACTAAGCAAATAAAAGAAGTAAGAAACAGAAGATTATTACACCCATATATGTGCAAGAGTCGTCAGCGGACGTTGAAGACTCCGGCAAACTTTTCGTTGGATCACGGGAAAACTCGGAAAGCCCGAAAAAGCTCGAAAAATTCGTAGTTACGAAACAAAACAATGGAAAAAGGTGGGGATTTTAGAAGCTTATAATTCCATATCGGAGCTAAGTATATTATAAAAGGCAGAATAGGCAAGAGGGGTCCTTTAACTATTAATTAACTGCTGGATAGAGGCTGATTAAAGGGTCGAGGGATTCCAGGAATTGAGCACAACGCGCCAAAGCAGCCTCAATATGATTTACAGGTAAGACTAACCGTAGGGGCAGTAGTGTTGCTTGGTAAAGATCGCACATCAGTAGCCTACTCCAGCGTCCCCCCAAAAAATGACGTAAGATTTTGGCATATGACACCAGAGGGAATCCGGGATTTCGTCACTGGAAAACTAATTTATGGTTTCTCAGTCTAGTCTTCACATATTAAACAGCTTTTTTCCATCTAAAGATGTTAAAATTTATTAGGAACTTGGCAGAGGTTTGGGAAAGGGTGCTCCAGGGTTTAGCCATGTATATCACCGTAGTCTAAACTCAGGACTAGTTACGGGCTAGTCTAGTTTATCGATAACCAGGCGCCGGAATTTAGGGTTGCGTTCCTCAAATTTAACAATTGTTAACAATCGTTAACTTTACTTCGGGGCGGAGCTAACTGCAGCTTTAACGATCGTTAACTTTTCCCAGTTCTACAATTGTTAACTATTTTGCAACGATGCTCACCGACCATCGTTACAAAATAGTTAACAATCGTTAAGCTCCGGAACGGAAACTGTAGGTGCAGGGAGCTTAAATTTTGAAATCAGAAACGTGGAACACAAAAAGTTAACAACTGTTAACAATTTGTTAACGATCGTCAAGTCCCGGAACGCAACCTAGGATTCGTGATTGACTGCTCACATAGCTTTATTTCCTAAGCTGGCTTCCAAAAGATGGAGAAAGAGAGCGGTAAAGATACAAGCTAATACTGTGTTCCTTCATGGCTAAAACCGACAGTGAATTTCGTATTAATTTTCTTCACAACATCCATTTATTGATGTTGGCATCGCAAAGTCATCTTTAAACCGTTTACGGGAATCTTTCAAACCAGATCATCATTTCCTGTTATCTAATACCTTCTTAAAAGATGGAAAACTTTCTCATTTCCGTTTAGAGCAGATTTGCTAGTAGGTCAGCAATTCAACAAGTGGTGATCAGGTTTCAGTATTGCATCTTGTCTATGGGAGAATGCTGAGCGATCATTTTTTTTTTTTTTTTTTTTTAAAAATCAACAAGAAGAGTATGGGAAGTGAAACAAGCCCTTACATTTAGTCCTAGCGATTTGACAATTGGATAATTACGAGTCGAGGGGCACGAGGAGGCGACTTGCCGGATTGTTCAGGCTTTAAGCCTGCACTGTAAAAAGTTTCTCCGAATAAGGATGCAGTATTTGCTACTAGGATTAATCTTATCTCTTTTGGGATATATAATTAGTCCGAATTAGGGATAATCTTATCTCAATAAAGACAAGATTAATCCCAGTAGCAAATACTGCAAGATTTTTTTTTACAGTGTGTAATACTAGTTCTAAAAAAAAAATCGCAAAATACTTGAGCTTTCTGCTCGACAGTCATGCTGATCCCTGCGTACGGCTGTGAAGCACTGGCAATGAAAGAAGATGATCCCAGAGTGGCGGTCTCCTTCGAAGCATCCGAATCGCTATCATGCTTCGTCGCGTGTTGTTCGCTGGTTCATCTACAACAACTCAGATGCCTTGGCCACGTCTGGCGTATCAACCGTAAATCTGTCATCCTCCAAAGTCGCGTTCGACAATATCTTCTAAAAATAAATGAATGTATCCTCTACATGGCTCTTACCCACGTTACCGCCTTCCTGTACTAATGAAATACATCTTCGCAAACAATTTCTCCCTTATCTTCTAAGCCTGGTAGGCCGGTAGATCCGAGGCTATAGGATTTGAGTAAAAAAAAATTCTGCCGGGATACGACACTCTTTCCTAGGACAAAACAAAGGGGGGATCGCAACGCCTGCTGAATCATCTGAACGGTAACACGCCTCATACCAGCTCAGCGCTCCAAGCGGTTTAGTCTTTTTTTGTTCCTTCTTGCCTGATTATCAGCATCCATCGCAGGGAGATCGCACAGTAGTTCATAAGTTAGTGAACAGAAAAGAGGAGCTATTGCATTTTAGATTGAAGGATAGTGCAAACTCTGATCGTCAGGGAGTTTTGCGCCGTTTTTCGGCTGAAGGACAAACATACCGATATCCTAGCGAGATCGATTTAAACGTTAATGATAATGATTATCTTTGAACGGCAATGATTATCTATAAACCGCATGATAGGTATAAGCTGGAATAGCTGCGTTCGTTGCACACCGGCTCTCTCTGGTGTTTTGTCACCAGCGTCCAGTTTTTGGGATCCCAAAACGTAAGTGGAGGGATACCTATGACATCGCAAAAGTTGTCCGTCCGTCCGTCTGTCCGTCTGTAAGCACGATAACTCTCGAAGGGAATGAGATATTTTGATGAAACTTGGTATGAGGATTGTTTGGGTCAAGGGTAACGTCGATTTCGTAGATGGGCTCTGTAGCCCTATATTTGGGGGTGGGGTAGGGGGTTCAGTTTAAGGGACAAACAAAATATTTTTAAACAGCTAATGTGATAGTCGATTGTGGAGTAAGAAGACATACTGAGCACGATGGTGACAATCATTTTCTCGCCGGACAAGTAGTTCGTCCGGAATCCGGCAAAAACCGGAAAGTTTGTTAAAAGTAAAAGTTTCATTTGAAGTTGATTAAATGTTTGATTTAAGGGTAAGAAGACATACTGAGCACGATGGTGAAAACCATTTTCTCGCTGGACGAGTAGTTCGTCCGGAATCCGACAAAAACCGGAAAGCTGGTTAAAAGTAAAAATTTTATTTGAATTTGATTAAATGTTTGATTTAGGGGTAAGAAGACATGCTGAGCATGATGGTGAAAATCATTTTGTCGCCGGACAAGCAGTTCGTCTGGAATCCGGCCAAAACCGGAAAGCTGGTTAAAAGTAACAATTTCATTTGAAGTTGATTAAATGTTTGATTTATGAGTAAGAAGACATGCTGAACCCGATGGTGAAAACCATTTTCTCGCCGGACAACTAGTTCGCCTGTAATCCGGCCAAAACCGGAAAATATGTTAAAAGTAAAAGCTTTATCTGAAGTTGATTAGATGATATATTTACGGGTAAGAAGCGACGCTGAGTCTGTATATAATGATCATTTTTTACCCGGACATATAATTAGTCTGGAATCCGGTTGTACCCGGATTTTTGTAAGTCAAAATTTTATTTAAAGTTGATTAGATTTCTTTATAGGGATAAGGAGATAAGCCGGCTTCGTTTCTGAATTTTTCTTTTTTTGCTGGACAAGTAGTTCGCTCGGAATTCGGGCGAAACCGCAAATTTGGCAGTAGTAAAGCAGGAAGTTTCGGTCAATATCGTCAAAATAGATATGGCTTATAGAGGTATAGATAGGTAGATAGAATATCTGAACTCGGTTTTCTCTGGTGATTAGCCCGGCGAAGACAAGACCGAATTGTCTGGATCAAATCTTAGATTTTTGGGATCCCATCGACACCTTTGGTCTTGTTCTCTTATAACGCGTTTTTTGGTTCACTGGTGAGTTGAAAACAAGACCAAAGGTGTCGATGGGATCCCAAAAATCTAATATTTGATTCAGACAATCGAGTCTTGTCTTCGCCAGATCCAGTCTTGGACAGGCTAATCATCAGAGAAAACCAAGTTCAGATATGCCTCTATAAGCATATCTATTTTGACGATACTGACCAAGACTTCCTGCCGATTTCCGAGCGAGCTACTAGTCCAGCAAAAAAAAAAAAATACAGAAACAAAACCAGCGTAACAGAACATCTAATCAACTTTGAATAAAAGTTTGACTTAAAAAAAAAATCCGGTTACAACCGGATTCCGGAATAATTATATGTCCGGGTAAAAAACCATTGTCATATACCGACTCAGCCTCTCTTCTTACCCCTTAATCTGTCATCTAATCGAACTTTTGCTTTTAACAAATTTTCCGGTTTTGGCTGGATTCCGGGCGAACTAGTTGTCCGGCGAGAAAATGATTGTCACCATCGTGTTCGGCATTTTTTTTTACCTATGAATCAAACATTTAATCAACTTCAAATTAAACTTTTACTTTTAACCAACTTTCCGGTTTTCGCCGGATTCCGGGGCGAACTACTTGTCCGTCGAGAAAATGGTTTTCACCATCGTCTTTAGCATGTCTTCCTACCCCTAAATCGAACATCTAATCAACTTCAAATGAAACTTATAATTTTAACAAACTTTCCGGTTTCGGCCGGATTCCGGGCGAACTACTTGTCCGTCAGTAAAATGGTTTTCACCATCGTCTTCAGCATGTCTTCCTACCCCTAAATCGAACATCTAATCAACTTCAAATGAAACTTTTACTTTTAACAAACTTTCCGGTTTTGGCCGGATTCCGGGCGGACTACACGTTTGGTGTCAAAATGGTTTTCACCATCATGCTCAGCATGTCTTTTTACCCCATAATCGACTATCACATTAGCTGTTTCAAAATATTTTGTTTGCCCCTTAATTTGAACCCCCTCCCCCACCCCTAAATGTAGGGTTACAAAGCCCATCTACGAACTCGACTGGTCCGACGACCCAACGAATACTCACACCAAGTTTCATCAAAATATCTCGTTCCCTTCGAGAGTTATCGTGCTTACAGACGGACGGACAGACGAACAACTTTTGCGATGTCATAGGTATCCCTCCACTTACGTTTTGGGATCCCAAAAACTTGCTAACTCCTCGGTCAAGCCGAGCTTCTCAGCAGGTTCTGGTTAGTCCGCACCGGTGAGACAAAACCGGACACCGGTTAGTTCAAAAACGGGTTATAAGACTGGTGATTAGTCACCGTTGGATGCAAAAACGGCTTATAAGAACAAGACCAAAGGTGTCGATGGGATCCCAAAAATCTAATATTTGATTCAGACAAACGAGTCTTCTCTTCGCCAGATCCAGTCTTAGACAGGCTAATCATCAGAGAAAACCAAGTTCAGATATACCTCTATAAGCCATATCTATTTTGACGATACTGACCGAGACTTCCTGCCGGTTTCCGAGCGAGCTACTAGTCCAGCAAAAAAACTATACAGAAACAAAACCAGCGTATCTCCTTATCCCTATAAAGAACATCTAATCAACTTTGAATAAAAGTTTGACTTAAAAAAAAATCCGGTTACAACCGGATTCCAGAATAACTATATGTCCGGGTAAACAAGACCAAAGGTTTCGATGGGATCCCAAAAATTCAATATCTGATCCAGACAACTGGGTCTTGTCTTAGCCAGATCCATTCTTCGCCAGACTCCTTGAACATTTTTACAATTAAAATTCAGAAACAGATTAAGGCCAAATAGCTAATCACCTGAGAAAACCAGTTCAGATTTGGATTCAGCATGTGTGATTAACCCTATAAGTCATATCTGTTTTGACGTAAACTTCCTGCCACTTCTGCCAATTTCCCGGTTCCGGCCGAACTCCAGAACTACTTGTCCGGCGAAAAAAGAAAGCTCAAAGACGAAATCAGGGTATCTTCTTTCCCCAGTAATGAACATCTAATCAACTTCAAATAGAAATTTAGCTTATAACAAATTTTCCGATTCCAGCCAGATTCCGGTCGAACTATATGTCCGGGTAAAATACGATTGTCATACAGGGACTCAGCATCTCTTCTTACCCCTAAATCGCTTATTTAATCAACTAGAAATAAAACTTTGACTTCCAACAGTTTTCCGGTTTTGGCCGGATTCCGGACGAACTACATGTCCGGGTAGAAACTTGTTTTCACTTAAGTGTTCAGCATGTCTTCTTGCCCTAAATCGAACATCTAATCAACTCCAAATAAAACTTTTAATTTTGACAAACTTTCCGGTTTGGGCCGGATTCCGGTCGAAATACTTGTCCGTCGAGAAAATAGTTTTCACCATCGTCTTCAGCATGTCTTCCTACCTCTGGATCGAACATTTAATCAACTTCAAATAAAACTTTTACTTTCAACAAACTTTCCGGTTTGGGCCGGATTCTGGGCGAAATACTTGTCTGTCGAGAAAATAGTTTTCGCCGTCGTCTTCAGCATGTCTTCCTACCCCTAAATCGAACATCTAATCAATTTCAAATAAAACTTTTCCTTTCAACAAACTTTCCGGTTTGGGCCGGATTCCGGGCGAAATACTTGTCCGTCGAGAAAATAATTTTCACCATCGTCTTCAGTATGTCTTCCTACCCCTAAATCGAACATCTAATCAACTTCAAATAAAAATTTTACTTTCAACAAACTTTCCGGTTTTGGCCGGATTCCGGACGAACTACTTGTCCGATGACAAAATGGTTTTCACCATCGTGTTCAGCATGTCTTCTTACATCATAATCGACTATCACATTAGCTGTTTCAAAATATTTTGTTTGTCCCTTAATTTGAATCCCCTCCCCCACCCCTAAATGTAGAGCTACAAAGCCCATCTACGAACTTGACTGGTCCGACGACCCAACGAACCCTCACACCAAGTTTCATCAAAATATCTCATTCCCTTCGAGAGTTATCGTGCTTACAGACGGACGGACAGACGGACAACTTTTGCGATGTCATAGGTATCCCTCCACTTACGTTTTGGGATCCCAAAAACCATTGTCATAAACCGACTCAGCCTCTCTTCTTACCCCTTAATCTGTCATCTAATCGAATCGAACTTTTGCTTTGCTTTTGCCCATAAATCAAACATTTAATCAACTTCAGATTAAACTTTTACTTTTAACCAACTTTCCGGTTCTCGCCGGATTCCGGACGAACTACATGTCCGGGTAGAAAATTGTTTTCACATAAGTGTTCACCATGTCTTCTTGCCCTAAATCGAACATCTAATCAACTCGAAATAAAACTTCTAATTTTAACAAGCTTTCCGGTTTCGGCCGGATTCCGGGCGAACTACTTGTCTGTCGAGAAAATGGTTTTCACCATCGTCTTCAGCATGTCTTCCTACCCCTAAATCGAGCATCTAATCAACTTCAAATAAAACTTTTACTTTTAACAAACTTTCCGGTTTTGGCCGGATTCCGGGCGAACTACTCGTCTGAAGACAAAATAGTTTTCACCATCGGGCTCAGCATATCTTCTTACCCCATAATCGACTATCACATTAGCTGTTTCAAAATATTTTGTTTGCCCCTTAATTTGAACCCCCTCCCCCACCCCTAAATGTAGGGCTATAAAGCCCATCTACGAACTTGACTGGTCCGACGACCCAACGAATCCTCACACTAAATTTCATCAAAATATCTCATTCCCTTGGAGATTTATCGTGCTTACAGACGGACGGACGGACAGACGGACAACTTTTGCGATGTCATAGGTATCCCTCCACTTACGTTTTGGGATCCAGAAACCGAAGACCACCGGTGAGAACTCCCGTGACAAAGAACGCAGCTAATAGACAATCGGGTCGCCCAGCATTCTCTCATTTATGTCCCGGCATAGCCCACAAGGTTTTGGGGGGATTATGTTTATTCATGTATCGCCACGTCCAGAAACCCATCCTACCAGTTGCTCGGTGCGAGTTGCCCCTTGACGAACAAAGAAACTAGTTTGGCGCTTCTGAATTTATTCTAGTATCGTTTTTATAACTAGAAATCTCTGCCCTTTTGGGCTATGGCATCATCACATCATCTTCATCAGAGGAATAATAACCAACACGTCCTTCTTTGATTTTGAAGCAAATAATGGCGATTCTTCGGATGTTGATTACCGTCAATTTATCCTACTAATTGTTATTAATTATTTCAGCTTTGTGGAGGCATTGGTATAATCCACCATAATTGTTCACCAGAATACCAGGCTGGCGAAGTGGTTAAAGTGAAGAAATACCGACACGGCTTCATCCGGGATCCAGTAGTCCTCACTCCGACGCATAAGGTAATTCCCACATCACCTACCTTCGTTTCTTCCTTTTCCGTGTCGACGCAGTTGTGGAAAATTAGCATAAAACTACTAAGGCTACGCCTGCGCAAATGGCAGTTACAGGTTTTTGTCAAAGAAGCGTTAAAGAGATGTAAATAGTTATTGGTGGTGTGAGTTTAAAGCATTTCACATTTTTAAAGTAAATTTTATTGAATAATAAATAATATAGGGTAAGTACTGTAAAGGAATTTTTTTATAAAAAATAAGTAGAACCTCGTACCTTTTGTATCAGGGTTAGTTAATTGTTATTTTCTATAAACAACTCCCGAAAATTTATCGCCTATCGCTCTCTCGAAGTGTTTAAAAATGTATGATTTTGTGTATGGCCTAACGGCTAAAATTAAAGTATCTATCTATCTATCTATTGTGGTTTGTACTCGCGCCCTCTTCCGCCGGTCTGAAGGATTTCGAGTCTCGCGTTCTGGGCCTTTTGTGCGTCTTCTAGTTCATCACTGGTCAGGAAGCACGAGCAACCTGGACCATGTTCTTGCGAATTTCCCTTTGTCTGACGTTGTACATGTTTCGCAAGATTTTCCAGTGAGTGATCATTGTCCGCTTAAGTTTTCATTTCATCTTTCTCCGTCAAGCCCTGTCCGACCGCTAAAAGTTAAAGCACGGTATTCTTCTCAGATTACCTGGGATGCAAGTCTAAAATCCGCATATCAAAATGAAGTTTCTCGTCTAGTGGAAAAAGTTATAATTCCAGATAAAAATAGTTTACCTAGTTCCAATTTTGTTTTTGAGCTTAACCTTATTTATTTTTAGCTCATCCGTATATTTTGAAGTATGCAGCAGATAAAAGTTAAAACTTTGAAATTTGGGACTGAGAAGCCTTGCGGGTCGATGAATCAAGTTTTTTTAGATTCGAATCGAGAAGCCAAAAATGCTTTTCGATGGTGGCGGTCCTTGGGAAAACTTTGTGGTGATTCTAATGAAGAAAACGAAAGTGGCCTTCCAAGCCAACTTGAGCCGTCATAATAACATTTTAATTGAAAAGCTCCCACTGACGTTGACCATAACCGTATGAAACTTTGGAAGGCTCTCCGAAGAAGTAAACGATTAAATCAACCAGAAAGTAATGAGGGTCCTTCACCAGAGGACTGGGAACTACATTATGCAGTTCTTGCAGCGTCGCATGATATTCCCGATGATTTAGAGAAAATTGCTTATTCTTAAATAATGACACCATTGATTTCTCTATAGATGGTGAAGATTTGAATAATGCAGTTAAAAAGCTAAAAAAAAAAATCGTCAATGGATCACGACGGAATATTTTCTAATCATATTAAATTTGCACCTCGCGAGTTTCTTTATGATTGTCCAATGTTTTTTTAATTTGATGTTGGTGGTTGGTTGTGTTCCATCTTCTTTCCAGCTTGGTACCATCACCCCCATTCCCAAAAGTGGAAAGCGAAATTTATTTTTGTGTGATTCTTACCGGCCAATCTCCCGTGGGTCAATATTCGGTAAATTGTTTGAACTTTGTATTAAACGTCTTTTTGAAAACCTTGATGTTGGTGAAAACCAAGTTGGGTTTAAGAAAGGCATGAGTTGTGATCATGCCCACGCTGCATTTTCAAAAATAATACTTGAATCTAGAAATAACAGTCAAACCTTATACGTTCTTTTAATTGACATAAAAGGAGCGTTTGATAACTTATCTCACGCTTCAGCAATCCTGGCTCTTCTTTCTAGGGGTATTCCACTCTCTATTTGTCGTGTTTTGCTTCTTGGTATAGCCGGCTGTCGGTTAGGGTATCTTTGGGTTCTCTTCTGTTTTCTTCTTATTTGCCAGTGGGCAGAGGGGTGAAACGCGGTGGTATTTTATCTCCTTATATATTTTAATGTTAGATCAATCCGAATATCCCTGATTTCGGCTCTTCGAGATGTTTCTTATCTAGCTTATGCCGACGACATAATTTTAGTGAGTAAATCAAAAGCTGCGTTGGCTGAGAATTTTGACCATCTTGCCACTTCTCTGTCAGCAAAGGGTCTTTCCGTTAGTGCTGGTAAATGCCAGTTTTTTTTTGTAAATAGCACCGTGGAAGGGAATGAATGTCTTAAAATGCGGTAACGGGTATTATTTTTTCAGTATGTGGTATAATGACGTACTTAGATATCCCATATGCATCGTCAGCTAAGGTGTCTCAGTCTATAATTGTCAATCATATACAAGAAAGAATTCGCAAGGCATTTAATTTCGTTTTCGTGGGCGATACAGGAAAGACATCCTCGGGTAATTGTTCACCGGTGTTGCTTTACCTCATGTTCTTTTTGCTGCAACAATCGTAGAAAATTTTCGAATTTGCGACATATCTGCTATTAAAATTTCATATTTCAAATTTTCCAAATTTCTCCTTTCTCCTTTCTTTCACTAATTCGCAGTTGGTTTCCAATTTTAAAGTAAAAGACCCAGTTTTAATTTTGAGGAAAAAGATGACCAACTTTTATAAAGAAAACTTCGGTAGCCCTCCAAACCCACAACCTGTACCCGTTTTTGGGATCCCAAAACGTAAGTGGAGGGATACCTATGACATCGCAAAAGTTGTCCGTCTGTCCGTCCGTCCGTCCGTCCGTCCGTCCGTCTGTCCGTCCGTCTGTAAGCACGATAACTCTCGAAGGGAGTGAGATATTTTGATGAAACTTGGTGTGAGGATTCGTTGGGTCGTCGGACCAGTCAAGTTCGTAGATGGGCTATGTAGCCCTACATTTAGGGGTGGGGGAGGGGGTTTAAATTAAGGGGCAAACAAAATATTTTGAAACAGCTAATGTGATAGTCGATTATGGGGTAAGAAGACATGCTGAGCACGATGGTGAAAACTATTTTGTCATCGAACGAGTAGTTCGCCCGGAATCCGGCCAAAACCGGAAAGTTTGTTAAAAGTAAAAGTTTTATTTGAAGTTGATTAGATGTTCGATTTAGGGGTAGGAAGACATGCTGAAGACGATGGTGAAAACCATTTTCTCGAAGGATAAGTAGTACGCCCGGAATCCGGCCGAAACCGGAAAGTTTGTTAAAATTAGATGTTTTATTTCGAGTTGATAGTTTGATAGTCGATTATGGGGTAAGAAGACATGCTAAGCACGATGGGGAAAATCATTTTGTCATCGGACGAGTAGTTCGCCCGGAATCCGGCCCAAACCGGAAAGTTTGTTAAAAGTGAAAGTTTTATTTGAAGTTGATTAGATGTTCGATTTAGGGGTAGGAAGACATGCTGAAGACGATGGTGAAAATCATTTTCTTGACGGACAAGTAGTTCGCCCGGAATCCGGCCAAAACCGGAAAATTTGTTAAAAGCAAAAGTTCGAGTAGATGACAGATTAAGGGGTAAGAAGGGAGGCTGAGTCGGTTTATGACGATGTTTTTTACCGGGACATATAATTTTTCCGGAATCCGGTTGTAACCGGATTTTTTTTTAAGTCAAACTTTTATTCAAAGTTGATTAGATGTTCTTTATAGGGATAAGGAGATACGCTGGTTTTGTTTCTGTATTTTTTTTGTTTGCCTGGCTAGTAGTTCGCTCGGAAATCGGCAGGAAGTCCCGGTTAGTATCGTCAAAATAGATATGGTTTATAGAGGTATTTCTGAACTTGGTTTTCTCTGATAATTAGCCTGTCCAAGACTGGATCTGGCGAAGACAAGACTCGATTGTCTGAATCAAATATTAGATTTTTGGGATCCCATCGACACCTTTGGTCTTGTTTATAAGGGAATAATATAGTGCGTAAATAATTGTAACTTAGTTGTCGAAATCGTGTGTATTTTTTATAGTATTTATGTGTTAATGAATGAACCAGATGGTTTAGGCATAGTTCTGTTTATACATTATTTTGTACTCCACAATTCCGAGGGAAATAAATAAATAAATACAAAAAAACTCCTCCCCCCCCCCCGGCGTTGGCTCGTCAGTAAGCGAATTTGTGTGACGTTTTCGACATATAATCTGACTTAATAGTTCCTTTGAGTCCCAACTAACCCAACTGGTTAATAGTCCCAACTATGTTCTTATGCACGCCAATTCTTGTGTTTACTCCGGAATCAGTCAGTCGGCCTTGGCTCGTCAGTAAGCGAATTTGTGTGCTGTCCTTCATAGAATCTGACTTAAAAGTTCCTTGGAGTGACGCAGTTCTTATGCACACCGTTTCTTGTGTTTACTCCAGAATCAGTCAATCTGCGTTGGCTCGTCAGTAAGCGAATTTGTGTGCTGTCCGACATACAATCTGACTTAATAGTTCCTTCGAGTGACTCTGTTCTTATGCACACCAATTCTTGTGTTTACTCCAGAATCAATCAATCAGTTTACTTCAAGTCAGATAGCATGCAGCTAGACTAGGCAATCGTATGAAAATGTATCCGATTGGCGTTAGTGCTGAGGCCAGGTAAGCCTACAGACGATTTTGTGAAAAACATCCCGAAATAGATCCTGGTAGGCTCGAATTCTGGTTAGAAAACTGACTGATGCGGATGCATACTCTTTTTAAAGTTTAACTGAAAAGCCTACTTATGTTTATATCATTTAACTGAATACACTGCATTATTGTGTTGCGAGAGCAACACTTTGGTTTTGTCCTGGTTTTTTTTTTTTTTTTTTTCTCCTATGACTCCGATTTCATTATATTCCTGGTAACTGGGAAGGGTCTAACCTGTGCGATTTTTACGGAAAGTGTAGACCTTAGGCCGGATTGATGAATATGACATTACATTTTGGAAAGCTCCGTATAACTCTTGCCTGAGGCCAATAAGGATGGTTTTTGCTTGTCCTCGAGCCAGAGCCTACGGTTTGCGAAGTGAAGTGGAGTTGTATAGCCTATGTCGGAGAGGACCATCTCAAGTTGTGTAGCAAACCTTTCGTTTCATCAAACCATGTTCTGCTTTCGAGTGTAAAGCTCCGTTCTAGCACGTTAGCAGGCAGGCACCAGTTTCAAATTGAAGATGGACTAAAATCTATAAGTGTTAAATATATGCGGCAGTTACCCGGCCCCACAGCCAACATATCTTCTTTGAGTGATAAATAGAAAAATCTACAGAGACAAAAAAGTGGCTTTTTCCCACGGGTCCGAAAGTGCTGCCATCTATTATTTCTATCCGTTTCTGCGACGATTTCAGCAGAGTTTATCATATTTTTTTTTTGCACTTGGGTTTGCGGTAGAGTAACGGTATCAGATGTACCTCTTAAACTTTAAAGGTTCTCTCTTTGCTAAAGAAACTAGAGCTTATCCTTTGCTCCTTTCTAAGTCGTGACGTTAGAAAGTTGGCCTGCGGTCAAAAACTTTTGAACTAAGACAGGTAGAATTTTTTTTTCGACGGCAATCGATAGCCATTGATGAGGTGATCAAAGTATATGCCATCCATTTTTTGGTACAAAAATTCCTTCATGAGATACACCAGTTTGAAAATTTCAAAGGGGTTGACAACTTCAGTAGTAAGGTACAGTGAAATCAAAAATAGGCGATATCAGTTATGAGACATGTAGGGGACTTTTAAGCAACAGTCGACTGTTAGCTAATAATCATGTTCGGCAATGAGGGGTTTGGAGCTTTTGCTAGTTGGTGTACCAGTTATTTGTTTCAAGTTTTCATCCGTCACGATGTCTACGATTGAAAAGGATAAAGTTCAACTGACTGCAAAGTCAATTTAGTCCTTCTTCCGATATTATTTTGTTGTTGTTTTTACAACGCTGAAGAATAGCTTTTGATCGTTTGATTATTTTTTTAGAACATCCCCTTTTAAAAGCTTCGATAAGTTGACAACTTCAGCATTAACCGACAGCGAAGAAACAAAACCATGTAGGGGACTTTTAAGCAACAGTCGACTGTTAGCTCATAATCATCTTCGGTAATGAGGGGTTTGCAGCTTTTGCTAGTTGGTGTACCTGTTATTTGTTTCCGGTGTATTCGATAGTAAGAACAATTTGGTTCCCAATGGTAAGATATGCAAGGGACTTGTAAGTAATAATCGGCTGTTATGCTACAATCATCTTCTGCGATGGTGGGTTTGCAACTTTTGCTAGCTGGTGTACCCATTATTTGTTTTCGGTTAACTTAATGTATATCACTGGAGAGGGACTTGTAAGTAGGAATAGTTCACGAGGGGCTAGGAATTTTTGCAAATGGGTGCACATTGTATTCGATTTCTATAAATCTGACGGTAAGAAAGTTTGTGTCGATGGTCTATCAATGTAACCTAGGATTAACTTTTTACACAACGGATACAAACGAAAATGTAAAGCAATGAGGTAGTTTCATAATAATTAATAGTGTCATCTATGGTATTTTAATCCTGAAAAGTTACGGATATCTTTCTAATACCAACTAGATTATATAAGATATTGTTCCAAGTTTTCATCCGTCACGATGTCTACGATTGAAAAGGATAAAGTTCAACTAACTGCAAAGTCAATTTAGTCCCTTCTTCCTATATTATTTTGTTGTTGTTTTTACAACGCTGAAGAATACCTTTTGACCATATGATTAATTTTTTAGAACATCCCGTTTAAAAAGCTTATGCTATAATCATCTTCAGCGATGAGGGGTTTGCAACTTTTGCTAGCTGGTGTATCCATTATTTGTTTCCGGTGAATTTGTTATCAATCACGGGGGAGGGACTTGTAAGTAAGAATCGGTTCACGAGGGGCTAGAAATTTTTGAAAATTGGTACACATTGTATTCGATTTCTGTAAATATGACGGTAAGAAAGTTTGTATCGATGGTCTATCGCTATAACCTAGGATTAACTGTTAACGCAACGGGTACAACCGATGCGGTAATGTAAAACAATAAGGTAGTTTTGTAATAATTAATAGTGTCATCTATGGTATTTTAATCCTAAAAAGTTACGGATAGCTTTATGATATCAACTAGATTATATAAGATATTGTTCCAAGTTTTCATCGGTCGCGATATCTACGATTGAAAAGGATAATTTCATTTGGTCCCTTCTTCCGACATTGTTTTGTTGTTGGTTTTACAACACTAAAGAACAGCTTTTGATCGTGTGATTATTCTTTTTAGAACATACCATTTTAAAAGCTTCGATAAGTTGATAATTTCAGCACTTAACCGACAGCGAAGAAACAAAACCAAAGTGTTGCTCTCGCAACACTTTAGTCGGCGAAGCCGGACAAAGGTTGTCGCAACACTTCACGTTGCCCGGGCAACGTAGGTCTAGTTTGGATTGTGTACAGGGATTTTTTTTATTTTTTTTTTTCACACTAGCTCTAGAATGACGTTCAGAATATCTGCTGCCGTCCTCACAACACAAAATTCTACTATGACGCGGAAAATTTGAATCTCAATCGAAACGCGGCTTTTCAGTGTCATGTAACCATCTTGCAGACGGTAGCTCGCCACCTGAACGCTTATTTTTCGAAAATCGTTTTCTTCAAGCATACACACAGGTACAAGCGCAGACAGGTACCACAAATAAGACGGGGAAATTCTACTATTTAAAAATCGATTATTCGTGAATAGCGGAGCAACGAAGTAACGCATTTTCATCGGGTCTTCAAGCCGCTTTAAGTGAATAAGTGATGGGTAACTAGATTGTCATATCTCAGCCCTTTTCAGTTAAACTTTAAGTAAGTAAGTAGGTGTATTACACTAAAGGTTTATGCCACGGTAAATGACAGAACACTAAAAAAAAAAAAAGTTTACCATAAAAACAATATGATATAAAACCCGGCTGGTACCAGCGATGGCTCTGAATTAAATTAAAAAAATTCTTTTTTAGTAGAAATCAAGAGTGAGCAACTAAGAGTGAATGCCGTTCATTCATGTCTCGGATAGGGTCGTATGTTTACAATGACAGTAAACAATGGCCCGCGTCCAAGGGTCCGACCTTGTGATAGTGCTGCGGCTTTTCCAGAAACCTACTCTATATGACTAAGTCTAAAACACGCCAGTGATCCGCAGGAAGAACGAGAAGACGTCTTACTAACGAGTCAAACTCGACAACTCAAATCCTGTGGCAAACAATCACGGCGATCTTCGGGAGCTGCTGTGATAGCCGAGGTGATACAGCTTCTGGCTCTTCCGCTACGTACCCGGCCATTTTGCATCGGCAATGAGAGTTAGTCATCAAAAGTATTCTGCATTTCGGACATTCGTCACAAGTGCAGTTTTAACCATTCGCGTTTTTTGGTTTCACGATGTCAACTGAAAGGATCCCAAATTGGACCCGAACCTCGCAGTCGCGTCCGGAAAATCGCGTTGCCGGTCTACACCGTTAGTATTTAATTCTTCGGAATTTCGCTGAACTCTTTTGGAACCCAACTTTTAAAGGACCACTCTTGCTTACTCAACCTTTTATAATATATTTAGCCCCATATGGAATTATCAGCTTCTAAAATCCCCACGTTTCTACTTTGTTTCATCTCGTAACTACGAGTTTGTAGCTCTTTTTCGGCCTTGCCGAGTTTTCCCGTCACCCAACGAAAAGTTTGCCGGAATCTTCATTGTCCGCTAACAACTCTTTCACACATATGGATAATCTTCTTTTTATTACTTCTTTTATTTGCTTAGTTTTCCCACTTTTTAACCAAGGCACGTTAAGTTTTCGAATCTTTTGCGCCCAGCCGCCGCGTCGGAGAGCGGAAGGCTGGATATGGTCGACAAGCGCTAACAAGCGAATCGCTCGTTACAGGTGGAAAGTTATGGTATTTTCGAAAATGTTTTTTCTGATCTGTTTTATAGGCAAATATCATTTCTATTAAGACTTGTACTTTTGTTTCTGTTATTTAGGTTCGAGATGTATTGGACATTAAGAAGAAACATGGATTCTGTGGCATTCCCGTAACTGCCACGGGTAGGATGGGAGGGAAGCTTCTCGGAATCGTAACTTCGAGAGACATTGACTTCATGGAGAAGTCCGACGCCGCAAACCTTCCACTTGAGGAGGTAGGAGTCTGTAGTATTTTTTTCTTGAATTACATCAATAGTTGCGTTTTTGCAGATACCATGGTATCTGTTACCACGGTAACTGAATCTGCAATTAGTCGTTTTTGCAGTTATCGTGGTATGTGATACACGGTTGCTTTGCCATGCACTTTTCGAAATCATCCTAAAAGAAAAACTGAGATCCAGTTACACCACTAAGTGCTAAACTTCTTTCTCACCAGTTTGACAAAATTTGACGAAAGTGAGCTGACTTTTCAGATCGGACCGGTGGTATCTGAATATCAGATACCGCGATAACTGGCAAGGTACCACCTGTAAAATAATCTATTGCGTACAAATAATAATAATAATTTATTTGTGACCCACTATACAAGAAAAGAAGCGGAGTAACTAAAGAAAAAATATTTTTTTTACAAAAATGCAAAATTTATAAAATACAAACAAAAGTAATGACAAATTGGGTTTGATATAGGGCAAAAATTCAGAAAGCCTAGACTTGCCCAGATAGATGGAGGATATCTGCAAAAGTGACATTGTATTGCGTCCGATATCGTGGTAACTGCTAAAATAACTTGGCGCACAGTTATGATACTGTCGTAACGGTTGAAACACATACATTTCTGCTTGAGTGTCACTGTGATAAGCGGCAGAGCATTCACTCTGTTTTCTTATTTCCAGGTCATGACCCCAGCCGAAGAGTTGATAACTGCGCCCAACGGTATAACCTTACATGAGGCGTACGCCATTCTCGAAAAGTCCAAGAAGGGAAAGCTTCCTATTGTCAACGAAAGGTTTTTGTTTTCGTTTATTTTAGTTTCCCGTCTTCAACCGAAACCTATAGGAACTGAGGAGAGCAGGAAGCTTCAGAGGACTTTCACCAGTCACGCATTTTACCTTGATTTTACTCCCAGCCAAGGCTAATTGAAAAGGGGATGGGCACTCAACTTTATTGTGAGGTACCTTGTATGGTCCTTTTTGTGCCATCAGGCTACAAGTGTCACATACCCACTTTTCCGTCGGTCGGTCCGGTAGTGACAAGTTGCGGCAGGCAATAGGAGAATGAAACTTGGCTTAAGAAAAATGAGTGGAATAATGATAAAACCTCGAATAGAGATATATAGTATAGTATGTTTTTAGAGAACAGAGATATATGTCGGATACGCGATGAAGTATGATGGTGCATTAAGGGCCTGGCTTGATTCATAATTCCTAGATAACAACATCCGTGCAGTGGGGGGGGTGGGGTCCCCTTTGGCCACTGGGTGGGGGTGGGGGGATGGAGGGGTGATCTGTCAAGTTGATTTGAGATCCTTGTGCCATTTTTTACTGTCTTTCAGCTTGAGCTGATAGAATCCTGCACTAGGCTTATATTTGTCGTTGGTTTAGGTATGAACTGGTGTCTCTCATCGCAAGAACCGATTTGAAGAAATCCAGGAGCTATCCTCATGCTTCAATGGACGAAGGAAGGCAGCTTTTAGTCGGTGCAGCAATTGGTACTAGAGAGGATGATAAAGTTCGTTTGGAGCTACTTGTCAACGCGGGCGTAGATGTGATAGTTTTGGTAAGTTTTCAGTAGTCTAGCTACTTGCCTTGTGGGAGCTATTGCTTCTGACCAACCGCTTGCGGTTGCGAATTTCTTACTTCAAGGAAACCTCATGCCTTTCTTACCATCTCTTGCGATTACCAACGGCCTCCTACTTCCAAGGTTACTCACTCCAGTTTTGAAATCTTCTAACAATTCTGTCAGAGCGTGTTCCACCCTTCTAACAATAGTAACTATTAGTTATTATTTTCGTTCCAACCTCGTAAAAAGTTAATTTGCTGACCGCTCCAACCTTCTCGAAATAATAACTATTTGCTTATCATGCTCGGGAGCGTAGAAAGCGTGGTAACTACGCATTTGTGTATCGTGATTGGTCAGATTCTCCGTGGCATGGTATTCTGCTCGAAAATAGAAAAATCGTTCCAGCCTTGACGGCAAAAAGCTAGAATTCGTGACGTCATGCGTAGTGACTACGGTAAGTAGGGTGGAATACGCTCTTAGGCTTCACTTTTTAATACAGAAATGCGGGGCGACCTCACCGCTCACACATGACGTAATATTTAAAGGAGTCATCTACCGGAACTGATGTAACAAAAAAAAATCTGAGTTGGAAGACGCTTACGAAGAGTTCATAAGAGTAGAGCGCCAATGAGAATCGCAAATGAAAGATTATACGGTAAATAACCTGTATTTAAATATGCCAAGTAATGCCAGCATCCTTCTAAGCGGAAGCCTAGCCTAACCCTGTGGCGGATCCACCCATCACATCTTTGTTGTTTCTGTATTTGTTGTTAGCCTACTGTGTGCGCGCAGGTAATCCCCAGGGCTACTTGGGGCAAATGAAATACCGAGCTAGGTATTCCAAGTTTAGTTCAGTTAGCAATTAGACGGCGAAGCGCAACCACTTGTGAAATCTGTTGCTCCTGTAAATAAAGACTTGTGTGTGTGACGAACGCCGGACGGATAGTTGGAAGGATTAGGACTACCCGCAAACATCATCCGTTAATTACAAACCCCTAAGGAGTTTCAGCAACGAACTCACAAAACATCCGTATCATCAACCATACAAAAAAATACGTGAAAAACCATAGATTGCCTGCAGCAAATCAAAACATTATTGCAAACACCATGATTACTGACCAATTGTATTATTCTGTCGACACGAAAATGGAAACTCTTACTATTTCGACCTGAATTTTTTTCACGTCGATACACTCCTCATAATCTTCCGCATTTTATTGCACATTAGTGCTTAGTAGTCTACTGCCAAATAAAGGGATTAAGAGGTAGCCATCAGTTACTTTCCCAGTGACCAAATAGTAGGTACATCAGGACGAAGAGATACGTGCGAAAAAACTAGTTAGTTTACAGTCACGAGAACTAAAGGATGAACTTCAGTTCATCATGTTTTTATCGAAGACATTAGAAGCGAACATAAATCAGCAAGAAATAGTCCTTAGCTTCTCCTATGCACTAATATAAAGTGATCTCTTTTTCTTCTTTTTGTTTGGATTCCCTCGTTGATTTCTTCTTTAAGTAAGCGGCGTGAATAAATGCTGCATTTTGTCTTTCTGTCATCCAGTTATAAATGTATAAATGTTCTCGAGGGCGTCTTCTCAGTACAAAAAATCATGTCTTTCGGTTTATTTCTCTTTCATCATGAGTGGCCCCATCTTGTGGGTCCTGGTATGTCTACGAGGATCAGACATTGGAGTCCTAGACTTCTGAATTTTATTCAAATCCGTTTCTGATTTATGTGTCATGGTACCTCTTGTATAAAGCGCGATCTGTATAATTATCTGTTATCACCCATGACATGGGGATGTGAACTGACTATGTGAATTTGCGTTCGGGCGGGATTACTTTTCCTATGGCCAGCTTCGTTATAACTGCTATAACGTTATAACTGATATGCATTTATATTATGGTGAATAAATCTGAATTGAGTGAAAAAAAAAACTGAATTGAAAAATCAGACTATTGTGGTTTGAGAATACAAGTTAATGTAATGCATACAAATACAATACACGTAATACGAATACAATTGCGAATTACAAGCCCCTCGGTTGGTCAATTTGTAGAGCGGTCGCCTTGCAAGCGGATGGTCCTGGGTTCAGATACCGGCTGAGGATCATTTTTGTCTTTGCATTTCACTAGTTATAAGCGTGAAAAATAAGCATCCATCGTTTGTTCGGATCCGTTATGACCTTCCTCTGGTAAGCCTTGCTGAATATTGTGAGATATTATAACCACTCTAATTCCCTTGCAGGATTCCTCCCAGGGAAATTCCACATTCCAGATCTCTATGATCAAATACATCAAAGACCGATATCCAGACTTACAAGTCGTTGGTGGAAACGGTAAGTTCCGACTCTCCGATGACATTCTTTATTTGCCAGGTGTCCAAGCAAGAGGTGATCCTGTAAGAGGACTTGGCTTGTGGTGCAAAAAAAGATCCGGGACATGTTCCGATAAATTTAGAGAGAGAGGGAGAGAGATAAGTTTATTTACACAACAATCGTAGCTCAGTGACAAATTTTATGTTGTACTACAAACATGTTATTATTAAACGTTAACTTCAGACATCGAGGTTGATATCGGAAAATAACAACGAGACGGCCATTGAAAATAACCTGTCCGAGCCGAAGGCGTTGCAGGTTATGAAAAATATCAGCCGAGCGCAGCGAGGTTGATATTTTTAAATGGTCGTCGAGATTGTTGTAACGATATGAACCGCGATGGAGGTATGTTAACTATTATAACTTTTTCGAACAGAATATTTTTAAAGGTAAGTCTTATTCTTCTTTTGTTGAAGGCTACTTTTTCGCTAATGGAGGTAGAGAATTTTATTTTAGTAAAGTAGCAACCAAAGCCTACTGTAGACCTAAGAAAATGACTACTGTTGGGACTCAAGCACTTCAGCCTGTACCAATACATTCTTTTACTTTTTTGGCGATTTAGATGCCATCTAGCGGTCAAAACCTACTACAGGTCTACTAAAATGATTGCTCTAGGGGCCGTGAAAGTAAAAAAACAAACCCAACCTGAAGGCTTCTGAGAAACAGGATAGTTCCGGAACAAAGACTGTAACTAATGCCGAATAACTAGCCTTTGGAAAGCAAGGGACAGTAGGATATAGTTTCAGTTGACAAGCTGCATTTTCAATGGGAATCTGATTGTGTCAAGGTACGACCTAGGGCAAAGGCTTGTTGTCTGTCAGAGTAAGATGTTCTGTAATTTTTAACTAGAATAACTAGTTTAACTGAATAACTAGCTTTTGGAAAGCGAAGGATAGTAGGATGTTGTCTCAGTTGATAAGCTCTATTTTGAGTGGTAATCTGACTGACAGGCTATGACCTAGGGTACAGACTGGTTTTCTAAGAGAGTAAAATGTTCTGTCTTTTTTCAACATTTATTCTATTTCTTATTTTATTTTTTTGTATAGTTTCTGATGTATTTTTTTTTATGGCACTTCAGCTTACTCAAGTGCCATATAGCGATTGTAATTTCTGCCCGTCAGTCGGTCTGTCGGTCCCAGTTTTGCTAGTTCGGGCACTTCCAGATAAGCTAGGACGATGAAACTTGGCAGGCATATCAGGAACTGGACCAGATTAAATTAGAAATTGTCGCTTCCTCGATCCGACCATCTGGAGGGGAGTGGAGGGAGGGGAAATCCGGAAAAAATAGGAAAAATGAGATATTTTTAGCTTACGAACGGGTGATCGGATCTTAATGAAACTTGATATATGGAAAGACTTCGTGTCTCAGACCCTCCATTTTAAATCCAGACCGGATCCGGTGACACTGGGGGGAGTTGGAGGGGGAAACCGGAAATCTTGGAAAACACTTAGAGTGGAAGGATCCGGATGAAACTTGGTGGAAAGTACAAGCAAAAGTCCTAGATACGTGACTGATACAACCGGAACGGATCCGCTAACTTTGGGGGAGTTGTGGGGGGGGGGAGTCCGGATTTGTAGTGATCCCGCGAGTTCCGTGCTTCCTGATGTGCTGGGACGATGGAAATTGACAGGCATGTCTGGGACCCGACCAGATTAAATAGGAAATCGTCAATTCCCCGATTCGACCATCTGGGGGGGGGGGTGGAGGGAGGGTGAAGCCAAAATTTGAGGTATTTTTAGCTTGCGAACGGGTGATCGGATCTTGATGAAAATTGATATTTAGGATGACCTCGTGTCTCAGACATCTCACTTTAAATCCAGGCCGGATCCGATGACACTGGGGGGAGTTGGAGGAGGGAACCGGAAATTTTGAGAAACGCTTAAAGTGGAGGGATCGGGATGAAACTTGGTGGGAAAAACAAGCACAGGTCCTAGACACATCATTGACATAACCGGACCGGATCAGGGCACTGCGGGGGAGTTGGGGTGGGGGTCCGGATTTCTAGCGATCTCGCGAGTTCGGCATACTTCCTGATGTCCTAGGGCGATGAAACTTGGCAGGTATGTCAGGGATCCGAACAGATTGACTTGAGAACAGCCGTTTTCCCGACCCGACCATCATGGGGGGAGTGGGTGGATGGGGAGTCCGGAATCTAGTGGCATGCATAACTTTCGAACGGGTGATCGGATTTGAATGAAACTTGTCTGGTGAGCTATCGCCTCGGACGTTCAGTGTCACGTCCGGGTCGGGTCCGATACCTGTGGGGATGGGGGGGGGGGGGGTGGAAAACTCAAGAAACTGTAAAGCAAATGGATTGGGACGAAACTTAATGGATGGAACAAGCATTAGGCCTAGATGAAATTGACGGAGCCAGATGGTTTCGGGGCTCTGTGGCGGGAGTTGGAGGGGGTTTCCTGGAATTCCGGTAGTCGTGAGTTAGAATAGTTCCAGATGTAAAACGACAACGAAACTTTGCAGGCATATTAGAGACCCGAATTATCTTGACTTAAGAACCTGACACAACATACCCCTGGAAACTTCCGTTCCTAGATCCGAGCGTTTTTTGGGGAGCAAGAGAAGAGAAATATGGAAATTGACTTCTATAAATTGCGAACAAGTGGTCTGATTCGAGTGAAACTTCATGGGTGATACGAATCGATGGCCTCGACATGTAAAAAATGCGTTCGAACCATATGCGACCACGATTAGGGGAATTGGGGGTGGGGGGACTTTTGACATGCACAAAAACCAAACGGATGGACCGAATGAGATGCAAATTCGACAGTGCCGAGTTTATGCGGCCTAGATTTGTTATTTGGCGTCCGGGCCGGATTCGGCCAAGGTAGGGGGGGGGGTACTGGAAACTTGCAGATAGGCTATGCTCCAATTTCAGTCAAACTTGATGGACAGGAACAGGGAATTAAGAGATTGGGCCCGAACCGGCTCCGACAACGTTGGTGGGAGGGGGGGGGGGGGGTACCGGAACTTTCCAAAAATGCTCAGATTCGAGTGAAACTTGCTACATGGTATAAACGAAGATGCTTTAGGTGGTCGATTTTTTTTATTCCGAACCAGATTCGGCCACGGTAGGTGGAGATAGAGTGAGTACCGGAAATCGTGTAGCACATCTAGGGATCAAACAAATGGATTTATTGGGATGAAAGTTTGAACAGTCATGTGCATTTGCTACAGACAATCGAGACGATGCCGGGACTGCTCAGAAATGAGTGAAACTAAATATCCTATTCCTATTTCCGAACCGCATTTTTGGATGGCGGGTGTATTTTGTGACGTTCTCATCTACTTTCTTGTACAGCCTACTCGTACAAGTGCCATATGAGCTCGTAGCTCTTGTTTATTTTACTGAAAGTATTTTTTTCTAATTAATTTTTTTGTGAAAAGTCAGCTTCTAATTTTCAGTCTTTGAGAAAAAGTGCTCGATGAGCTCAGTATTTGAGCGAAGTGCTCGATGAACTTCTGCGGAGGCTGTTACGGCTTCGTATCAACCTCTCGGGAGGATGATACGAGGTCGTAACATCCTCCACAAAAGTAATTGTCATAAAATAACTTCCTGTGGGACATAGGGAGATATGCATTGCATATCCGTTCGAGAAAAGTTATACACTATTATACAAGGACGTAAAAAAGGTCACAAAAGAGTTCTGGTAGCGATTTGTCCGAGCACGCACAGGCACGAGTTTTAGTTCCAGTCTCGTGCGGATGACTGTCGCGGCTTCTGGGGGTAAAATGTCACGTTGAGAGGGTTAGACTGAAGCATTTTGCCAAACCTCAGGATTAGGTCACCCAACCGGAGTTCCAAACTTTGGAGTTCAAGATTCAGTTTTCAATTCAATTTCAATTTATTTCAAAATTCCTTCACGGGCAAGCCGAACATTGGATTTTTCGTCATAAATATAATCACATCAGCATCTTTCTCATAATTTTGTTATAAATAATGAACTTATGTACAATTCAAATCACTGTAAGTGATCATTTGTTTAGGAAATGTCTCTGTTACTCAGGACTATCCTGGTTGCCCGTTTGGTTCTTATAATACTGATTCATAGGATGTACTAACGGATCCAGCGCCCACTTAACTTACAAGCGTCGCTTCTCTAGTGGTACTCTCCTGATTGATTTTACACATGACTATGTAGTCTTACGTTAGGAATGCGAGTTAGTTCAGACGTCTGAAATGTATTGCTGGCCGCCCCTAAGTTCATCGAGTCCCGCTCGAAGCAAAAGTTTCTGCCAGAACTGCCGCTTGTGACAAGATATTCTCTAGTCGAGCCAGAAAACTTGTGATACGACGTTCTGGTTCGCCTGGGCCCAGAAACGCAATTGCTGCAACTGATTTCTAAAGTACGTGCTGATGCGAGGCCATGCTACTACAGTATTTATCTGTTCTGCGTTACATGCCACTCGATCCGACACTGGATGCTAAACACGGATGATTTGTTTTTGCACCCCCTTGCCCATTCGCCAGAATTAAATGATAAAGACCTTTCCCTTTAATACCTCGCTTCAGTCGTTTCTGAGTCACGTAACTCAGTTTCAGTAAAATTGTTCTCTCAAGATCAGATACCCCATCGTACGCGATTTCCGATTTACATGCCTTATAGTTGATAATAATAAATATCGTATTTTTTACTGTTCTGATCGTGGTAAAAAAAAATCAGTAAAACAACAATTCGTCGAAAAAGGGGCACGGGACCTGTTTGAACCTTAATTGGGGGTACGCAACCTTTTTTAACTTGATTAGGGGTAGGCGATACGGAAAAGGATGGGAACCATTGGATTAGTGGTACGGATTAGGAATGGGAACACGACAATATTTCACTCTGTTGCATCGGTTTCTATTTTGAGTGGATTAGGGGTACGAACTGGAACACAACAGTGTCATACTAGCAACTGAAGACTATCATGCAACCATTTCTTTCAGTTGTGACAGCTGCTCAGGCGAAGAACCTTATAGATGCTGGCGTTGACGCTCTTAGAATTGGAATGGGCAGTGGCTCAATTTGTATCACGCAAGAAGTTATGGCCGTTGGTCGCTCCCAAGGAACTGCTGTTTATAAGGTAAGAAGACTTTCAAAGCAGATCTCGACTCAGTTCCCTTTTGTCTTTCTCAGTCAGGGGCGTCACGACTGGCGGGGGCCCCCAATGTTGTTGGCCAGTCGGTAAAAAATAACCGAGTCAGCGCATCTTCGTCAAAACAGTTGATTTTTTCCATGAAAACAGTCGGTTTTTATGAAAATTAGTCAATTTTTCGTCAAAACAGTTGTTTTTTAATGAAAATCAGTCTTTTTTTCCAAAAATGTTTTTTGTTGTTGAAAACAGTTGTTCTTTTCTGCAAAAACCGTCGGTAAAAATTACCAGCCAGTCGGTAAAACATTTTGGCTAGTAACGCCACTGGTCTCAGTTACTTATTATGTCTTAAGATTAAACGGGTTTGGTGCGTCTTACGGTATTGGTTTCTGTTAAATCTTGCTTATAGGATATATGCCGGACGCGGGAGGCATAGCCAATCAATCCGTGGGCGGTCGTGGGCACTAGAAGGTATGTACAGAGTCCCAATTAAGGTTGGGTGGGTCTTTCTCGATAGAAAAAAAAAGAGAAAAAAGGTGGACAGAAAAGATTACTGAAAGTATGGATAAACAATATCCCTTTCTAGCAGGCCTAGTTGGACCATTGCTGTCCTCAGCGAAAGTCGTGGACTCTACTCCGGTGCTAAACCATCCGGCTAGGCCTTGAGAGTCCGGCATATATCACCAATCAGATGTAGCTCGTGCCTTTAAACCATCGACATAAGCGATGGATTTTTGACATCGGTTTTCGTACAGTTGCAAACGGAAAGAACACGTTTTTTGTAGGATAAATAAGTAAGTAAGTAAAAAGGTAAAAGTACCAGCATCAGCTTATCAGTAATGCCTAAGGTCCTAAATCCTAAGACCTCGTAGTTTTCGTCGTCCTTGTGGAAGCACGTTAGCTCGATAAAGGGTAAAGTGTTTTTGACAAGATATTAACTAAGTCTTTACTAACAGATAATTGGACATGAATGGTATATAATGACCGTTACGATAATTGAGGCCCGTTATAAAACAATTCAAAGAGCGGGGTAATAGAAAAAAAGAAAAATGAACTACACACAAAGAAAACGAAATACTACATTAACTTTATGAGACTTATGGATAATTTAGACGAGTTAATGGCGATTCGTATGTGTTTTTAAAAGCCCGGGATCTAGCACGACACTATGCAGAGGTATCAGTGATGTGGTACTTCTTTGACAGGGCTGAGTTAGACTCCCATGGGGGGAGTCCGAGATGGATTTTTGCCATTTTGCAATATTTTGTCCTAATTTACCTTTTCTCGGAAATGTTTAGCAAATCCCAGAAAGGAGAAATGTACAGAAAGTGCGGTGTGACCAAAGCTCTAAAGAGGCGCCCTAGGATTAGTCTATTTACTGTGTTCTTTAGTGCTACAGCTTTACCGTAACCAGTGCACATACCTCTGTAAGCGGTATCCGAGATACGTCCTCTGAGCATACGGATATCAGAACCGTACACAAGACCTAAGTATTTAAGCTAGGCAGACTGAGGCATAGCAGTGTTCTCATTAACACGCAACCGGGAATCTTTATTAACAGGTCCATTAAAAATAGGATATATAGTTTTCGAATAACTAACTGACATGCCAATGCTTTTATAGATATCAACTAGAAGATGGAAATTGTCTTCGAGCGCGAATGACGAAGCACTCAAGAGAAGTAGGTCGTCCGCATACGAGACAAAGCTCAGGTCAAGCCCGTCCATAGAGAAGCTTCCATACAGGTTTCACGTGACATAATAGATTGCACTTTTAAATAGGACTAGTGCTCAAACTTAATCCTGTCTTACACCTTTTCTAAGTGGGATTTCATCAGAATATTCCATATGAGAAATTCCCTTTTCAATTGAATTACCAAGACAAATCTTAGTAACAGAGTGACAATACGAGAATCTAAGTACTTTAACGGTACTAGCGTCAACACCAGACTCAATAAGGAATAGAAAGCTCTGGGGATGGAAAATAGAACCAAAGGCTGCACTTCATATAAAAAGACCAAAGATTTCGACGGGATCCCAAAAATCTAATATCTGATTCAGACAATTGGGTCTTGTCTTCGCCAGATCCAGTCTTTGCCAGGCTAATCATCAGAGAAAACCAATTTTAGATACACTCCTATAAGCCATAGCTATTTTGACGATACTGAACGAAACTTTCTGCCAAATTTCCGGTTTCGGCCGAATTCCGAGCGAACTAATTGTCCAGCAAAAAGAGAAAATTCAGAAACGAACTCAGCGTGTATCCATATCTCTATAAAGAACATCTAACCAACTTCAAATAAAACTTTAACCTATAAAAAAAATTCCCGGTTACAACCGGATTGCGGACGAATTATATGTCCGGGTAAAAAATGATTGTCACATACAGACTCGGCGTCTCTTCTTACTCCCAAAATCTGTCATCTAGTCAACTACAAATAAAACTTTTGCTTTTAACAAATTTTCTGGTTTTGGCCGGGTAATTGTACCTAGGCACCTTTTCTTTTTACGAACATAACCAGTTATCGGCTGCGCCAGTCCGATGAAATTTCGCGTCATTATGGGGAAACTGGAAAATGCGTCAAAATTTCGGAGAGAAGGAGGAAATTCGCATCGGACGGCGAAAATTCGACTGTGTCTGCACATACCTTAAAGGACCCCTCTAGCTTATTTTCCCTTTTATATAATCCCCAGCTCCCTTGTGGAATTATAAGCTTCTGAAATCCACGTCTTTTGCCATTGTTTCATTTAGTACCTACTGCATGTTAGCGCTCTTTCGGTAGAGCAGACTTTAGTCAGTAACGCAAACTTCGCTGAAAGTTTCAAGGTCCGCCGACTACTCTTTCACACGTAAGGACATGAGAAGCTTTAAAGTGTTGTCTCTCATTCGGAAGACATGACAGGCCATCAGGTCTACCTTCTGTTTTGGACCTCATTCATTTTGCTTGGTTGGGAATGAGATATTTTGATGAAACTTTGCGTGAATATTGTTTGGGTCAAGGACAGGTCAAGTTCGTATGTGCCCCTATATTTAGGGGTGGGGGAGGGGTTTCAAATTTATGGGCGAAAATAAACAGTTTTTAAAAGCTAATGAGATAGTCGGTTTAGGGGTAAGGAGACATGCTGGATTCGAATATGAAAATCATTTTCTCGCTGGACAAGTAGTTCACCCGGAATCTGGCAAAAAAACAGAACATTTTTAAAATGTAAAAGTTGAATATAAACTTGATTAGATGTTCGGTTCTAAGGTAGGAGGACATGCTGAATTCGAATATGAAATTTTTTTTTCGCCGGGCCAGTATTTCACCCGGAATACGGAAATTTAGCATGAAATTTTAAAACCCAATGATATAGTCGAAGGGTGAGGAGACATGATGTTGCAAATCTCGAACATACCTGAGATAAACAAAAAGTAGCCGCCGCGTTGGAAAGCTGGAAGGCGGATAGAGCCGACAAGCGCTAACAAGAAAGTCGTTGTTTGACTTGAAAACTAATGCTGTTTTAGAAAAACGATATTTCTGAGCCGTTTCAGAGTGGAAAAATCATTACTGTAGTAAGAATTGTCCTTTAAGTGATATTATTTTAGGTAGCCGAGTATGCTCGTCGTTTCGGAGTTCCAGTAATCGCCGATGGTGGCATCGCGTACGTTGGTCATATCATTAAGGCTCTGACGCTAGGAGCCTCGACAGGTAAGCAGTTTTCGCTACGTTATTGATACGTAAACCACTCAAAGAACCCGTCGTACCTGTAACGCCAATGCAGCCTTCTTCCATATCGCCCGATCAGTTTTGGGGATCCCAAAACGTAAGTGGAGGGATACCTATGACATCGCAAAAGTTTTCCATTAATTCCAGCAATGTTTTCAACGGATACATCAGCTAAGATTCTTCATAAGCGATATTTCGGCCCTTCTTGGCAAGGGTCCTCGTCAGGCTTTCAGTCCTCTTGTTCAGCTTCGGGGAAAGAAACAAACCTGTAATCAAATTCGGGTTTTCTTTCCCCGAAGTTGAACAAGAGGACTGAAAGCCTGACGAGGACCCTTGCCAAGAAGGGCCGAAATATCGCTTATGAAGAATCTTAGCTGATGTATCCGTTGAAAACATTGCTGGAATAAATGTTTCAAAGTCAGCTTGGGCTCAAAGAATATTTAAAAGTTGTCCGTCTGTCCGTTCGTTTGTAAGCACGATAACTCTCGAAGGGAATGAGATATTTTCATGAAACTTGGTGTGACGATGCGTTGGGTCGTCGGACCAGTCGAGTTCGTAGATGGGCTTTGTAGCCCTACATTAAGGGGTGGGGGAGGGGGTTCAAGCTAAGGGGCAAACAAAATATTGAGCACGATGGTGTCATCGGACAAGTAGTTCGCCCGGAATCCGGCCAAAACCGGAAAGTTTGTTAAAAGTAAAAGTTTTATTTGAAGTTGATTAGATGAGAGGGGTAGGAAGACATGCTGAAGACGTTAGTCAAAACCATTTTCTCGACAGACAAGTAGTTCGCCCGGAATCCGGCCCAAACCGGAAAGTTTGTTAAAATTAAAAGTATTATTTCGAGTTGATTAGATTTTCAATTTAGGGCAAGAAGACATTCTGAACACTTATGTGAAAACAATTTTCTACCCGGACATGTTGTTCGCCCGGAATTCGGTCAAAACCGGAAAATTGTTAGAAGTTAAAGTTTTATTTCTAGTTGATTGAATAACCGATTTAGGGGTAAGAAGAGTTGCTGAATCCATGTGTGACAATTATATTTTACCCGGGCATATAGTTCGACCGGAATCCGGCTGGAGTCGGAAAATTTGTTATAAGTTAAATTAACTGCCGTAAAAAAGGCTTTCGCCTCTGTTAATTTCTCGAGACACTGTGTACACTAAATTCAATTTCAGCCAGGTGTCGATCCAAGCCTGCTTTAAACTGATTGATATTTTTGGCATTCACGACATTTTCGGGGAGATTATTCCAGTATTCCACTATCCGGTTTTTGAAGCTCCATTTTCCAGTGTCTTTTCGGAATTTCTCACCACTAATTTTCAAGCTGTGTCCTCTGAGACCATTGTGATTGAAAGTGAGGACATCATCAGGCCTTATGTTATCATAAGGTGCGTTTTTTTGGTTGTTGTTTCGGTGTAGTTTGACGTAATTTTCTTTCAGTTATGAAAATACAGTATATGTACCGTTTTATTTGTCCATTACACATACTGTACTTTCATAACAAACAAAAGTACGTCAATTTACAGTGAAACTACAACGAAACTACATCCAAAAAAAACCATCTATAGTAACTATGACAAATCTTAAAAGTTTCAATCAAATCACCTCGGAGAAATCTATAAGATAAACTGGGTAATCGTAATTTTTTAAGTCGATGTTCATAAGGCAGATGGCGAATGGCTGGCACTGTTTTTGTTGCTCGTCTCTGAACTTCCTCAATGGCGATGATTTCCTTGTTATAGAAGGGCCTCGTTGTTAGGTGGCCATATTCAGTTAGTGGACGAGCTAGAGCCTTAATTAAAGTAGGAGACAGGGAATTATTGGGAATATTGGGGAAAGATGATACCCTGAGTTCGTTTTTCAGCTTTCTTTTTTCGCCGGACAAGTAGTTCTGGAGTTCGGGCGAAACCGGATATTGGCAGAAGTGGCTGGAAGTTTTCGTCAAAATAGATGTGACTTATAGGGGTAAACACACATGCTGAATCCATATCTGAACTTGGTTTTCTCAGATTATTAGCTATTTGGCTTTAATCTTTTTCTGAATTTTAATTGTAAAAATGTTCAATGAGTCTGGCGGTGACTGGATCTGGCTAAGACAAGACCCAGTTGTCTGGATTAGATTTTGAATTTTTGGGATCCAATCGAAACCTTTGGTCTTGTTAAACCTGGAGACATGGAATTCATACGGTACATTTGTGAGGCTGCCATTTGTCAGGAATTAGGCCAATGAGTCAAGATAGACCTGTTGGGCCCAGGGGCGGATCCAGCCTTCCGTTCTAGGGGGGGAGATTCTTACCGAAAAGAGTGGGGGTAGTGTCCTTTTTGTGCGTTTTAAGTGTCCCTGTCGGTCTCTTATTTAACGAAAATGTGGTTTTCTTATATTACAATAATGGTCAAAACTGTACTTGATCAACTGACAACTGTTTACAAGAAAAATTCAAGCTCCTGGCTCCACTTGTAAAAAGATTTTAGAGTCTAGTTACAGTAGTTAGAACATGCGTTAATGCAGACTTCCGTAAGTGCAGTAAAACAAAACAAAAAATTACTGCCAGTCTAGGGGGGGCGATCGCCCCCCCTCTGGATCCGCCCCTGGTTGGGCCACCAGGTCTGCCAAAGTGAACAAGACCAAAGGTTTTGATGGGATCCCAAAAATCTAACATTTGATTCACAATTGTTCATGTCTTCGCCATTCAAATTCCTTGAATATTTTTACTGTTAAAATAAATTTTAAAAACAGATTCAGCATGTCAACCAAATTTTCAGTTTCAGCCGAATTCGTGATGAACCATTTGTTCAACAAGAAAACTAAGTTCTTATATGTATTCAGCAGAGCTCCTTACCCCCTCAATGAATTTCTCTTCTAGCTTATAAAACACATGTTTTTACCGTAAATTCGAAACCTCTCCTCGGCCTAAGATGGGACTAAAGGACCCATCTACGAACTTGACCTGACTTTACGAGTGAAACCTCATTGAACAACACCCTCGCTTGAACAACATAGTTCCTCCTTTGAACATTATATATCAACCCCTTCGACCTTCGATTACACTAGATCTCTCCGACGTCACACAGAATAAACAAATGAATGCTGGCATCCACTCGCAGAGCTAGACTAGCTTGAGAGTAAAGTGATAGGGAAAACTGGTCGACAAATTTTGTGTCCGGTCTTCGCCGGATTCCGGGTGAACTTCTTGTCCGGCAAGAACATAACTTTCATATTCGGATTCAGCATGCCTCCTTACCCCTAAACTAAGTATCTCAATAGCTTTTAAAGAATATTTAAAAAAAAAAAAATTTGCCCCTTAACTTGAAACCCCCTCCCCGGCCCCGAAATAGCTCATCTACGAACTTGACCTTCCTCTTGACCCAAAGAATCCTCACACCAAGTTTCATCAAAATATCTCATTCCCTTCAAGAGTTATAGGGCGCACAGACGGACAGACGGACAACTTTTGCGATGTCATAGTATCCCTCCACTTACGGTTTGGAATCCCAAAAATAGGATATTGAAGCTTGATTTCATCTCACCGTTCTTCTCGAAAGAGTTGCTGGCTGACGTTGAAACATTCGGTAAAGTTCGCACTGCTTGGCTGGCAAACCCGTTTCGGATGAAGCGCGAAAAGGTCGTAGGTGGAAAATGAAATAGTGACGATTTAATTTATTTAATTTCAAATAAACGCGGCACAAAATTTCATGCGCGAGCAAATTAATTGGCACTTGTCATTAACCTACTACTAAAACATACATACAATTGTCATAGACTAAATAGCGATCGAGATGTCTGAAGCTTATAATTATGTAGGGGAAGAAGGTGATAGGAATAGTTAAGCCAGAATAAGCACGAAAGCTCATTTCTTCCCTTGCTCCAGAATCTCGCAGATGAAGAGAGATGAAAATAGGTTCAAGGTTCAAGGTTGATATAATATAATTATTATCAGAAGTACGAACAACGTGAAGACACCGAACTGAATTTTTCGTGAATCCGAAGGTTGACCATAATCGATATTACTGTTCTCTAGGCAGCCTAAAGAAGGCAGTCGGAATCCGAATTAATGACCACACACGCGCGCCCTAAAGGTTTTAAAATCATATGGAACAACAACCTCATAGGGTTCCCTTCCCCTTCAGTCCTGCAACCTCCCAAGTGACCTGGGCCGATGGTGTTGAGCCGATTATCTACGGCGCGTGACGCCACACGAAAAGTCAATATTTTCCATTTACTAACGGAACTGATTGTCCCTAGAACGGTTTATAAGTGTAAACGCGTCCGGCTCCTCGCTGGCCGCTCGGCTCTGTATATATATATATACAAATATATATTCTGCAACGTAATTTCAATCAAATCTCCCTATTTCTTTCATGACGTCACGAAAACGTCACGGGCCGTAGATAATAAGCTAAGGTTTGGTTTCCACCATGCCGATCTTGTTCTTTAACCTTCTATTCCGTTTTCCAGTTATGATGGGCTCAATGCTAGCTGGGACCAGTGAATCTCCAGGCGAATACTTCTTTGCCGACGGAGTTCGCCTTAAAAAATATCGAGGAATGGGTAGCCTTGAAGCAATGGAGAAGAAGGACGGTAAAGGATCTGCCTCGGACCGATACTTTCATTCGTAAGTTTCTGTCGTCCTACTTGTTGCATTTTCCAACTATTAGGCATTTGCTTGAGACGACACCGCTCACAAATAGAGTAATATCGGTTTAATATCAAAGGAGTCGTAAGTATTCCTTCAGCCCAAGCTAACTGCGAATCATATTTGATAGTGCAAAACGGATACGTCAGCTAATTTTTATTAGAGCTCTATTTCGGCCCTTTTTGGCAAGGGTCCTCTTCAGGCTCAAACTCGCTCAAGTTGGAAAAACAAACTTGTGGGGAAATCTTGTAGGAACTTGTAGGAAAATGGAACTTGTTTTCCCACAAGTTCGTTTTTCCAACTTGTGCGGCTTTGAGCCGGACGGACCTTTGCCAAGAAGTGCCGAAACATAACTCTAAACAAAATTCAGCTGACGTATCCGTTTTGCACTATCAAATATCAAAGGAGTCATCTACCGGAACTGAAACAAACAGCTTGTTTGTGGAAGACGCTTTCGGAGGGCTGGAAGGAGTAGAGTGCCGTTGAGAATCGCGAAGGATGGTCGAGAGATCATACGCTAAATACTTGTTTTAAATATGCCAAGCAATGCCAACATCCTTCTAAGCGTAAGTCGATCGTCCTTTTGTGACCGAATTCTTTCATCACCAGTTATTTTATGGCCGACAGAACTGCGACAATGGTATAGGCCTATACTGCTAGGACCCACTTTTCTTTGCGATGATCCTTGTGTAGGCTGTGTTTTGACCGCCTGCAGACGACGGAGCTAACTTTTAGTTTAGAGGTCAGAACACACCCATAGTGTCTCACATTGAAACTGGGACGGATTTTCCTCTTTTTTTCACGAAAGAACCAAATCTTTCCTACCCTCCGAGGAGATAAGTTTCGACAGAAAAACGGTTTTATGCTTTTGTAATTATTTATTTTTCACCCATCGTATGGAGTATATATATTTCTTCAGCCCAAGCTGACTGTGAATCATATTTGATAGTGCAAAACAGATACCCCGATGAAATTTTTTTCTCAGAATAGTACTATGAAGTAGTACGAAAAAGTAGCATGCAGTACTAACGATGCTACTACATGCTTCTATTTCAAGGTTACCGTGTTATTGCATACTACTATATGCTACTATAAGCAAGACTGGATGCTACTATGGCAAGACAGGAAGTTACTGGATACTACTACATAAGACTGGACCAGTCTGAGGCACATTAAATGATCGTATTCTTTGCTATTACATAGTATGACATGCAACGTTTTCGTACTACTACCATACTACTACGCAGGCTACAAATTTTTCATCGGTTGTCAGCTGAATTTTATTAGAGCTATATTTCGGACCTTCTTGGCAAGGGTCCTCTTCAGGCTCAAAGCCGCTCAAGTTGGAAAAACGAACTTATGGGAAAAAATGTATTCGAAATGTAGCTCTAATAAAATTCAGCTGACGTATCCGTTTTGCACTATCCAAGATGGAGCACATGAAAAAAGAAAGTCGAAAAAACAAAGAAAAAAGTCAAACAACAAAGGAAAACAAAAGGTAAATCACAGAGAGAAAATCGGTCTAAAATAAGTTGTATCGGAATTCCATACAAGTGTGACGTTACACCGATTTGATCTGTTTTACCTCAGAAAACTAAAAATTGTAGTTAATTCCTTCCCGTGAATATGTATTTGAATATATATATAGAGAGAGCCGAGCGGACAGCGAGGCGCCGGTCGCGTTTACATTTATAAAACGACCTAGGGACAATCAAATCCCATGTTGGGTAATCAATCACATGGCGTCACTATATATATCACGACTGGATGGAATTCCGATACAACTTAGTCGACGCCAGAAAATCACACTTATAATTCCGTTTAACGTCATACAACATGATTTGCAGTTAGCTTTTGGGCAAAAGGAATATTTATTTCATAGGTTGTTTCCTATTTCAGTCAATTTTCGTGCATTCTGCAATAGCAAAGCACAGTAATCTAATATTTTTATTTCACCAAGAAAATAAAAATACTGGAAACCACTTGAAAACGTGGAAACCCAGAACGGCTCAGGTCTGCCGTTCTTCGGATCATGTGTCGTGAAGACTTCTTATGGCTCCTTTGCGTCTAAGGAATTTTCGTCAGATTATACGTACTAAGGCACTTTCGCCTTTTCTGGAGTGATGTCAGCAGGAATCGTATACTTTATTTTGTATAATATTATTACACACTTTCATTGACTCCGCTTTTTCGAAACTTACTTACTTACACAATATTTATTTCTGCGATTAATTTAGGATAAAAGAAAAAGCAGAAGCACCCGATGAAAAACGTTAATCCTGTGTCAGATTTTAAGATATGAGATATATGAAGGTAGGGGGAGACCGCCAACGCGATAGTTTGAAGCTCGCAGAATTCACTGCTATTTTGCAGATGGATCTGTGTTTGACCCAGCAGTATAAGGCCGTTCGTTGGTAGGACTCAGTGTTAATCAACTCATTAGTTGCGTTTTTGATCCGAATTCTCCGTTCCGAATTCTCGCTTCTGAATTCTTGATTCTCGTACAAATTACCGTTTTTGCTCCTCTGCATGACCTCTCCATTCTCGCTTTTGACAAAAATACTAATTTTGCAGCTCGTCCGCAACCCGGTATACGTGTTTGCATTTTGAACATCCGCACTCTGTTGACCAATCAGGGAGGAGAACGGAGAGAGGAGAATCGAGAATTCGCCATCGGAGCAACTTCTCGATTCTGCAGAATCGCGAGGCTTTCCCCGTTCTCGATTCTGACAAAAACGCAAGAAAAGGAGAATTCGCTTCATCTGAATAGTCCGAAAACGCGAAATAGGAGAATTCGGATAAATAACGCAACTAGTGTTAGTATTGGAAGTGTCCATACCTCGTTCCTCCGGTGCAAATGTTTTCTCGGAGCTCTGAATGCTTGCGCGAGAATTAAATTTGCCAAGGTTCCTATGCTAACCTGCCTGTTGACCAGCGTTGCCATATTGCCGGATTTTACGACCGACTGGCGGATTTTTTTTTGCTGGCGTATCAAAATTGTTTGGATTCTATTGGCAAACCTTGTAATTTTTTGGAGAATTTTTGCGATTCTGGGTTGAAAATAAATTTTTGGCGTTTTTTGGTGTATTTTTCAAAGACAGCGGCGTAGATCTGGCAACACTTCTGCTGACACACTTATCAGTTCTAATAAGAACGGTCTGCGCGGACACGAGTTCAAGCTGAGTGGCTTACCTGTATGCGTGAAAAAAGAATCATGATGAAATGTGTTTTAGATGTTTTTAGATGTGTCAAAAATTAAGTCTCACGACTAGTTTCTTGCCTAAAGTGGTATTTGAAAGTAATTTGCCCGAATAATATATTTTTAGTCGGTAGAAGCTTCAGTTATTTATTACAGGTTTGTTTCCTTCCCCGACGTTGACCCCGAAGATTGACAGCCTGACAAGGACCCTTGCCAAGAAGGGCTGAAACATCGCTGATGAAGCATCGTAGCTGACGTATTCGTTGTATACAGTATTTGAATACATGTTTCAAAGTCAGCTTGGGCTAGGGAATATTTATCTTGGGATTGTGGAGTCTAACTTTGGGAATGTTTTGCAGCGAGTCCGATAAGGTCAAGGTGGCGCAAGGCGTGAGCGGTGCCATCCAAGATAAGGGATCTGCTCTCCGCTTTCTTCCATATCTTCAGACCGGACTCCGCCATGGCTGTCAGGATATTGGATGCCGTTCACTTTCTCATCTCAGGTAAGCAGTGATGATGATACTCTATATGACCAAGTCCAAAACACGCCATTGATCCTCAGGAAGAAGGAGTAAGCGTGTCCGTAACGACTCAACGTCAAGAGTCAAATGCTGTGTCAGCCAATCACGGCGATCTCTGGGAGCAGATGTGACATCACTTCTGCCTTTCTTCCGCTAGGTACCCGGAGAGGCCGGTGATTTTGCATCGGCAAGTACAGATAGTTATCAAGAGTATTAGCAGACACCACGAACTGTCATACGAAGCTGTTCACAAGAGCTTCTTCCCCCCGTCAATCCTTTTGGTTTCCGCTTGATGGTGCGCAGTTATGACAAAAAGCAAACGGAGCTCTACTCTCTGTATAGAGAATTGATTTGGTCTTTGACTACTTTTGAGCTAAGCAAGAGTATCGTCCGTTACGACAGCCTTACGATTGCCAGTGGAGGGCTTACTGTGAGCGTGTTCCAGCCTTCTAACACTAGTAACGACTAGTTACTATTTCCATTCCAACCTCTCGAAAAGTTACTACACTGACCGTTACAACCTTCTCGAAATACAAACTAATAGCGAGAACAAATAATCAGATAGAACCTCCGTCTCCCTATCTCTGTGCTTTGACTATGCGGAGTCGAGTATTTCCCTGTACCTTTTCCGCTGTGAACGAGAGGAGGTTAGTAGCTTCGCTCCACGTCATGTTTCGTAAAGTAGACGACAAAGCTGGTTGTTTCTTTGGACGCGCTCAAGAGTGGGTCAGCGCGCGGAGTACGCCTCCTGCACTTTCTTTTTCTGCGATGAGCAACGGCGAAGACGGAAGTAGAGTAGACGGGTAAAAAGCTACAGTAAAAACCTCTAGGTCTTTGTCGGGTTATTCATCGTCGCTGCATGGTAACAAAGACAAAGGTTCTATCTTATTATTTGTTCTTGCTAATAGTGACTATTTGCTTACCACTCTCGGGAGCTTAGTAAATTCATCAGTATGTCTCCACGTCTGAAGGGTTGAAGAGTATTTTAGGATCAGTATCGGTTCTTTGTTTCACGTCGACGCTATTCCTGTATTATTGTTCAGACTTTCTTTCCCTTTTTCAACTTTTGTCTGTTCAATTATATTTACCTCAAGCATGGATGGCAAGAGACTACATGATATTTGTCTTCCCTACTGTAGAAGGGCTTTCAGGCTCGTTTATGCCCGTATCGAATTTTCTGTAAATGTAAGTTCTCTCGATTCTGCGTTTTATTTCTTCCTGTAAATTCCGGTGGCACCACGTTCACATCAAATTTCGCATTAATTGAAGGGTCGTACAAGTAGCGTGGAGCAAGCATGAATTTGCCTGACAACATGTTTTATGGTAGTTTTGTGGGGTAAATCATTGTACACAAAGTCTAGGATATAAAGCCTTCAGTAAAACTAATTGGAAATCACAGGCAGGGTCTGGATGATTCAACCTTGTTATACTAATTCAGTTTCAAGGGCGGACTGCTACACCTTTCGGGCAGAACTGTTTTCCAAAGGATTTCTGTCTTTTCTGTCCAGAAAAAAACAGACACTATATTCGCCTTTCGCCTGCCAAGAAAGGCAATGAAGCTTGGAAGGGCAAGCGATGTAATTCGTTTATAATTATTCACTACATTCATACCGAGCTACTCATACACTAAAAATTGAACTGATGAATGATAAATATGAAAAGACAAGAAGAAGATGATACAGCAACAAATAAAGTAAAGCGGAGAACAATATCTTGAATAGAATGGATAACCATACCTCGAATAGAATAGATAACGTGGATCGGGTTTCTCACCAGTTTCATTCCCGAGACAAAAGGAACTTCTTTGCCGGTGACTTGAAAGCAGGAAGACTAGGCGCATTTTTCACACACTCGGGCAACATAATCCAAATCCGTCGGTGTTTCGGCTCTTCATGTATAGGCTACATAATTATTTAATGCACGACGTTTGAAAAACATAACAGCTAACATCCTAAGTATTTTCTGTTGAAACCAGGCATCCTTTTGTTATCTGTTATGAAACTTCTGACAGTGTTGGCGTCGCATTCATAGTTGTTTCTGGTTTTTGCTCACTAGTGACTTACTGCTATGACTATTACCAGGGGCGTCCCAAGGGGGCGGGTGCAGCACCCCCCACCCCCCAACTTTTTGCGATTCGGTATTTTTTCGATAGCAGAACTATTCGGCATGTTTACGGGGATTGGGTAGTTATACAGAATCAAACAAGCTATGGGTACAAATCTGTTCGGTATAATGATCGGGATTCGGTATAATTGCCACTATTCGGTGTTGTCACGAATTCGGTGAGAGAATTTAGTGAAATTATTTTGTCATTTTTCGATGCCAGAACTATTCGGTATATTTATGGAGACTCAAAGTAGTTACACAGAATCCCGAATAAGCTATCGATCCAGAATTATTCGGTATCATGATTGGGAGTCGGTAATGTATTCGGTATAATTTTCAGGATTCGGTAGTTACCTCGAATCCCGACTTTTGTTCCAGTTTCGACGAAATTATACCGAATAAGAATATTATACGGTAGTCTTTCGACACCAAAACAATTCGGTATAATAACCGGGATACGGTTGTTACACAGAATCCCTAAGATGCTATTGGTCTAAACTTATTCGGTATAGTAACTGGGATTCGGTAATTTATTCGGTATAACTGCCAAGATTCGGGAGTTTAACCTCGGAAGAGGTCAAGTGAAACGCCGGTTGCAGACAAAAGGACTGATCTGTGATTTCATCGATAGTCCTAACTTTTATTTTTGATCTAAAAAAGAAGGTCTAAGCATAAATGTTTCGAAAATTCCCATTGCGGCGCTTTTCGTAATATTCTCTATTTTGTGGAAGGGCGCGCCATTTGACTGGGGTTTTAAGACAGTTTTAGGATTGGGATTTCGAAACATTAAAAGCTAGAATCTGGACGGAAATATTTAAATTTGGCAGGGAAAAATCTAACTTAAAAAAATCTCGCCTACAGCGCTCAATTTATGTGATCATGCGCGGTTTCAATGATAAACCTAGGATGTTAGCTGTTATGATTTCAATGTTACGCACTAAACGTTACTTAAACAAGAAGAGCCGAAACACCACCGAAAAAACATCTGCTGACTTTTTTGTTTGTTATTCCTGGCAATGCTCTTTATGCATACCCTTTGCAAAATCACAAGAGATAACATAACCCCAAGTGTTGTATGTTGAAGCCGCGCATCCTTGTGTTCTCTGGTATGAAACTTGACTGTCCCGATGAAAAATTTATCTCAAAATAGTAGTATGAAGTCGTACGAAAAAGTAGCATGCAGTACTAACTGATGCTACTATTAGCAAGGCTGGATGCTACTACAGCAAGACAGGATGCTACTGGATACTACTACTTAAGATTGGCCCAGTCTGAGGCACATTATATGATAGTATTCTTTACTATTACATATCCATATCAATACATGCAAATTTTTCGTACAACTATCATACAACTACGCAGGCTACAGACTTTTCATCAGGGTGTACTCCGGACGAAACGAATGCAGCTAATATGTTATAATTTCTAGAGCCATGATGTATTCAGGAGAGTTGAAGTTCGAAAAGCGTACAGCTGCTGCGCAATACGAAGGAGGAGTCCATGGGCTATACTCGTACGAAAAACGTCTTTACTGACCGTCCAGATCATCTAACATTCCGTGTGTCCCCGTGAATGTGATACTAATATGTCTGTGGGACCATTTGTCAGTCTAGCATCTACCAGGAATTAGTGAGAGTAGCTGTTTCGTATGAGTGCCGAATCTCTTTTTCCTTGTACTGTTCCAAATGCGCTCCAGAATACTAAAGGCATACATTGCCTGGACGCCTCGCTTTCGGCACTTCTGGACCGGGCACTCTTGAAATGTTTGCATTACAAATTTTTGACATGGGCTTCCGTGTTCCAAATCCGCAGTGTCAGGTTCTTAGAGTGTCCGATCTGCGTAGTTTGTAGCGAAAAGAAGATGGAGGAGGTCTTTAACTACAGGTCAGCTTGCAAACTTAAACGTACAGGGCTAAGCTCACGACCTAAACATAAGTATACTGGTGTGTAGAATTTTTGAAAATTACATTTTTTAGACAGCAATCGTAGCAATAAATGGACGCTTAAACCTGTAAATGACCAAAACTTAAACACCACTGTTATTTTTTTTGACGCCAGTCACTTTAGGATTATAACTTTTGAGCGCCAATGGCCGCACACGGAATTCCCTCTTTTTCAAGCCTTTTCTGACACATGCTTTTTTTTTCGAATTTTGCTGCCTACATATTGAATTTGCACTATCAACTCCCCCTCAACAAAAAACAACACTTTCTAGCATTCCAGCTTTCTTCACAGTTGACCTCCTTCCATCTTAGTACTCTGGGGCGCATCGCGTGCTTTGTCCCACGTATCCTAATCCAGTTGTTATTTGCTTAGTGAGCTCGATATTCTTTCCAAATTACTAATATCAAATGTTAGTCTCCTTGTCTTGGCTATTTAACTAATCAAATCCTAGACCCTTTTATTAGTTCCTGCTCTGACAATTCGTCAGTCATACCCTATATTAATGATTATTATCGTGTTTAGACCGTGAAAGGAAGATTAAATTTGGGACATTTGTCCTTACCCTATGAATATACTCCTGCTTGCCTAGTTTGAAAGTGTGCAAATTGTTGGCATTCCTTTTTGTTTATTTTTGGATGCTTCTATTACAAGCTATGTGACCGCAGGTCCCCATGAGTGGCTTAGTAGATTTTGCTGAAAACTATGTTAGACCAGTGAAGCGTGCGGGCGTGAAAAAAGTGGGAAGAATCTTCGCTCTGTGACAGAGAAAAAGGGTTCAGAACCAACTTGCTCTCTCGAAGTAGAGATTATTTCTTGTTCAGTTAAATACGTGTTGGCACCTGACAGCTTGCATATATCATCCCTTGTATCTAGAAAAATTTAAATAATATATAGCGAAGAGAAAGTCTGGTTTTGGTGTAGTTCACTGCGTTGAGTCGAGCGTTCCAGGATTTGAGACCGATTTCAGGTGGTATTGACAGTCTTGACTTCGTCACGCGTGAATAATAGCTGCGTTCTTTGTCATGGAAGTTCTCACCGGTGGTCTCCGGTTTTTCTTATAAGCCGTTTTTGCATCCGCCGGTGACTACTCACTAGTCTTATAACCCGTTTTTGAACTAACCGGTGTCCGGACCGGCTTCGGCGAGAAGTTAGCCAGTTTTTATCAACTCACCGGTGAAGCAAAAAAAGCATTATGAGAGAAGAACCGGACACTAGTGACTAAACACGAGAGACAGCCCGGAGTGCAACGAACGTACCTAACGACTTTGCCATCTCAAATCAGTCCCAAAAGACGCGCAACCTTGTCCCATGGAACGCTCAACCCCACGCAGCGACAAGTCATAGTTACAATACCGAAGTAAAATTTTAGAAACTTCTCTTATTTAAATTTCCAAAATTAAAAGATTACATATGCAACCTGCTAGGTGCTAGTACGTACTTTAATGAACGAAATCCTTAGAACCAGGTAAAGAAACAAAATAAAACAACTTACAAGCGACCCTCCGTACTTCCAGCTGTTTGGCCTTTCGTCGGAAAGATTCTTTACATCTGGTCTCAGTCAACGATCGGTAGACTGAGAGGTCTTCAAGCATGCCGATCGCGACACACGTTAAAGACAGTCGAATGTCATTTGGGATGAATGAAAAATATGACGCGAGGTTCAAAGTTTCTCGAGTGATAATGTGTCAAGGGATTAGAGAAGTAGTATAAGTACGAAATGTCTTCAAGCTGTCCGAAAAACGTGCTGGAATTAATTCTGAACACTAAACGGCTTTTTCGGAGCTAAGCGGGGATTGCTTCGTCGTAGTACGCCAACATCAGAAGCCAAGCACGAATATCCGCCGATATGAAAAGCCCACCAAATCACCCCGCTTTCTATTTCAGGGTCGGGGGAAGAGTCTTCCAGTTCTGAAGAAAGTTGATTGCATTTTTTCCCCTGCATTATCATAGCTGCCTAATAAAGAACGAATGGTGTGAATTGTACTTCAAAAAATAACGTTTAAACAAGCTAATAAATAACTGTGCACTAAGTCTTTGATTCGTTCTCACTTGGACTACCTTGTTTTGTCGCCCGCAGCTTGAGCTCTTCGTCTAATCGCTCTTTGGCACGATACACTTTTGACTGAAGGTAAAACGACCCACCTTTTGTTTTGTCATTAATATTAAACAGGTATTCATACCGTTCCTCCACTCTCTCAGGGGTGAGCTCTTCAACGTTCAATATTTGTTTGGCTTCATCTAAGCTCATTCCAATTCTCGCACTAGCTGCAGCACTTTGTGCACCTGCCCTTCCCCCACCAGCTCGAGCTGCCGCCTGTTGGCTCGCCTGGAATTCCTGCTGGATAGCCTTAGCAAAGGCCTTCCCAATTACTTGTGTTCCAGCTATGATGATCTGGGCCAAATATTTGGCCATTTCTGTTATCCGGCCTGGTGTTAGTTCGCTGTGAAGTGAAATACAATTAGCTTGGCAAAGAGATCTCTTGGCTGGAATGCATGACAAGATAATTGCCTGACCCCCCAGACTACGGGTCCAACTTAAGGAAATATAACTGTTAGACGCAGTAGCCTACTGCTGAAGTTGCAAAAGTTTAGAGCAAAACTGTTTTTCCAGGAAGCTAACTTTTTACTGTTTCAAATCATGTAAAAATTCTTGAATCCCAATACAAACAAATTCGTGGCTTAATAAATATCTAGCTTTAAAAAGGAAAAGTCTCTTAAAAGCAAGATAAATGCCAGAATGGAACTGAAATCCTTATACAGACTTTTAAGTAATTTGTTTGGCAAGGTGCTTCCGACATTTAAGTATAATCATATCAATACTTTAGCTGTTCAACCATTCATTTCCCAATCTACTTCCCTTATTTTTTTTTTTTTTAATTCCAAACCTTCAAATCATTGGAAGTCCTTCCGTTGACTGCGCCTAGGACTATGAAGCTATTACCTTGACACTGCCGTAGTTAAACCCGATTTTCCATTATCTGGAAAGTTTGGTATGGTAAAGGCGCTCGGCATCAGGTTATGCGCCAACAATATCTACACCATGTCTTAACAGTTAACCACTTAAACTCAGAAGAATGTGGTTCAACCGTTACAGATGAGTCAACAACTTCTCGATAACTTTTGATGGGATCCCAAATAGGAATACTTTTTGTAACTTCTTCTTCCAGACAATCGGGTCTTGCAGATTATTTCCCAGACCCCGTACAAATTTTCAGGGGGGGGGGGGACTCGTCCCAATGCTTGAGAGAATCGTACTCTCAGTTGTATGTTTTGAGCTTGTTTGTATGACTGTCGTATGTTTGACTTGCTAGAATAACATAAAGGCAGTTACCAAACACGAATTTTGCCTGTCGTATGTTTTGAGCTTGTTAAATTCACAGTTGTGCGTTCTGGGTTTGTCAGAACGACAGTCGTATGTTTGAGCGTGCCAGAATGACAACCAAATCGTGAATTTTGCCTGCAAATAACCCGTTTCTTGCCGTGTTTAAGAAGCGATTTTCTAGTCGTATCTTAGAGGCAGTGGTAAGTTTCGAGCTTGTTAGAATGATAGCTCTATGTTTCGAGCGCGTCAAAATGACATAAATGCAGTTACCAAATTGTGATTTTTACCCTGTTGCGCAAAATTTTAAAACAACTGGTTTTGTACCAAGACGTCTGTATTTTAAGCAGAATATGTGCTGATTTCAAAAGTTTCAGCAGCAGACTATCTGGCTTTCTGCAAAAAATCTTTTATTTTAGCATTAAATATGTGGATTTATTTTTAACGTCTTGCAGAGTAACGTTTTAACATAAGCCGGCCTTGTAAGCACTGACGGGCCTGATGATTGCAATATTTGTGTTAGTGTAAATTCAAAACAAATCTACTTTGTATCTTTTTCATTCTGGGTTTCACCTTCTACTTTGTGTCTTTTTTATTCTGGGTTGACCTTTTTCTAATCGAGCTGAGTGAAAGCACTGCCACTTACCAACTTCTGGCAAAATATCCCACTCCGTTGTCAGTTGGGAGATTTCAGGCTTAAGATTTGAGCCACGTCTAAAGATAGAATTAGTGCTGGAAATAGTTAAACTTTGCTCGAAAAAGGCGGATTCGTAGTAGAATATTTTCTATTTAGTTGAAGCATGCGTCGTTTTAATGTGGTTTGAACCTTGAGCTTTTCGGGTCTGGACAACATTAAAAGCTAGAATTTGCATGGGAAGTGGTCAACTTTAGCCAGTAAAAAGTAGGTTTTAAAGATTTCGCATGCGGCTCTCAATTTAACTTTGCCTCGAGTATGTACTTAGAAGCTGCTGCTTGGGATATGAGCCTCCTTAAACCCAGAATTCGTATGGGAAATAGCTGACTTTAGCCAGAAAAAAGGCGGATTAAAAAAATTCCGCCTGCAGCGCCATTTGCAGTGGCCTACCCTTTTATCTATTTAGTTGAAGGGTGCGTCATTTAGGTGGGGTTTTAAGCTTGAGATTTTGGGGTCTAAGCCTCATTAAAAGCTAGAATTTGCATGGGAAGTGGTCACCTTTAGCCAGTAAAAAGTGGTTTTAAAGATTTCGCATGCGGCTCTCAATTTAACTTTGTCTCGAGTACGTACCTTAGAAGCTGCTGCTTGGGATATGAGCCTCCTTAAACCCAGAATTCGTATGGGTAATAGCTGACTTTTGCCAGAAAAAAAAGGCGGATTTAAAAAATTCCGCCTGAAGCGCCATTTGCAGTGACCTACCCTATTATCTATTTAGTTGAAGGGTGCGTCATTTAGGTGGGGTTTTAAGCTTGAGATTTTTGGGCTAAGCCTCATTAAAAGCTAGAATTTGCATGGGAAGTGGTCACCTTTAGCCAGTAAAAAGTGGTTTTAGAGATTTCGCATGCGGCTCTCAATTTAACTTTGTCTCAAGTACGTACCTTAGAAGCTGCTGCTTGGGATATGAGCCTCCTTAAACCCAGAATTCGTATGGGAAATAGCTGACTCTTGCCAGAAAAAAAAGGCGGATTAAAAAATTCTGCCTGCAGCGCCATTTGCAGTGGCCTACCCTATTATCTATTTAGTTGAAGGGTGCGTCATTTAGGTGGGGTTTTAAGCTTGAGATTTTGGGGTCTAAGCCTCATTAAAAGCTAGAAATTTAAAAAATCTGTCAGTGAAAGTTGACATGAAGGGCATGCTGGAACTATTTCTTTATTTATTATTTTATTCCTGTAACGGCATTTTGCATAATCTTTTAAAAATACATGTTAATATTTCTTGAACATGTGGTGCTGCGTTTTTGTCTTTTGCTTCTAATTGGTCCCAATGAAATATTTGTAGCCTGCGTAGTAGTATGGTAGTAGTACGAAAAAGTTGCATGTAATACTATGTACTAGCAAAGAATACTATCATTTAATGTGCCTTAGACCGGTCCAATCTTAATTAGTAGTATCCAGTAGCATCGTGTCTTGCCATAGTAGTATGCAGTAACACGGTAGTCTTGAAGCAGAAGCATGTACTAGTACTAGCATCAGTTAGTACTGCATGCTACTTTTTCGTACTACTTTATAGTGGTATTTTGAGATAAATTTTTCATCAGGGTATGATTGTCGGCACTAGCCAGTCCTATATTTTGAGGTCTTCCCTCCACCCCTGTACCAGAGCACTTCGAACCGTCCCTGCAAATGTTATTTATCCCTATGAACTGCCTAATCAGATCCATTAGGAGATCTCCTTAAGGTTTTAATGGAGTGCTCCTTCGAACAATCCACTATTTTGAGCGCTGTGGGAGCTTTCGATTTTCACCATTTTTTGTGGAGCTCATAACTCGCTAACCAATGAGCAAACATTGCCCACTGAGTGGAGTTCATAACCAGTGAACAATGAAAGATATCAAGTTGGAACAACTGTTTGCACTGGAGCCTAGTTGTACTTAGTAGGGGTCCCACCACCCATATCCACCAGGTTCAGCAGCAATTGGGCCCACACTACCCATTGAGTGGAGATCATAACTCATGAACAATTAGAGATCAAGTTGAAACTTCGCACAAGTGTTGGCGCTGGGATCTAGCTTCACTTTTTCTGGTCCCAAATCCCCCACACTCACCTGGTTCTGGGGCAATTGGGCCCAAATTGCCCCATGGCTAAGATCTTAACTTTACTATGGCTGGAGCTACAATGACAAACTTTCCTGTACCTATATCCTCTTGCTACGAAGAAAATCTTGAGACTGCACCTCCCCCACCCTCCCTGTTCATGGACAATGGGGGCTGTATTGCCCCATGATTTGGGGTTTTGTGAACTTCTACAGGTATCAAATTTAAAATTGTTATACTTGATGATATTGGGGTCTGGTGGAATTTATTCCCCTCCCCCCCCACACACACACACACACAACTTCACCATTCCTCAGTTTCAGGGGCAACTGTGCCCAGTTCATAGCTTGCAAACCATGGCTGGTTATCAAGTAGAAACTTGGAATGACTGTTGTCATTGGGGTCTAGATGTGTAAATTTTTTTACAGGAGGAGGGGGTTCCTGCCTTGAATATCTGGGCATTTCAGACGCTACTTGGCACAGATTTCCCAGTGACTAATTTGTGTAATATAGACCACAATTAGAGATACGACAATCAAAATCCTTTTTTTTATGGTTTCTAGGCTCTTGAATATACTTAGATTATCCTATACTTGATTATCTTACTATTATAATTGACGTAATACCCAAATTTGGCATTGCCATGATAGTGGTTTTTGGAAATAAATTTGTTACTTAACTTACTTAACTTACTACTTAGGGAGTCCTCCCCCCCCCCCCCATACCCTTCCCATTCGTTTGCAAAGGGGCCCAGATTGCCCATGTGCTTCGTGAACAACAACACTCACCAAATTAAAATCCTGTATAATTGTGCACAGAACTTTTCGTTAGATATGCATTGCATTTGTTTGGTTTCATGTTGTGCAAAGGGTTTGAGCTATCAACTAATCACATTCGTGTAAGGAAGGGATGATGAAACATTGAAATGGGATCTGAAACTTTACGACTTTGAAATTAGTGTGTTTGAACAAGGTGTCAGATGAGATGCAATTTGAAAATTTATGACTTTGACATTAGGGTCTTCGAGCAAGATAGTAAACAAAGTGTATTGGAAGAAACCTAAAGTGCTCATAGCGAGCATAACTGATTATACGAGAGATGGCCTGAGCCATGTTTGAAGATTCTCTCAGAGCTCAGTTGTTGGTTTCACAGATAACTATACGTCTCCAGAAACCAAATAAATGCCAAAACCCATGGTGAAATGAAGGCTGCAAAGCAGTGCATGCTAACAAAAAACACAAAGAGAGAATGTTTCAAAAATGTCCTCCTTCGAAGCTGCAATGGAAGTCAAGCTCGCTGGAACCGACCTAAAAGGCACCATCCAAAATGCCAAATGGAATACTACAGGAAATTACATGGAAAGCATCAAAAGGGAAAAACAAGAAGGTCAGATTCATCAACAGAATGACAGTAAGACTTTCTAACAGGCTACTGGAGACCTGCTGGAGCTGCAGACCTATGATTCGCAAAGGAAGTAGTCACTGTGCATGGCATGCCTCAGCCCAGGCTCCATCCTACTCCAAAAAATGTCTGAATAAATTTATGGAAGGACGACGAGTCTTACCTAAACCAGAGCCAGGTTTCAAGTTGCAATAAAGGCAAAAAACAGTTTAATATTTTTCAGCTAACCTCCCTTGGTTTTATTCTATCTACCTGAACAAAACCTAAGATGTGAAGAAAAAGGCCAATAGATGGCTCTACCTAACTAATGGCTTTTGTTGGTCTGCAGTTTAGCTTGATATACCGGATAAGAAAATAAGTAGCTACTCCGAAAAAAAGAGAGCAACTTTTCTTTTTCTTATTTATTAATCAATACAATACACTTTTCCAACTGGTTTTACAACCGGTAAACTTCTTCTGTGTATTAGCTTTCCGTGACAACCGATATCTACGTACCAAACATAAAATCTTTAAAGCCATCAGCATCGCTTCCCTTCCTGCTGTCTGCCAAAAATAAACGTTTATTTCTATGATGGCTATCAGTTGCAGCTGAAGCCCTTATGCCAACCTTGTTTTTTCCTTAATTGATGGTTCTATCGTTTGTTTAAGGTATGGCATTTGTAGCCTGCTAGGCTAGTTAAGGTAGCGAACTACAAAGTTTCTGTGTAGCCAACTAACTAGCTACAAAAGCTGTTTCTGTGGGGACAAGGGTTGGCAACTAAGTGGCTTCAAAGAGTGTTTCTATGGCCAGGGACAAGTGTAGTGAACTAACCAGCTGCAAAGAGTGTCTGTGGGGACAAGTGTAGCTGACTAACTGTAACAAACGATTGGTAGTATTTATTAGGACAATAAGGTGATCAGCTACACACATTTCTTACATGTAAACTGCTATTTTACTAGGCTACAGCACTTGCAAAAAAAAAGTTGCAAAAACTAAAAAATCAACTCCAGCAAACCTTTGGGGCTTTGGCAACACTATTCACTACAGTAATCTTTTGAGGAGAGAAAATTCCGATCAAAGGCTGGGCGAAGTTTTTTATTGTTTAGCCTAGAAATGGATCCGTAGGCTACAGGTTCCATAGCCTACAGCAATATTTGCCAGCAAAAGGCCAATGTATGTGTCTGGTGAATGTTTAAAATGGCTCACATATCTAAGTCAGTAAAATTAGTAAATCCCAAAAAGCCTGAACTTTAGATTGAATATTTGTACTAAAAACGTTACCCGGACATAGCATTTTATCCATGTTCAACAACATACAGTATTCGGCAACTCAATTGTGCCTATTTGTAACTAAAATTTGTTTGTGACAAGGTCAAGAAGAAATAAGGAAAGAATTGAGAACTCACATAACCTCGATGTCAGCATCCTGGATCTTTTTTGGTCTGGTTTTATTTACTGGGGGTGGATCTTAGCGTGTTGCCTCTTGCATATTAAGTGTTACCTGTGGTTTGTAGTAAGAACAAATACCCTAGATATGGCGTCTGTGTTTCCAAATTACATCCAAACACGGTAGGGATAGTTTGAGGGGGGGAGGGTCCATAAATTGCTTGATCTGCATAGGGAGCATAAGGAAAGCTTTTATATTTGGAAGAATGCAATCAGAAATGTTATTATGATAATCAGTTATGATATCAGTTGTGTATAAAGGGAAGTCTTACCATCAGTTTTATAGTTTTGAGGATTGAGAAAATGGGCCTTTAAAGACCATAAATTTTGGTCTACCTCACAGCACAAATAAAAGGTCCCAGCACTCCCGTTAAGGTGTGGACTAATCCAGAGACTATTGGATTCAAGGGGAGGGGGATACCGGAAATCTTGTGGCTCGCTTGGAGTGGAGGATCCTGCATGTGCATTCAAAGATCCATACCGGATCTAGGCACTTTCGGGAGTCGGAGGGGGGGTCCTTGATAGCTTGTGACATGCATAGCTCTCGAACATGTGATCTGGTCTGGATCAAACTTAATAGCTGACAACAGATTCCATTAGATGTTCCATTCGTATATCCGAACCGTGCAATCCTTCTCTGAGGTACTTGTACCTATCCTTGCAAGTACTATATCGTCGGTGTCAAGGCAAAACCACATATCAGGGTTTTGTAAAACTTTCAGGAGACGAAAAAAACTGTATAATTTCCAGGGTATAATACTTATGACCTTGAAAATTCCATATTAGATAGGCCATTTTTTGTAGCGGATCACAAGGAAATAAAAAAATTTTTCTATTCCTTTTACTTTTCTAAAAAAAATGGACAAACGTGGTTTTGCCTTGTTGGTCCGCCATAAGCCTATTGAAAAAGTGACAAGAAAGAACCACGTATCTCAGAAACTACATTTAATTAAACTTACAACCGAAGTGGAAAAGTGAGAGTAATTGACGGCACATTTTGTAACTTCCGACAATGTGATTCAAAATTCAGCATTCGAGTGAGTCTGTGTCACTGTCTTCGTCTTCGTCGGGTTCAAATAAGGCTTCAGAACCATTCTTTTTAGTCTTGAGATTACCATATTCGGCCATCTGCTCCTTCAATTTTTCTTCGGAAGCCTTGATTTTTGAGATACGTGGTTTTGCCTTGACACTCTAACATGGAAGAGGGAGATACGTGGTTATTCCAACTAGCTGCAACTCGCTAGTTAAAAACCTGAAAATCGTTAAAAGGTCGAGATATGTGGTTTTGCCTTGACACCGACGATATCAGATTTCAGATTTTGTTTTTCCTGCAGTGTCTTTGGACATGCCTTTCTCAGCACAGTGGGCTTACAGTAGTGTTGGGTGATTATTTATTCTTAGTTTTGTTCCTTTTCGGGAGTGTGGAAAACTAGCAACTGCAAAGTGATCATAACCAGACAATGGATTCCAAAAACGGTTTTTCTTTTAGGTTCATTATGATGTGTTTAAAAGATCTCCAAAACTACCTTGAAACTGAAATCGAAGGAGCCTCATTCCCAGTGGATTTACTGAAATTAGCATCAAGTGCTACAGGACTTCCTGGAAGCAACCGCCCTGGCACAGGAGCTTTGCTGCCAAATGCACAATTTAATATTCTAATAGATGGTGAATCGTGTCTTGATAGACTTTATGGAGGGTTCTTCTCAGGTAAAGATGTTTGAATATAGGATAGTAGTAAGCTAATGCTTTGTATCCCACCAGCTCAAACCCTGTTTAATCATATATTTTGCCCTCAAACAGCAGTCCTTCCTCCCTCTTTCTTGGGTTTCACCTAGGCCAACAAGCAAACTTGGTGATGTCCTGGCATTCTTCTGGAAGGCTCTGCCATACTTGCAGGACAGGTCCTTGGGGCTTTCTTTTTACTGCAAAGTGTATAACTTCTGTTATTAATATCTGGGTAGAAAGCAAAAACCTGCCTGCCCTTGTTATTGAGGATTCTTCTGAGGTGAGGATGGTTGGATGTAAGATACTGAACTCAGGGGCGTCACTTTTGGGGAGGGGCCCCTCCCCAATGTTGTCGGCCACGAAGCACTGCTATTTGTCGTACAAATAGTCAGTTTTCATGGCACTTGCCCTTCGGCCAAATCCTATATAGCAATCGCAATTTTTTGTCCGTCGGTCGGTCCGGGTTTTTCTAGTTTGGGCCTTTACACATTAGCTAGGACGATGAAACTTTGCAGACATATGAGGGACCCGACCAGATTAACATGGAAATAGTCATGTTATATGGATAACTTTCGAACGGATGGTCGATCTTAATGAAATTTGATATTTGAAAATACTTGTGTCTCAGACGATCCACTTCAGATCCGAACCGGATCCGGCAACTCTGGGGGGAGTTGCGGGTGGAACCGGAAACCTTGGGAAACGTTTAGAGTGGAGGGATAGGGACGAAACTTGGTGGGAAGAACAAGCTCAAGTCCTAGATACGTCGTTGACAAAACCGGACCGGATTTGGGAACTTCGAGGGGGGGGGGGGTTGGGGGGGATCTAGATTTCGGTGATCCCTGGAGTTCGGCACTAGGTCGATGAAACTTGGGAGGCATATCAGGAACCCCGAACAGACTGACAGACTCCTAGAGACATTGTTGACATATCCGCACTGGGTTTGGGCACTGTAGGGGGGAGTTGGGGGGATCCGGAACTTCGTGTCTCGGAGGACCCACTTCAAATCCGGACCGGATCCGGAAACTCTGGGGAGGAGTTTGGAAACGCTTTGAGTGGAGGGATCGGGACGAATCTTCCGGTACCTAGGGGGGGGGGGGGGGTAGCGAAAAATCTCATGAAATGCTTATAATGTAATAATGTAATAATAATAATAATTTAACTGCAGTAAAAAGGCTTTCGCCTCTTTTATAGTCGTAGTATCGGGATGGAACTCGGTGGGAAGAACAAGTATAGATACGTTCTGGACTGAACCAGACCCTATCGGGGCTCTCTGGGGGTAGTTGGAGGGGTTTCCCGGAATTCCGGTGATCGCGAGTTAGGACTCTTCCAGACATGCCAAGGACGATGAAACTTGGGAGGCATATTAGTGACCCGACGTAGACTTAAGGACCCAACACAATGCCTTAGGAAATCTTCTGTTCCTGGGTCCGACCATTTTGAGGAAGTTTAGAGAAGGTAAATCTAGAAATTACTGACTGCTGTAGGTTGCAAACAGGTGGACCAATTCGAATGAAACTTTATGGGTGATAAGAGCAGATGACCTAGATATACAAAATGTGTGCCCAAACCACATGTAGCCATGGTTGGGGGGGGGAGTAAGGGGGGGGGGTCTGAAAACATTTTGACATTCACAAAAAAACAAAAGAATGGGCCGAATGGGATGCATGTTGACAGTACCGAGTTTATGCGGCCTGGATTTGTTATTTGGCGTCCGGACCGGATCTGGCCGCGTTAGAAGGAGGATGAAGCAGGAACCGGGAATCGGAAATTTGCAGATATGCTCGGATTCGAGTCAAACTTGATGGACGGGAAGAGGAAATGTCAGAGATGCAATGTGCATGTGTCCGAGTCCTATTCGGCCATAGTGAGGGGAGTCCCGGGATCTCCCTGGATCGCATAGGGGCCAAACGAGTGGAGCGATTTGAATGAAACTTGGACAGTAAGGGAGCTCATATGCCCTAGATGATATATTCTAGGGTCCGGACCGGATCCGACCACCATGTGGGGTGTACCGAAATCTCCCGAAAAATGCTCAGAATTGAGTGAAACTTGATAGGCGGTATGAGAAGATGCTTTCGATGGTCCGTTTATGTGTCCATTAAATAGTGTGTCATGTCTACGCCTAGGGATCAAACGAGTGGATCTAACCTTGGAATGTAGAAAACTAATTCGCCCTATATGATCCGAGCTGATGCCAGAAATGCTCAGACTCGAGTGAAATTAGATATCCTATTTCTAGGTCTGAACCTAGGGGGGTTGAAGGGGTATTTCGTGACATTCTTTTCTACTTACTCGTAACAAGTGCCATATGAAGTCGTAGCACTTGTTTGTTTAAACAGTTGTTCTGAAAGACAGTCGCTGAGTAAGCCAGTCAGTAAAAATACCACCCCCGCCCCAACATTTTTGCTAGCCTCTGACTGGTCTGGTACCCCTACTTTATATCCCTCCAGTGCAAACCCAGAATGATCAGATTATATTGCTACAGACTTTTGCTATAAATCATCAATCCTCTCAGAAGGCTCCCAGGTGACAAAACAACAATCCCTCGTTGCGAAACGGCGTTTGTTTCTTCCCAGTTAGAATGCTCTGGTTTTGACTACTGAACTAGTACTTCATATCCCACCAGTTCCGGCTCAGCTTGGTTGCTTTTTTTGTGTAACCTTCTGCTGTGAGTTCGACCCTCCCAATCAGCTCCTTTCTGATTCAGATTCGGATTGATCAGATTCCCTTCTGGCCACTGACAAGCCTTCTTAGGTTGGAGATATATCATCTACTTGTCCTAGGTCTGAGGTAATACGTCTTCTGCTTGTGCTAGACAGCTGATTTTTTTTTGTACTGGAAATACCATTAGAGTACTGTGATGCATAAACGGTACTGAAAGCTCTAAGACCTGCTCTTCTCTTCTAGATTGGGTGTGTGGGGGTCAATGGAATAGGGTTGTCCAGTTCCTTTCTACCATTGTTCACGTCATGCGAAGCAATAGAATAAGCCCAGCTATTTATTTTGATGGGACTTTGGCAGGAAGTAGGTTTGAGGACTGGAAGGCAGAGGAGTCAAAAAGAAGAGAAAACGTGAATCTGGTATGATTGATTATCATATTTTTGGTGGCCAAAATTGTTTTTTGCTAGGATGTACTGCCGGAGAATACAAGACCCGTGATGTGCTTTACGACCATACGAACTGTAGTCTTAAAGGAGTTAATCAGAAAACAATTTCCAGTGTTGTAAAGGTCTGTCAGTCTTGGTCTTTACCCCCAATTCAAAATTTGAATTTATCTAATTTGCCCAAAATATTTTGAGTTTGACGAAAGAAGTTATCCTAATATAGTATATAGAGCGTGTTCCACCCTTCTAACAATAGTTACTATTAGTTACTATTTCCGTTCCATCCTCACGAAAAGTTACTACGCTGACCGTTCCAACCTTGTCGGAATAGTAACTAATAGTTACTATTTGCTTACCATGCTCGGGAGCGTAGTAACCGTAGTAACTACGCATCTCTGTAACGTGATTGGTCGGATTCGCCCCTGGCGTGAGATCTTGCTGGAAAATAGAAAAATCGTTCCAGCCTTGACGGCAAAAAAAACAGAATTCGTGACGTCATGCGTAGTAACTACGGTAAGTAGGATGGAACACGCTCATAGTCTCATTTAACTTAATTCGCACATCGGAGCGATTAAGGTCCATGATGTATCTGTTATGCTCCCAGGAATCGCTCCCAGTAAACAGGCACAACTTACAGTGTCATGTTTAATAAGCTACTCTCAGTCACAGTTAGCCAATCCCGAAGATTCTGTATGCTCGTAGCAGAGAGCGGTAATTTTCCTCCCACAACTCCCAGACTGAAACTTACGATAATGAAATTCATTTGACGTAGTGCGGATTTGATGTTGTATTCCAAGTTTATGTTATGTTTAATACATATCATAATAGAATCAGTTTGTCTTTAAAGTGGGCTCGAGGCCAATCCGTTAGTTTGAAGACGGATATTTGTTTTAATTTCTTGAAACCTCACATTGTTACAAATCCTACTTCACAGAACCAGACAGGAGCCTGTCTGCTTTAAGTCAAATCAGTTTACGTTCGGCCGTAGCTCAGCCCTTTCTCGTGGGCCCGTGCTTACTATCGTCACAACACCCCCTCGCTGACTAAAGCACCACCCAAATAAGCTTAACGAACATGAGCATTGTGCGCTTTTGATGACGAGTTGAATGTCGCTCATATCATCATCACTGATGTGACCAATAGGACCATAGTTTATCGGCGATATTATTCCCCCTTACAAGTGTCCTCGGTACCCGCTAGATGACGTGGAGACACGGTAAAATGCAGATCTGCTTGCCACTTCTTTTGTTCGTGTAGAAAGCCAAGGACTAGCAAAATATGAAATGACGTATAAAGCGCCCAGCCAGTCAAGTGTCCTAGTTTTAGTCGAGCAAGCGCTATGGAGCTCATGTGATCATACATGACTCTTTCTTGTAGATTCTTCGGCACGTTACAACGAAGGGAACCCCCCCTCCCAAGATCTGGTGGATCTCTCCTACTGCTCTGCGTACCTGCTTAGTATTTACCCTTCGCCAGCTTCAAGTACCTGTGGTAAGTTAAGTGATGTATTAATATAATATAATAATAATATAACTGCAGTAAAAAAGGCTTTCGCCTCTGTTAATTTCTCGGGACACTGTGTACACTAAATTCAATTTCAGCCAGGTGTCGATCCACGCCTGCTTTAAACTGATTGATATTTTCGGCATTTACGACATTTTCGGGAAGATTATTCCAGTATTCCACTATCCGGTTTTTGAAGCTCCATGTTCCAATGTCTTTTCGGAATTTCTCACCACGAATTTTCAAGCTGTGTCCTCTGAGACCGTTATGATTGAAAGTGAGGACATCATCAGGCCTTATGTTATCATAGTAACTATGACAAATCTTAAAAGTTTCAATCACATCACCTCGGAGGGATCTATAAGATAAACTGGGTAATCGTAATTTTTTAAGTCGATGTTCATAAGGCAGATGGCGAATGGCTGGCACTGTTTTTGTTGCTCGTCTCTGAACTTGCTCAATGGCGATGATGTCCTTGTTATAGAAAGGCCTCGTTGTTACGTGGCCAGATTCAATTAGTGGACGAGCTAAATCCTTAAATAAAGTAGGAAACAGGGAATTGTCCTTGAATGTAAATGTCCTTCTCATAAGATTTACAATTCTGGTAGTTTTCTTGATGATAGTTTCGTAATGTGTTGAAAATTTTAGATCTGTATCCATAACTACCCCGAGGTCACGCTCAGAGGTGGTTATCGAAATCGTCCTTCCGTCCAAGGTGTAACGATGGTCAAGGGTAGTAGGGCCAGACGAAGGTGATGACATTTATCGGTATGGACCTCCATGGCCCATTGAGTCATCCACTGGCAGATCTTGTCAAGGTCTTTTTGAAGAGACTCGGCATCGTGCAATCCCTTTATACCTCTGTATAGCTTAGTGTCATCAGCGTATAGCATAACCGGAGAGCTGATATCTTCAGTTAAGTCATTTATATAAATGTTGAAGAGAAGGGGACCGAGAACACTTCCTTGTGGTAAGAACATTCACCTCCGTGGTGCTAAGCTGGCCATCCACTCGTACTTGCTGTGTTCTGGAGGTTAAGAAATCCTCTATCCAAGCTAAATTTTGTCCGATCACACCCAAGCGTTTTAGTTTCAAAAGGAGCCTTTTGTGCGGTACTTTATCAAAGGCTTTTCGTAAGTCAATATAGAGAACATCCACCTGTATCCCCGCGTCGATCATTGCTCTCCATGCTTCACTGACCAGTAGAAGCTGAGCTTCTGCAGATCTCCTACGCATGAATCCAAACTGGCTTTTGGAAATGTCAGTCAGATGTCGGCTGAGGTGATCCGCAAGGAGGGACTCAAAAATTTTGCAAGGGATGCTTGTCAAACTTACTGGTCTATAGTTTGATGGGATTTGCCTGGAACCGTTTTTGAATATGGGAGAAACGATGGCAAAGTGAAGGTAGCTTTCCGCTTGCGTATGATTTTTTGAAGATCTCGTAAAGCGGCAGTTGGATTTCAGTATTGATTGCTATAGTACGAGAAAATCCCACCCCGACAACTTTTTCTCCTTCCAGGATTGCTATTGTCGAAAAGAGTCTTGTGAAAAACTTTCCGAAAATCTATCAGATTGTCATCAGTTTCGTCAGTGAGCTCAGGTTCAAATACGACCTTTAAAGAACCAGACAAGGACATCAAATTATAAAGGACAATGGCCTATTTCCTTGAGACCAACTGCCTTTTCTTCTGTGTTGTATGATCAGTCGCGTTTTGCAAATACGATGGTATCTTATATCATTGTCTAAAGTCGTTTTTACAGTTACCGTGGTATCGGAGACCACGATCAAAAGTCGTTTCTGCTGTTACTAAGTTATCGTGTTACCGTGGTTTCTGATGTTCAGATACCACGGTCCGGACCGTAGTAACTGACCATGAATGAATGAATGAATTTATTGCACGAAAAAACCCTTGGGGTCATACAAAACAAGAAGAAAACACAACAAACTACAAAAATCGCTCTCTATGGGACAAACCAACGCGGAGGAATCTAGCCAGCCTACGGATATCCCGCATATTTGTACTTCCAATTTTTTCTAATAGTCGCTCCTCCCTAGTAATTCCCACCCCAAATAGTCACTCAATCCTTCACATTCACACATAAAGTGGAACACATCCTCATCCATCTTTCCACACATCGGGCAAAAGTAAGGGCCATTCTTTAACCTATTTTTTCCTATAAACCTTCTTTTCTCCCCAATAGCTAATCCCCCCCCTTAATTATAGTGTACCTAGCCCCCATGTGGAATTATCAGCTGCTAAAATCCCCACCTTTCTCCATTGTTTCGTTTTCCGCCCACGAATTTTAGCGCTTTTTCGGCCATGCCGAGTTTGCCCGTCAAACAAAGCAAAGTTTGCCGGAGTCTTTAATGTTCGCTGACAACTCTTTCAAACATAGGGATTTGAGAATCTTCTTTTTTACTCCTTTTACTTACTTAGTTTTCCAACCTTTTAACCACGGCGCTTTTAGTTTTCAAATGTTTTACTCCCAGCCGACGCGTCAGAGAGCAGCAAGGCTGGTTAGTGTCGACAAGCGCTAACAAGAAAGCCGCTCATTTCAGGTGGAAAGTAATAGTATTTTTGAAAACTTTTTTTCTGACCCCCTTCATAGGCAAAAGATCATTTCTAGTAAGAGTTGTGCTTTAAACTCACCATCCACTTTAAATCGTTTGCCTTTGCATAGAACCGTAGAGACAGCGACTCAGCCTTCCGACACTGCCCCTAAATTTCCTGATCACGGAGGATTTGCTCCACCTTACGCGACACTTCACCATACTGTAAAGAAGTTCCAACGCCACCTTTCCATAATTCAGACAGGCCGCATCTGTTAAGAATGTTCTTAATTTGATGAGGCCAAGATTGCTGGTCTTCATCGCACAGCGCCTCCAGGTAGGCCACTTTAAGCAACCTCACTCGCGATAATGACATGACTTTCTCCCAGAAACTTACCATAGTAACCAATCTATTAGACGTAAGCGAAAACAAACCTAGATCACCTTTCAATACAATACTACTAAGGGACTCACTAACCCCTAATATCCTCTTAAAATATCTAAGCTGGACTACCTCCACCTTCGGTACATCCACACAGCCCCAAACTTCCGCAGCATAATGCATACTTGGTATTTAGAAAGTCATCTCACTGGGTCATGACCAACAACAGAGCCTAGGTTTTTGTCAAATTGGTGGGACAGAAGTTTGGCACTAACCATGTGAATGATCTAAGTATTTCTTTTTGGTTGGCCCCTAAAAGCGCGAACTAGGCAATTGTCGTTTTTTCAAAGCACCCGTAGTATCAGATAACACGGTAACTGCAAACACGAATAAATTCAGATCAAGGTTTCGTGGTATCAGATATCATTGTATCTGCGAAAACGCGACTATTAAATAGCTTGTGGATTAGTAGCATGTCACCTCGCCTGCGGCGTTATACCAGGGTAGATAGTTTCGGTATTTTGGTATGTCTTCGTAGGGGAGGGTTTGAAGCCGCCTGTGGCTTTGGTTGCGCGTGTGTATACTCCATCAATAAGTACGGTAGGAGTTTGACCATGTCCAACGTTATTTCCGTGTAAAAGAGATATTGTGGACTAAGAGAAGAGTTCTTATTGAGTGTGGTGGTTTGAAAAGGGGCAGACATAACGGCTGTGGGTAGTTTAACAGGGTTTTTTCTTTTCAGTTGTACAGTTTGGAAGATCACCACCAGGAAGTGATTGGATTCTGCCGAGAGCGTCACTTCGATGCTCTGCTCGCAGACAGCTCAGATTTTGCTGTGTTCGATCCACCTCGTTATTTGTCTGCCTCCCAGCTAAAGCTCACCACCCGGGTGAGAAATTTTTGCTTAGACTCTACTTTCTTTCGTCGGCTCTATGTTTAAAAAAAGGCGCGAGGCGCTACAAAATTCTAAAAAAAATTGTTAACACAATACATGTCATATTTCACGGTGCAAAACGGATACTTCAGCTACGATGCTTTGGCAGCGATATTTTGGCCCTTCTTGGCAAGGGTCCCCCAGCTTGAGCCTGAAGAGGACACTTGCCAAGAAGGGCCGAAATATAGCTCTAATAAAATATAGGTGGCTTATCAGTTTTGCACCGTCAAATGTGATTCGCAGTCAGCTTGGGCTTAAGAAATATCAACACTACATGTCGGTTCCAACATGTTCATCCAGTGCATTGAGCGAGGTCTGAAGCCTTCGACCTTAATAGACAGATGTTCTGAACCAGCTGACCCCCCAAGTGACATCTTTGAAACTCTGCTGGCTATTTTGAAGATTACAAATTCCGGCTGTTCGGGAGGGGAAGAAGGTCGCTCTGATAAAGGAAGACGCAGTATTGAGTAACAATTTATTATGGTCCCTTTATGTCTGTTTATTCGGTATGTATATAGTAAAAAAAGAACTAACTTAATAAAAGTAAAGATAATAGAACTTAATAATAGCATGGCTAGAGCAAATGGTAAGCTCAGATTGGAAGGGAATTTGTATCCGCGGAGAGGGACGCCAAGACCGTAAAGAAGGACCTTGAGCGTATAAACATTTTCCGCCGATTTTGCCGAACATGGGATAGATGTTGATTGGATTTCTCCCAAGAGCTAGCTAAACATTGAGACATCTGGGATGACACCGTGCGAAGACTCTTTTAAGTCGTGTTCCACTCTACTTACTGTAGTAACTTCGCATGGCGTCACGGTTTCTGGCGACAGGGCTATTAGTTATCCAGTTTATGTGTTAAATCCAGCCTGGTTTAACCCGACATCAAGGCCTTCAAACATATTTGTTCTGTCGACAGGGCTATTAGTTATACAGTTTATGTGTTAAATCCAGCCTGGTTTAACCCAACATCAAGGCCTTCAAACATATTTTTAAAACACAATTCAAAAAGTTTACTAATAGTAAATCCCTTGGCTATTGGTTGATAAGGACCACAGGATTTTAAATCCTTCTTTCCATTCTTTAGAATAGGGGAAATCAAACCAATTTTAAAAGATGAAGGAACACGAACTACCGATAAAATTAAATTAAAGCACAATAGACACTTCTAATGCTTTACTTTGTATTAAATGCTTCACAAATAAACATTTCCGACTTCCTTTCGAAGGCGCTACGAAAATCGGCCGTTTTCTTGTTATCCCTTCCCTTTACCCCTCTGGCATTTCGACGATCCAGATCTTAGGAGCTGGGATATCGTGGCAGGAAATTCAGAAACTCCCAGCAATGCTTGATAGAAAAGGATATATTTGAGATGTCACCAAAGTCAAGCCGCAGATGCAGTTTACCTGATTGTTCTAGTGCTTCATCAGAAGTTCCATGGCTTAAAGTGCCTATTAAAAGTTTTTCTTTGTGGAATAGTGTTGTGAAGCTTGATTAGCTTGCTTTATAAAATGTACCAGAATATGCAATAAGCTTATAAAAAATAACATAGCTACAAGAATCATTCAAAAACAAATAACCTATTCAAATCTGAATTATATAAGCTGATTTATGCATAAAATGAAGATCTACTAAGTATTATAAGAAACATCACTTTTATCTTTGTCCAAGCTAGTAAATTGTGCATGTACTGGCCCAAAAAGTTACGCTTTGAAATATCACAGAGAGGAAACTCTTGAAAAAGCTGCTGATCTAGGGGGTAAGCATTGTTCCTAGGTTGTTACAGAGTGGGATTGGGGTAGTTTGATGTGCCCATTGAACTTTAAGAAAAGCAAGAAGACTTTGAGATGGTTTGAAAAAAGCCCATCATGGTAAGGCGATAATTGGAACTTCAATTTTTTTTGCCAAAAGTAAATCTTGATGTACGTGGTCAGAAGAAAAATCACTTTATAGAGAGTCTGGCTCAGCTACATCAGATAAGGAAAATCGTTAGAAGAAGACAGGATATATAGACTTAAAACTAAATCTGCCCTGTAATAGTTGATTCAACTTAGCTTGCTTACAGAAAATTACACAAAGCTTCGGCTGTGTTGGCCTCTTTCTATGTCCTTGCCTTGGGTGAAAAACGTAGCATTAATTGCTTACTTTAATTACCTTTATGCTTACTTTAATTAACTTAATTCGCACTTCGGAGCGATAAGGTCCAATGGATCTGTGTTGCTCCGTGAGTGATGATGGCTGGCATCTGTTACTGATCTGGATCATGCCAGCAGTATTTCCAGTTCTTGCATGACCACTCGCTATCCAGTGACTTCTTGAAAGTTACAGGTGAATTTGCTGACACTGTAGACTCGGAGAGGGAATTCCAGTCGTTGACAACTCTTTCGGTGAAGAAGTTTTGACGCATTCTTGTGTTCACGTGGCATTTAGAAAGTTTCTTTGCGTGGCCTCTTGTATGGGATTGGCGGTTCAGGTTGAGGAGACTAGATGTGTCGTTGTAGAGTTTGTGGGTAAGCAGCATGTCACCTCGTCTGCGGCCAATAAGCTTCTTGGAAACAAATGATGGGGAGTCACGTAAATAGAGCAAACGTGGCAAGCGTAATAATATGTGTAATGCCAATAGAGGAGATAGGATACACTTGTGAAGTGTGGAATCTCGGGAACAAGAATGGATGGAAATATTACTGAAGTAGTATGAATTAGTATGACGGATCCTTTAAGGTCCAGTTGTGGTACCTTAGTATTTCCTGCTCTTGCATGACCACTCGTTGTCCAGCGACTTAATGAAGGCTTCGGAAGATGTCGCTGACTTAATTTAAGCAAGTATCGCATAACTTTGAAGCACCTTAAACCTATTTGTGGTATACGTTAGGATACTAGGAGCGTCTTCCACCCTAAATATTCTTTGAGCCCAAGCTGACTTTGAAACATTTATTCCAACAATGTTTTCAACGGATACGGCAGCTACGATTCTTCATCAGCGATATTTCGGCCCTTCTTGGCAAGGGTCCTCGTCAGGCTGTCAGTCCTCTTGTTCAACTTCGGGGAAGGAACACAAACCTGTAATAAGTCTTCCACCCTCCTAACAATAGTAACTATTAATTATTATTTTCGTTCCAACCTCGTGAAAAGTTACTTCGCTGACCGTTCTAACCTTATCGAAATAGTAACTATTTGCTTACCACGCTCGTGAGCGTAGTAACTACGATCTGTGTGACGTAATTGTTCCGTGGCACGATATTTTGCCGTAAATAGAAAGATGCGTTCCATCGTTTACCGAAAAAATAGGATCCATGACGTCATGCGTAGTAATGACGGGGCGGAACACGCTCTAAGTGTCTACGAAACTGGCAGGAAAACGCTACTGTGGCTGTGACATGATGCGTCTACCTTTCATTTAACTTTTCTATTTTTATAGGGTACATTGGAAACCAAAGAGCTCTCCATCGAGTTGGCAGCCAGAAAGCTGAACCTCAACCCAAACCGTCTAGTCGTCTTCGCGTCACTCCTCGGGAATCATATACTAACTCTGGGTGACTTGAAAGATTTCCACAAGAAGATCTGTCCGGAAGCAAAAGAAGATAATGTAAGCTATTTTTTTCTCTGCTGAAAAATAGAGCGACGTTTCGTTAGAATGTTAGTTTTTAGTGGTTTCACCTGAAGATGTCAAGTTCTTTATTACAGTGGAGAGCTTAATGGACAAAAGTTACCCTAAATACGGGGGGAGGGAGGGGAAGACCTCGCTCTGTTAAAGAGTAATGGCGCCCCTACAATGAATTAGCTAATTCGTTAATTCATTGTAGGGGTAGGGCGACATGCTGAATCCGTATATGACAATTATTTTCTACCCTGACATATAGTTCGCCCGTAACCCGGCCGAAAACGGAAAATTCGTAACGAGACATGCTGAATCCGTTTTTGAGTTTTAGTTTCTTACCGGACAAGTAGTTCGTCCGGAATCCTGCCGAAACCGGAAATTTGGCAGAAGTAAGGCAGAAAGTTTTGAAACCCGATGAGATGCTGACCGCATATCTGATCGGCGGACAAGTAGTTCGCCCGAAATACGGATTCCACCGAAATTTGAATGAATGAACGAGAAAATGTGTTGCCCATCAAAATTGGCCCAGGAGGACCTAGATGGTATAAATAAAACCAAAAAACAGGAGAAAGACAACGCAGTACAATAACTCGACTACTGAAGTTTCTGATTTCAAAGTCGGTAGTCTCAAAGTAACACCGACAGAAGGTTAGCTTAACCGATAGAGCGTCAGACTGCAAATCGAGAGGTTCTTGGTTTGCCCCTCAGCGTCACCATCTGTTTTGGTCTGCACGCACTCTGCAAAGTTTTAGAGCTGGTTGGCTTTGAATAAATAAAATATTCGATTCATAATATACGCAATGAACCCATATATGAACGGAGAAGAATGGAATTTTGTCACAAAGTAGTCCTGACGCATAGGGGTAAACACGCCTGCTGAATCCATACCTGGACTTGGTTTTCTCAGATGATTAGCCATTTGGCCTTAATCTTTAATAAAAAAAAAACACTACGGTATCATTTATGTATTCAAGCGGCTGATTACGGCTGAATTTTAATAGTAAAAATGTTAAAGGAGTCCGGATATCTACAAGACCTGATTGTCCGGATAAAAAAGTCTAATAAATAATAAATTTGTGGGATCCCATCGAAACCTTTGGTCTTGTTTATCTAGTTGTAATGGTGATGATATTCTATTACGCGGCGGACCAGAAAGGGGAAGTAGTTCAGTATAACAATGAAAAGAAAAATGGATATTCGAGGCAGATGCGCAAGATAAAAGAAGAAATGGCGGATAAATGGTAAACGGCAGAAACATTAAGGTTTTGGGCAGGGCCGCATCCAGGGGATTGGGGTTCGACCCCCTCCCCCGTCGAAACATTAAGAACTAATAGTTTGTATAGGCTTTAACCTCTGATCTATGTTTTTGCCTCACTGTTTCATGTGGATTAGCCCCCCCCCCCCCCCCCAAAAAAAAAAAATCCTGGATACGGATCTGGTCTGGTCAGTGAACGAGAACTTCGGTTAAGGGTCAGCCGGGAGTTTTTGTAACATCGCTGTAAGATCTATAAGTCTATAAGAAATTTCCAGTATTTGAAAGTACTTAAGAGCTGAGTATTGCCCATGGTGTAGTCGAGTTATGTCATTAAGTTGTACTTTTGTTATAGATCGGTTTGAAGCAGCTTGTCCCAGCCCTTGCCGGCTTTGTGAGGGATTTATCTTCTATCGATAGCTTGACCGTAGTAGGCGCTTCAGTGTTTGGCTCCACATCCGACCCACGCGTGGCTAAATTTCAGAAATGTGTATACTACTACATGAATGGAACCGGGGATAGTTTCAGAAAGTTCCAGAACGCCGTCTCAAGTAAGAGCCTTCTTTCTTATGTGTTGTAACTGGCGAGTCTGCTAGTCTATTAGCGTTAAAAACTGTGAGTGTGAACGTGACGTGGGGGGGGGGGGAAGAACTGTCGCTAACTGATAAGTTAGGTGACCGTATCGCTCCATGTCAGCTTGGGTGCTCGTCGTGGAACATCCAGTCGGAAGTGATCCTTGTGGGTCTTGACAGAGTGTTATTGAAATGTGGAAAAAAAAGAGAAACCATTCACGATCGGTACGAATGATCATTGTGAGCACGACTGTACCTTTTTCTGCAAAATCGCAACACCAGCTGACATTATTCACAAATCACATTGATCATAACTCGTCACCCTTCTACGGCTTATTAATTATTTAGTCGGCTGATATTATGAGCGTGTTCCACACTACTTACCGTAGTTACTACGCATGACGTCACGAATTCTGGCTTTCTGCCGTCAAGGCTGGAACGATTTTTCTATTTTCCAGCAGAATATCATGCCACGGGCTAATCCGACCAATCACGTTTCAGAGATGCGTAGTTACTATGCTTACCACGCTCCCGAGCATGGTAAGCAAATAGTAACTATTAGTTACTATTTCTAGAAGGTTGGAACGGTCAGTGTAGTAACTTTTCGTGAGGATGGAACGGAAAGTTTGTTAGAAAGGTGGAACGCGCTCTATATGGCCAAATATTTGTTCTTTGCTTTCTATTCGTACGCCAGCTAAATATTTGACTTAAATTGACTATTTGGGATCCCAAAATCTAAGACCGGATACCTATGAGTTCGTAAAGTTGTCCGTCTGTCTGTTAGCACGATAACTCTCGAAGATATTCAGATATTTTTTTGAATCTTGTTGTGAGGATCCGTTAGCTCAAAGTACAAGTCAAGTTCGTAGATGGGTCCCATTTCCTGTATATTTAGGGGGGAGGGGTTTCAAATTAAGGGACAAAAAAACAGTTTAAGAAGCCAGTGAGATAGTCAATCTAGGGTGTAAGGAGACATGCTGAATTCGTATCTGAAACTTATTTTCTCGCCTGACAATTAGTTCGTCCGGAATCCTGCCAAAACCGTTTTTTATTTGAAGTTGATTAAATGTTCGATTTCAGGGTAGGGGTATTATAGGGATATGACAATAATTTCTACCCTCAAGTAGTTCCCCCGGAATCCGGCCAGAACCGGAAAACCTGTTAAAAGTAAAAGTTATGTTTGAAGCTGAATAAATGTTCAATTTAGGGGTAAGAAGGCACGCTGGATCTGTGACGATCATTTTCTACCCGGACATATAGTTCGCCGGGGTCCCGGCTAAAACCGGAAGATTTGTTATAAGTAAAAAGTTGTATCTGAAGTTGATTAGAGGTTCGATGTAGTGGAAAGGAGGCATGCTGAATTGTATATGAACCGTATATGAAAATTATTTTCTTGCCGGACAAATAGTACGCCTGGAATCCGGCCAGAACCGGAAAAATGTTAAAAGTTAAGTTTATCTGAAGTTGAGTAGAGGTTCGATATGTAAGGAGATGTGCTGAATTCGTTTTAAGCTTTAGTTTTTTGCCGGACAAGGAGTTCAACCGGAATCCGGCCGAAACCGAAAGAGGCAGAAAGTTTTGATGAGTTTCCTTAAAGTCGATATGACGTGTAGAGGTAAGCACACATGCTGAAACCATATCTGAACTTGATTTTCTCAGATGATTAGCCATTGGCTTTAGGGTCATTCCAGCGAAATAAAGCCAGGCAAAAAAAATGATATCTCAGATTTTGACGAAAATTTCTCAGAATGATCTACCAGGGTCCAGGACCTTCCCCAAAAAAAATTTCGGCGAAAAAAATATTGAGATGTTCAAGTATGTAGGTACTCTTCTTTCCTTTTTGCAGTAATTTTGGCAAGTTAATGTAAGTGGGTCTTGGTAGATCCAGTCCAGAAGAACCGGCCAGATCGCAAAAACTCTGAGATTCCCCACGGTAGTAGAGTGAAGAACGAGCTACATTTCTGCATTATCACTTTTGTGGCTATCGAGCCAGAAATGGTCTTAAATAGCGATGTTACAAAACTGAAATTCTTGGGAAAATACATTGTTTTTATGACAAAATGAATTAGTCTCACAACCTAAAAATAACAAGGAGTATGAAAGTAAACTTTTTATATACAAACAGCTTTATAACCAAGACATTTCACATCCCCAATAACCAAACAAGTATTGAAATAACCTAATTTGTTATCATCCCACTTTAAAAGCTTTATTGTAAAAAAAACGCAAGTATAAATCCAAAGAAACGCTGAAGATCTTGCAGGAACATGCTTGAGCCAGTCCGACCCTTTAAACCATAAACCATTAGCAATGGATTGACAAGCAGGGGCGTCACGACTGGGGGGGGGGACGCCCCCCCCCCAATGTTGTCGGCTAGTCGGTAGAAAAAATTACCGAGTCGGCCACGATTTTTCGTCCAAACATTTCATTTTGTTCATGAGAACAGTCGTTTTTCTGAAAATCAGTCGATTTTTCGTCAAAACAGTCGGTATCCTGAAAATCTGCCGATTTTTTCGAAACTGTCGTTTTTTCTTGAAAACAATCGTTTTTTTTCTTTTCTTGAATTTTTCTGCACAAAAAGTCGATAAAAATTACCAGCCAGTCTGTAAATGCCTTGTCCCCCCCCCCCCCCCCCCCCCCAAAAAAAAAAAAACATTTTGTCTAGTAACGCCTCTGATAACAAGTGCAATAAACCAAATCGTAGCAGCCTAATACTATTCATTAAGAACGGCATATCATCGATCATATGACAAAACAGTTCAGTTTCCAACTGTTCATTAATGATTAAAGTACGACGCGCCGTCTTATTTGTTGCTGTTGCACCAAAATCATCATCCATAGATATATCTGCCCAAATATACAGGAGTTGGACTTGAGAACTGTCATAGACGAACTTAACTCATGGGAAATCTGTGCCCAGCTGCCCATGAACGGAAGGAGGGGGGGGGGGCATCAAATTGTGCGTTTACACCTCTTGTTCCTCAAGTATACCAGCTTAGAGTTTGATTCCAGTCATGGGTCACATATATATCCTCAACCCCTATGATCCAAAAGCACAAAGAAATGTCATCGTCTTATTTCAGTTCAATCTGGGCCCAATTGCCCCTAACCAACTGGGGTGGGGTTTGGGACCAGCAAAAAGTAAAAAGAGACGCCAATGCTGACAAACCTACCAAGTTTCAACTTTATACCTGTTGATTCCTGTCACGGGCAACGAACTTTACTCCTGGGCAATCTGGGCCCAGTTGACCATGAACGGTGTGAGTTCGGGAGGTGCAACTTCAAAAGAATTTCCCAGCCCTAGGATCTACATGCACAAGGAATTTCATCGTCCTATGTCCAGTTCTGGTCAAGTTATGAACCTTATTCACTGGGCAATCTGGGCCCATTTGCCCCTGAATCGGGTTGGGGTGGGGGGGGGACCTCCAAAAGGCACAACTAGTCCCCAATATCCACAAGTGTACCAAGTTTGAACTTGATACTTGCACTGGTTGACGCGTTATGAGCTCCGCAAAATTCCGTGAAAACCGAAAGCCGAAAGCTGCTACAGTGCTCGCAATAGCGGAATGTTCCAAGGAACACTCCACTAAAAATTGAGAAATGAATGCTGCTCTAACTCTGGTTTCTCAATTTCTAGTTTCTTAGTTTCAGCTCTGCGGAATGCTGCCGGAGTTACATAACAGATGTTGATAGACTGAAGATAGAAAAACTTGTAACTTCGCCATAATATTAGCGTGTTCTACATTTCTTTGTGCATAGTTGCAAACACAAAATTTCAGTTTCTTTAAAATTTGCAGCCTATAGCTACTAAAATTGTACTGACAACGGAACTCAGTTAGGGTTTCAGAATTGCGTATAACCAAGTATATGAGTAATTTACCACCCTCGCGCAAACTTACACGTGAAAAGAGCAAAAGCATGCATTGTAGTAAGTTTCTGAAAGTAGGCCAAAGAGAAGATTATTGGCACTTACGACAGCTAAGAATTGGTCCAGACAGGTTGTGGTCTAACAGTAAGATCTGAAAGCTGAAATTCATTTCTCAATTTAAATTTTTAGGTTGTGAGATTAATTTATTTTGTCATAAAAATAATGCATTTCCCAAGAATTTCAGTTTTCTAACATCGCTATTTAAGACCATTTCTGGCTCGATAGCCACAAACGTGCTAATGCAGAAATGTAGCTGGTTCTTCATTCTACTACCATGGGAAACTCAGGATTTTCGCGATCTGGCCGGTTCTTTTGGAGTGAATCTACCAAGACCCATTTTTTTAACCTTACCTTGCCAAAATTACCGTAAAAAGGAAAGAAGAGAACCTACATACTTGAACATCTCGAGATTTGAAGTCCTAAAGGTAGGTAAGAAGCTCAAAAAATTTCAAGGTTTTTGAATTTTTCAAAAAAAAATCTTTGTCGACCGTCAACAATGGAATATTTGACTAAAAATCGAATGAATTTTTTCTTTGCTGAAAAAAAATTTGAAGAAGGTCCTGGACCCTTATAGATCATTCTGAGAATTTTTCGTCAAAATCTGAGAAATCGATTTTTTGGCCTGGCTTTATTTCGATGGAATGACCCTTCAATCTTTTTCTAGATTTTAAAGGCGCAGTTGTCTTGATCAAATATCGACCCATCGAAACCTTTGGTCTTGTTTGCCTTTGATCGGAAACACACTTATCTCCAAATAGATCGTAACCAGAAAACCAGACAAAAATATAGCTAGTATATGAATAAAACGTATAGCAATACAGCATCTGTTAGTGTTTTTGTTTCACTAATTTGTTTTGTGTAATATCTGCGTAACAGCTAGCCGTGTATTTAAGCAGAAATTGTGTCTCCCGTAATCTAGAGCTTGCAGTCTGTCCCAGCGAATTTATGAGTGGTCGAGATTGCCCGACTCGTTGTCATAAAGGATCGATCCAGTGTCTCTTAAATAGTTTTGAGAAATGTCGGTTGTTTGAGTTTTGCAGAAAGAAATTTTTACTAATATTCACATAATTCATTCCAGCCGACTCGGTAAGGGTTTCTATAATAAATATTCCTTCAGCCCAAGCTGACTGCAAATCATATTTGACGGAGCAAAACGGATAGTCAGCTACATTTTATTAGAGCCCTTCTTGGTAAGGGTCCTCTTCAGGCTTTGAGTGGCTTGAGCCTGAAGAGGACCCTTGCCAAGAAGGGCCGAAATATAGCTCTAATAAAATATAGCTGACTTATCCGTTTTGCTCCGTCAAATATGGTTTCTATAATATTTTCCGTTAAGTCAGTGCCCTCCTTCAAAGTTTAACTGAAAAGGTCTCCGATAGGACAATCTAATTATCCATCACTAATTCCCTTAAAGAAGCTTGAAAACCCGGCGAAAATGCGTTACTTCGTTGCTCCGCTATTCACGAATAATCGATTTTCAAATAGTGGAATTTCCTCGTCTAATTTGTATGCTCTACGCGCTTGTATCTGTGTTGTATGCTTGGCGAAAACGATTTAAGAAAAGTAAGTGCTCACACAGTGAGCTACCTTTCGCAAGCTGATCACTGGCCACTCAAACGCCGCGTATGTATTGAGATTCAGTTTTTCTGCGTCATAGTAGAAATTTGCGTTGTGAGGACGACCGAAGATATTCTGAACGTTGTTCTAGAGCAAATAGTAAAAAATAAAAAAAATTCCTTAACACAATCCAAAAAATGCAGTGTATTCAGTTAAATGATACAAAAATAAGTTGGCTTTTCAGTTAAACTTTAAAGCAAATATTGAAAGCTATCTGAATACTGTAAAGCTAGGCTCTTGCTTATAAGAAATTATCCACTTCCTTGCCTGTTTTAAGCGTTATCCCAGGCCCCGGCTTCTAGCTAGATCTCGGCAAAACTATCAAAAAACGATTTTACGTATCAATAGCATCATACACGAACACTCGGTCGGAGCATAATGTGCATGGGAACTAGTGAATCGCGTCGTGTCGTTCAAAATGTAACATACGACATTTGGATCTCCGGGTTTAAGAACTAAATTAATGATGTTACGGAAATAGGTTGCATTGGCATCTTACACTGAGTAAGGATTAAAGTTAACTGCAGTATTTGCTACTGGGATTAATCTTATCTCTACTTATATAAGATTAATCCGAATGAGAGATAAGATTATCTTTTTAGAGACAAGATTAATCCCAGTAGCAAATACTGCAAGATTTGTTTGTACAGTGTAGGTACGACAGGTCCTTTAAGCAATTCAGTTCGAGATAACCTAAATATTTGGTATGGCTGATACGTCCATGAGTCTGCCGTATAAAGTCGCTAGCCGTGGGCGGTATAATAGACGAGCTCTCAGGCGGCTGTACTCAACTTATCGTAAATATTCTACCTTCAGTATTTCTTGATTTTATCTTCGTCTTAAAAAGAAAGACCTTCTTTCTCTCCGAAAAACTTATTTCGTTATCGTCAGTTTCTTCTTTACCTCACCCATTGGCATTGGAATAGTCATTAGCGAGTTCTTTATTTTTTTTACTCATTTTGAAGAGACCCCTGTCGGTTCTGCAAAATGTAGGACATGGCTTAGCAAAGGCCTGTTGAACTTTGGCAAGCGTTGTATTCCCCAGATGCAATACATCTAAACAAAGTTATAGTCACAGAGAAAAATTAGGAAATACGCCTAATAGGGGATTAAGCTGTGGGTATTGTCTCCCAGCTATATAAAGTAGGACGATTCATTTTATCATCAGTTCAGTTCAGGTATTCAGTAGCTAATCATCAGCTAAGCTTCTAGTCTATATCAGTGTCTGAGGAATAGAGGTGAGTAGAAGGTTATTTGCTTTTCGGTGTCGATGGTTTCCTTGAAGATTCCGAATAGACGGTATTGTGAATATAATGCTTGTCATTATTGTTCTTTCAAAGGAAACTACCGAATCTAAATAAAAGATTCGTTTGGATATGTGGGATACTGTTCTATCATCGAATCGGTCCGTCAAGTTTTGGTCCTCAGCCGTCTTAAAGTTTAACAAGTAGATTGCGCCGGAAGGTCACAGGAAATATGTTTTTGTCTCTCTCTCTCCTTCATTTGACTGTATGTATATTGATTGGTTTCAGAATATATTTATATTGACTATTTAGTTCAGTTTCGGTGCTGCGAGGGCTGAAACCGAACCATGAATTTTTTTTTTTGTAAACAGGTGGTCCTTTGCTCCGAAAAATTCATAATACCTGATGAAAATCCATCTTTCAGAAACATGGCCGCTTATCCTCAAGTTCTTCCTCAAGCAATGCCCAACCCTGGCCTGCCTGCGATGCCACAAGCATCCTTGTCAGCAAACACTGCTCAGCAGCCGTTCTTCCTGCAGCAGCTATACGCCCCACCTGCAGCCGTAGCAGAAACCCAGGGAGCTGAAGAGGAAGAAACTTTCTTTGCCGTTGTGAAGAAGAAGTGGCCTATTCTGCTGCCTCTCCTGCTCATCGGCCTGCCAGCGGCAATAGCTGTCGTTGTCGTCGTCGTAGTAGCTGTCACCCGCGTCGTGGTCGTCGTTGTTGCCGGCTTTTTCCCCAATCTGTTCCCGTCCCTTAAAGCCAAGAAACCGCTTCGCCCGCTCTTCAAGCCAAGGCCCTACGGAGGGAAACACCACAAGTACGCCGATCGACCCTATCAGTACGAGGAGAAACCCTACCAGTACGAGGAGAAACCCTACCAGTATGAGGAGAAGCCAGGATATGAAGACAAGCCTTATCCAGAGGCATCCTATCAGGGTCGTATGCGTCGCCAGAACGCTCTGCCTGCTCTCAGCCTTGGTCAGATCACTGAGCTGGCCCAAATCATCATCCCTATGATTACATCCGAGGAGTGCATTGAGAGGATCGTCTGTGAATTCAGCAACACCGCCCGTCAGAGGATTCCTTATGCAAACTTGATGATTAACTCGGCTTCTGACGTCCTTCTGAAGAACCACCCTACGCTTGCACGCGCAGTCAAACATGGGAAATGCCGCAAGTTCAAGTGTACGCCTTTGAATGGATTTTAATGTATTTATGGTGTATTTTATCTGTTAGTATTTATTGGTAATTAAATATATTCTTCCGCACTGATACTGTTCAACCCCGCCTCTGCATCTAGCCCTTCTCCTTTGTTTCGGCTCCAGTTCCTGGTACTAGGGAATGTTCTCAATTCCTTTGTTTGAGTAGCCCACAAGCCTGCTACAGCACGACCATCTTTATGTATAAATCCGCCCTTTCAGTTGGGGCTGTTGGGGACTCGCGTCCTAAGCCTTCCGGGAGCCAGGAAGAGCAGACCAAGAGCCGCTCAGAATCTCCCGCGACGTCGGAAACCCCTACTTCCTTACCGCCGGTTTCCAAGGAAGTTCTCCGAATGGCAAGTGGACGACATATACGGGGATTGATGGCGCCCCAGATCTACCAGCTTCTTACACGGGTAAGTTATTTTTTCACGCACGTAGTAAGTGGTGAGTTATACAACAACCGCACGCCACCGGTGTCACGCCACCAGTGTCAGATAGGTCAGGCTCTTTGAAATTCCCGAATCGGCAGAATTGGAATACGGTGTCGGAATTTTAAGCCAAACCCCCTCGTCCCAGCAAATTTAGGAAGCGTTGTACCTGCCCTGTCTCAGTTGTGCTGATTCACTATTTAATTGTTACAGTTGTCGTCGTTATGACGCAGTTTTGTTTTGCGGGCCAAATGCACACATTGACGGCATTTTTCTAAAAGGTGATAAGCCACTGTTTTTTATTGGGTTATTAGCAATGCACTAGCTATACTTGTATCCTACCTGTTTGATAGAAATTTCAGCATAATCGGAGCAACGACTACGGAGATACAGAGATGACATGCGTCAATTCGCGGTCAAAGGGGAAGTATTTTTACTGTGCGTCCATACAGAGGAATAGGGCGCGAAGCTTTATTTCGTTGTAGTTTTGTAGCAGCTTGCTTCTTACTGTTCTTTTCATGTATAACCGGCTGATATTTGACAGCTTACATCAGTTTATTCATTTTCCTAGATTTTTGTGGCGCGATTTTGTAGATGTAGTTGAAATCTTCCAACTACAGCAATTTTCCGAAAAATCGTAGCGAATTTTGTAGCTTTATTGCGCGAAATTTGTGGCCGCCGAAAAATTGGGATATTCTGCGAATATTCGCGTCAGTGTGAACGCACAGTTAGTTGTACCTGTGTAATCTTTAAAATATAGGACTTCGACGATATCACCTTTTGGCACGGGCGATATGCTACTAGCCGGGGTAGCAACTAACCCTTTGGGAGACTATAGCCTAATAAAGTAGGCTATTTCACGGATTCTTAAGTTAGTAATCCGAATCCGTTTTTTTTATCAGTGCCAAGTGATTGTGCAGAGTATCATCGAGTCCCTGTCGTAGCTGTGCGTCATCTAAGGCGAATCGACGGAACTAATAAGGGGGAGGAAAGAGCGCCGAAAGGGTGTCCAAGTAGCTACTAGGCTCAGATATTTCGTTGTTTTCCACTTTTTTTCTTTTTTTTTCAGGGGGAGATTTACTTGCCAACGCTGCTTGAGGATGAAGCCAGCCGGGAACTCCCAAATATTCATAAGTTCTACAGATCTCTGAGGCAATCTGTCTACGGAATCTTGTTCAACCTTTACCATCATACGTTCCTGGCCAACAAAGAGAAGGATAAGAAAGGTAAGCCAACTCAGGACTGAAACAGACTCCTTTGTGGTTGCAGTAAGGCCTTTCGTCAGTAGCGTAGTAAAAGAAAATAGAACAGCGTCCTTTTGACGTCTCCCTCCCTTCTAGCGATTGAGCAAGTACAATGAGCTGATCAAGAAGAATCTTCGTTATCACACAACCCTCAATACCAAACTTGATCACAGGATGTTGTTTGAGAAATCTTGATAAGCGCTAAATATGTAAATTGGCCAAATAGTAGGAACTAAATATTTTGTGTGACAGATAAAGGGTGTGAGCAGGACTAGTCTGATAAAAGCCACAATAGGAATATCACTATATTTAGCATAAATTTAGTTTCAGTCACATTTCCTGACACGGAGCTTAAAGTAGCGTGCACACACAGTCCAAATTTCGCAGTCCGGTGCGAATTTCCTTCTCTGCTCCAGATTTTTGACGTATCGCATGCGGATTCGGTCCGATAATTTCGTTCCGATTTGAGTAGAAAATATTCTACTTTTTCCGGAGTGAATCATAGGTCCTCATACCAAGTTTCATCAAAATATCTCATTCCCTTCGGGAGTTATCGTGCTTACAGACGGACGGACAACTTTTGCGATGTCATAGGTATCCCTCCACTTATGTTTTGGGATCCCAAAAATTATAAGCTGTGTTGCTTGTGTTTGGAATTTAAAATGTTTATACGTGTTATCTAATGTCAGCTGCAAAACCATGTTTGTTAGAGAAAGATCTTGGCTGCAAGTGTCTACTGAATGCGAGATACCAGGTAGACAAACTTAAATGTTCACTAGGCTATCTACAGGAGGTCTGAATATTTGTACAGTTCATGTTTTTACAGTTGAACAGCGACATTTCATACACTTGCTGCAATAAAAGGAAAATACTGGTCAATCTAAGCAGTTCCTTAATTGCATCTTTCTTTGATACTCCTCAGAACTGTTCAAGTTACATAGGCTACACCTCCTGTATTTTATCGAAACATTAAAAATAGAAATTTTTTAATGAACAGAGAATTTGCAAACAAAGAATATTTAATTTGCAAACATACGGCAATCAATCAGCATCATCTGTATAGATGATGCTGATCAGATGATGCTGCTATGCAGTGGATTTTTCAAATCTGGGGCCAAGTTTCCCGTCCCAATTTCGTTTTATCTGAAAAACCTGCAGGGCATAAGGCTGCGAACTTCGCATGCGCGTTTTCGCGTGCGGAATCTTACCGGACTGTGTGTGCACTTAGCTTAATGGGGAGAGAGCTTGAAAATCGGTCATATAAACTTGCGATAGGTCCGGTCTAGTCAGTCCACCTTAAAAGAAGGTGGCTTAATAAGTCCATGGTATAAAGTCTCTATGCCCTTTATGTTCCTTGACCTAAAGATCCTCGAAACGTTAGTTGCGTTTTTGCAGATACCATGGTATCTGATCAACGGTCTAAAGTCGTTTTTGCAGTTAGCGTGGGGTCTGATACCACAGTCAAAAGGCCTTTTTGCAGTTATCGTGGTATCTGGCCAGTTATCGTGGTATCAGATATTCAGATACTACGGTCCGACCGTGGTAACTGATCGTGGTATCTGAGAAGTCATCTCACTTTCATAAAATGTGTGTCAGATTGGTGAAAAAGAAGTTTAGCACTTAGTGATGTAACTGGATATCTGTTTTTCTTTTGGGATGACTTCGAAAAGTGCAATTTCGGCAATAGTCGTTTTTGAAGAGCAGCCGTATATCAGATACCACAGTAACTGCAAAAACGACTAATTGCAGATCCAGTTACCGTGGTAACAGATTCCTTGGTATATGCACAACGCAACTGATCTTAAGTCGGTTTGTTTTATCAGAAGTTCTTTTTTCTGACGCATTTTTGACGCATGTTTCATGTTTCCCAGAATTTTTCAAACAGAATTTTTTTTCTCAGTAAAAAAAAAAGATGGATGACGTTTACGAAGTGGCGTCACACAAACAGTTTGTGGGTCGACTGTGGCTCGAAAAGAGCATTTCCGGGAGAAATAAAGAGCAAAAGATTCTAAAGAATACCATTCTGGGCCTTTGGTTTGTTCTTTATTTTACTTCAATTACTGCATGCGCTCAGTATTGTGAATCAATATAGGCTTGACTTTTATCATATTGTCTTGCGGTGTTCTAAGATATGCGGGTGTCCCCCAAGAGCGTGTTCCATCCTTCCAACAATAGTAACTGTTTATAATTAGTTACTATTTTCGTTCCAACGTCGTGAAAGTTACTATGCTGACCGTTCCAACCCTCTCAAAATAGTAACTATTTGCTTACCACGCTCGGGAGTGTAGTGACGTTCAATAGTTACATACCTCTACTGTAGAGCTTATGGAAAACGAATCCGGTTTAGTCACGTAACATCCAACTCAAACAGTATGACTTTATTACTTTATTTTTCGGTTGTTTGCCCCGGAGACTAATTTTATGGTTAGGATCAGATGGATAAGGTTTATTTTGTTACACCGAAAAGTCGTATCTAAGCTGTCTGCTCATACAAAAATCCAAATATTCGATTCCCTCATCGATACGGGAATTTGTCCGAGAAGCGGGGCTGTGGCTTAGGAAGGCTTTCGTGACTAGCGAACGTAGTCACCGTCTTCTAAATTTCTCTCGTTTTACTGAAAAGAGTAGGGATGGACGGATAGGCCCCCCCTCGGACCTCGGTCATACTGAGATTCAAAGTTCCCGTCGGTCGCTCTGTTATTGGATAAATTTGTCGCTCAAATAACGCTGTAATGCTTCTTAAATCACTAGAAACCAAGCTCCCCTCTCGATTAAGATTAATGTAACTACAAATTGAGAATGATCTCAACTGTAGTTGCACTATTGATAATCTTAATAAATCGTAATAAATTACAGATTTAAACGCGAAAACAAAAAGGGAAAAGTTGTATCGATGTCAGTGGGGCATACCTTATGGAAGTTGGTGATATTTATTAGTGCCGCCACTACAGCTTGTCGGGTTTTTGGTTCCGGTTCTCCCAAGATCCTGAAAATTCTGTCCATTTTTTTTGTAAGGAGACCTAGCATGTTTTCTTATTTATCCTCATATTTATTACTTTTTTGGTTCGACTCCTCCTCCCGGTGACATCAGTCACACCATCACAATCTTTCTACACAAACTTAGGTCATTTAGGTCAGTCTTCTTTCTCCCAAAAAGGATTGCTGAGAGAGTAAGAAAGGTAGCGGGTGGAAAGCAAAATTACGTAAATAGGAAAATATGCTTTTCAAACAAGAAGAGTGGAACAGCCTACAGCTTACGATATTTATCTATGTATCGCGGTACTTGTCTAGTGTACGGTCGTTGCTAGGGATCTGCTGTATCCACTTATTACTTAGTTCATAGAAGACAATACCTAAAATTAAGTTTCCGGAAGTGTGACAGAATTCATGTGGAATCCGTAAAACTTCGTTGTTGTTGTTTGTTTTTTTTCGGGGGGGGGGGGGGGGGGGTCAGACGAAATTGGGTGAACGACCCACAAATTTGTTGAGGCTCGCGCTTTTGTCAGTTTCGCATACTGTAGATCCCCTTGATAATTGCGTCGGTGGTGGGAAAAACAACCATATAATCAAGAATAAATAATCAGATAGAGCTGTACTCCCTATCGCTGTACTATGGGTATGCGGAGTCGAGTATTTCCCCAACCTTTTACGCTGTGAACAAGCGGAGATTAGTAGTTTCGCCCCATATCACGTTTCGTTACCTCTACAATTAGCTATATCGCTGTGAAACTATCTTGAGGAAAAGTAGAAGACAAAGCCTCCTGCGTTTTCTATCTTTGCAATGAGCAACGGTGACGACGGAAGCAGAGTAGACAGGTAAAAAGCTACAGTAAATACCTCCAGGTCCGCTCAGTTTTTTCGGGGTATTCATAGTCGCTGCATGGTACCAAAGACAGAGATTCTGTCTGATTATTTGTTCTTGATATAATCGAATCGGTATTTTGGGGTCAGCTTCGGTGGCGCAGTTCGAACGTCCGTGGACTGTTAAAGCCGTCTAATTTGCTTTTAGTAACTTTTACATAAAAGTTTAATTTACACACTACAAGCCTAAGTATGTTCACCAGGACACTAGCGTACAACTTGCTGGCCAATGCGTGGCAATTTTCAGTCGAAGGGCAGACTGTAGGCTAAATGAGATCCATCGTATGTTGTTGCAGCTGTCGCCGAAGACGTACAGACGAAATCCAGAAGTATGATATAAGCACAGACAGACGTATATGCGTCACCAACACACTGTTTAACTGTGCGCACTTCATGCATAAGTATCTTTTGCGTCCACATATGCAAGAGTCTATCCTCTGCTCCACCATTAGTCACAGCGTGTTCGAACTCATTTCAGCTTTCGTGCCCTTGTTCGCTTCAGTAGCGGTGATTGGAAAGGGCAGGATCTTGTGCGTAGAAAATACTGGAGAGAGCCAGCGCTCCCAGGAGGAGTACTTTGTACGAAGTAAACCGGATATTAGTCTTATATATATAGCTCGGAGTAGGATGGAGGGGGCGGATCTTTCATCACATCCTCATACTTGGGGGGAGGCTGTTGTTGCTCAGCAGAAATTACAATCGCTGTTAGCGTCGATCGCTGCATGGGCGGCTCGCACTGGCGCGACTTTCTTGTTCGGATCACGGTTATCATTAACATGATTGCGAAGACCATCATGCCCCCTCCTAACACGGAGGCGGGAATGCCCGCGTTGAGGAAAACGATTACCATGCCACCAATGAAGATGAAGATGGACATGCACGTGTAAGCCGCAGTGTAGGCAGTTGCTCTTTCTGCGTCTGATGCGATGGTGGTTGGTGACATCTGTAAATAGAAAGATTGAAGCAACCTCCGATCTTCATATCTTTATATCAGCAATAGCTTCTTTCCTCGAAAATGTCATAAACAGTAAAAAAAATAAAAAATAAAAAATTGCTAATACGTTAGCTTCTTTATGTTGCGACTTGCACATTGCTTGTCCCTTTCGCAGTTGCAGGATGCAGTTCGGCGACGCCAAAATCCGTGATCTCCTCTCACCAGGATAACCGTTCTTCATTGAATAATTAGGAATCTATGTCTGAGTTTTAATAGCACTGAAGTTGGAAGCCAGAATTGTCAAACTCGATGAAGTTTGACATAACAGTTGGGTCGAGTATACATAGAGGCAGAGGCATTTTAAAAAAAAATTGAAAATAACCAAGAAAACCACGTAGCCAATACCACAAAGCAGCGTGTCGCTGCTTACTTTGCACTAGAGCATCAAAGCGGCAAATATAAAACCAATCCGGAAGAAATACTCTATATGACTAAGTCCAAAACACGCCAGTGATCCTCAGGAAGAAGAAGTAAGCGTCTACGTAACGACTCAAATCCTGTGTCAACCAATCACGGCGATCTTTGGGAGCAGCTGTGACACCACTTATGCCTTTCTTCCGCTAGGTACCCGGGGAGGCCGGAGATTTTGCATCTGGCAAGAAGAGATAGTCATCAAGAGTATTTTAGGAAAGGCGTACTGGGCTGCTTGCAAGGTTTACGTTACGAGCAAAATGCCCATGAAAGCCTGTCCGTACCCTGATACAACCCCTTACTACTGCTAATGGTATCGTCATTCCTAGCAACAAGAAATACTATTAGGGGGTCAAGGGTGGGAACCGGTTATCGCTTGTCATAAATTAGCGGCTGAGTACCTTGTATATTGCAACTTCCTAGTTAGAAACTGTCGCCTTCTGTCGTACTTCTCGCAATAGCTAGTTACTACTGACTTCCGAGTTCCGTTAATCCTACAAGTGCTTATTGTTTTTTTTATCTTTGCGCCTTTTTCCATCACGATAAAATAAGGTAATAATGATCAGGTCACTCGTGCTAAATTGACGCCATAGCTTCGCAATGTCGGAAATCATCCGACCGGAAATAAAACGAATGCAAGTGAAATGGAGTACCTTTCTTGAAAACCTGGAATGAGAAAGATCATTTCGCAAATGTTACTGAATTAATGGAAATGGAGACGAACAAATGATAAATCAAGGGCTGCTAACTGGACATTTTTGTTTTGTACATGAGTTATAATTTTCACCAACCTTAAACCGCTGAGGAGTAACTCGCAAGAAAAGAGAATTAATGAATTTAATATTTTGTTCAGTGGTTCAGAAGCACTGTGATACAGTAATGGCTATTGGTTTGTTGAATTCATGGGGTTTGTCAACGTTAGCCATCGTCTGAGTGTCCGGAACAGAAAAAAAAAATCTGTTTGATATTCCTAAATGTTAGTGACGGGCCACGTATGGTTTTGCTAAGTATATCCGTCCGTCCGTCTGTTTGCACGATAACTCCCGAATGGGGTGGAGATATTTTGTTCAAACTTGGTGTGAGTATCCTTGGGCCACAATACAGGTAGTCGGGGCCTGGATAAGGTTTAAAATTAAGGGGTGGGAAACTATTTGTTTCAAGATAATTAGATAGTTGGCTCAGAGGCAAGGAGGCATTCTTAATCGATTTTTGAACTTTATCTTCTTGCCGTACAATTAGTTCGCCGGGAATCCGACCAAAATTCGGTAGAAATCAAAGTTTTCTCTGATATGGATTGAAGATTAAATGTAGGAGTAAACTTACGTGGGGAATCCACGTCTGAAATTTATCTCCTCACCGGACAAGCTATTCGCCCGTCACCCAGCAAAAGAAAGAAGTGGAAGCTATTATTTTTTTCTCCCCATTACCGTATGGATCCATATTTTATTATCTCTCTGTGGAGACTTCGAGAGACTAGTCCGCTTACAGCGCCGACCGGGAATAAGGCTAATTCGACGGCACGAGGATCGTTGGATGAATTAGGTCGAGACGCAGGTATATTGGATGTTTGAATAGTCCAGATTCTCAGTTGTTTTGCTGAAACTTGCTGAATCTGTGTCTTTTATTTTCTCACCGGACAAGTTATTCGCCTGGAATCCGTCAAAAAAGCGTATTTCGTGGAAGTGAAATTTATTGCCGAAGTCGATTAGAGCAGGCCCGTATCCAGGAATTTATTTCGTGGGGGGGGGGGGGGTACCTTGCGTGGGGTTTTTGCCTGCTGGTCGGACAAAAAAGTACAAAAACACATAGATCAGAGGGAAAAGCCTATACAAATCTTCTTTTTGCATGTTTCGGGGGGGGGGGGGGGTAAGAACGCTCTGTTCTCGTAATCGGGAGAAGGACGAGCTTAAAGGAGTTATATCATAAGCATTCTAGCACTTGCAACGTCTAGAACCCCCCAACCCAAGAGGAAGCCACGACTCGATCCGACCGCTGGGTCATCTAGCGGTGCGGGTCGGAAGCGCCCGATGTGGGGAGGATGGAATCATAGTTTGACTTTGGATCTAACAAAAGTTTTTATTGTAGCAGGCGTATGGAAGATGTGTAAAAAAAAATTGAAGTAATTACTTGTATTATCGATTTCTTAAAGTATTGTCTGATTTTTTTTTATAATTCCAGGAAGTCCAAAGAATTAAGGATGTAAACTAGATCACAATAAACAAACGCCGCAAATTATACTAAATTCGATGTAGTGATTTCTTGAAGATTCTGCAATTGAGCTAATAATTTCAGCTTCCGAGACGAAAAAATGTTAAACTGGCCGGTGATTTCTTCTTCCGACAGGCGACATATCTAAACATCCACTGGGTGATATAGTTAGTTGTTTTAATCGTCTTACACGCCACTCGATCTTCTCGAAGGTTCTGGTAATCGTTTGACCAGCGACAGGAGAACAGTGAATAGTTAATTAGCAATGGCGGATTGGCGTTCAGGAGTGAATTGTGTTCAAGTTATTTGTGGATAACGTTGGAAAACATTTTTTGGAAAACAAAGGTAAACCGACCCATCGAAAAATGATGAAATGATGGTGTCTTCCACCTTCTCGAGCCATATGAATCAAAGACTTGAAACATATATCTAATCTCTTTATGATTGTACCTTGTTATTTGAAAGCTCTGTGACAAGTTTGATACCCTTTAGACACGAGGTTGTGCAGTTTCAACAGACTTTGGATGTTATCATAGTGCTTCAGGAATATTTCCGCTATTACCATTCAGGTGTTATTTTTCAAGTTCCATTGCAGACCGTGTTTACTGTTATATTCTGAGAAAATCCAACATTTGAAGGCCTTCGTCGCGATTTTGGTTTAGCCTAACATTAACAGATAGTCTGTTTTCTTTATCTGTTGAAATTGTCGATCCTTGTTTGATGTTATGAAACTTATGATAGTGTATATACGTACCATAATAAAAGCCGAAAAGTCTCCAATAGTCCAGAGCGTTAACATCGACAGTTTGGTCTCTACTGCCTAATGTTGAAGAACGGAGTCTGCCTATCAAGGGAGGTAGATCGTCCGATAACTGGTCATAATTTGTCCTCAAGCAGTCTCAATGGCACAAAAGAACCTAGTAAAACAAATCAAGTCAGACCACTTTAAATTCGTTTACTGCGCTTTCTACACCCAATCATGTGGCCTGATTCTTATGTTAATTTTTTCTGTTGCCGGAAATCTAGGTCAATGAGGGAATACACTTTTTATGGCTTTTTGTAGGTAATTTGGCCACTTCCCCATAAGCTAAGACGATGAAAATTGGCACACGTATCAAGGACCCGACCAGATTAACTTGGAAAACTTTCCCGGTCTGACCACTGGTGGGGGGAGTGGAGGGAGGGGGAATCAGGAAACTTGGGTATGTGTAACTTTATAACGGGTGGTCAGACCTTAATGGAACTTGATATTTGTGAGTGACTTCGTGGCTCCGACGGCCCAGTTCAATTCGGGACAAGATCCCGTGACATTGGGAGGGGGGAGTTGGAGGGGGACCGGAAATCTTGGGAAACGCTTAGAATGGAGGGATCGGGATGATATTTTTTAAGCAGAACAATCACAATTTCTGGATATAAGTGGGGACGAGTTGGAGGGGGGCACGGAATTCCGGCGATGACGCGAATTTGGCGCTTCCTGACGTACTAGGGCAATGAAACTTGGAATGATTATTGTGAATACAACTATTGGCCTACCATTTCTCAGCAGAAATCCAACACCATTCACAAAAGCAAAAAATGAAATTTGCACTTTACAGCAGCAAGTCAGTCGAACTCGTCCGCTCGGTCATTATACATCAAATTGCAATGACCTTTGAGGAATTTGGAGTGGAAACGACAGAAAAGTCTCAAAATAAATAATTGAAAGAAACGGGTAGGCTACTGCCAAATATTTAACTTTCCTTTTTTTTTACTTTTTATTCACGTACCAGCTAAATGTTTTCCTTTTTATAAATGTAATTTATACCTTGCATTCACGAGAGTTCTGCTGTTTATTCCCGGCAGTGACGTAGCATTGCCTATTCTGTGACTTGGAGTTTTGTCCAAATTCATTGATTATACTTTACATTTGTTTTGCAGTGCGTGCTTATCTCACTTTGTTTAAGACAATCAGTTTAGGAATCGCAGCCCTTCAGAATGTAGTGCGACATCTCTAATTAATTTTCAGTCCACGTTGTCCCGGATTTTTTTTTTTTTAAGTTTTCTTAAGATTTCGTAAGTATAGTGAACTGAAAGACAAAAATGCTCCTCAGCCGGGATTTGAACCCAGGACCGTCTGCTTACATTCAGGCGCTCTTTACCATTTGAGCTACCGAGGGGCTTGTGAACAGAGTTCGCACACTACAGTAGTCAGGTAGAAGCCGGCCATAGGAACAGTATTATTATTATTCTTTTATTGCCCTCAAAAGTTGAAGAGTACAAAAATTGAAATAAGACCATAATAAACAACTACAGACAATATACACGACGGTAAATAAGAATACTGGAAACTAGATTATTAGTTCGGGCGGTAATCCCGCCCGAAGGCAAATTCATCTAACCAGTTCACATCCCCATGTTACGGAAATTAATAATAATTGATAATCTACGAGTTAATAATCTACGTATTATTGCTTAAGATGTGAAGCACAGTACTAACTGTTAGCGCAAGCGCTCATCTTTCGAAGCTGTTCGACGACTTCGACGGTACTTTTCCCTCTTGCTTATTCTGCCTTTTATTTTATTTTAAAGCTTCTAAAAAAAAAAAAAACCTTTCTCTATTGTTTCGTTTTGGGCCTACGAATTTTTTACGCTACTTCGGCCTTGCCGGGTTTTGCCCGTCAAACAACGAAAAGTTTGATGGAATCTTCTGTTTATTACTTCTTTTACTTGCTTAGTTTCCCCACTTTTTAACCATGGTGCGTTCAGTCTTCAAATGTTTTGCGCCCAGCCACCGCGTCCGAGTTTTTCAGAACATTTTTTCTGATCCGTTTCAAAGGCAAAAGACCATTTCTAGTAAGAGTTGGCTTTAAAGGTTACCGTACATATCGAGTCAAATTACTGAAATCGTCAACTTTATTCGTGGAAGTTTGATCATCCTTTTTTTTTTTAGACAAAGTGGAGGTCCACAAAGTTCCGGATATAATCATCAAGGAATGGGTTTGGTGCAAGGGGAACCAGTTCAAGGAAGCAGACCAGGTTCGTGCAACCCCAGTTGGCTGGGCTGTGCCAACGGTGAATACCCTGTGGTTCGGAACGGGTGAAGACGACATCAAAAGGCGTATGAGAGCCTATCTTTCTTGCATGCGAAGTGATGTGCAAATCATGTTGAATCCAGATTTCGTCCCCCAGCATCTAGTCATACTGACGACAGTCCTCAGGTTAGAGTGATTTTGATCAAATTTGAAAGAAAAAAAAAATTGACCCGCGATGACAAAAAGAACAGCTGAGTAAGCAGAATGGAAAATAACATATTTGTTGCGCCAAGCACAAACTAGTTTTTGTCTGGGTGAATACTGCCTGAGCCCAAGTAAATGGGAAACAGGTATTAAACAATGGCAATTGCATTTTGTTTCTTCCAGCAACGGTCGACTATGATCCTTGCCCTGCAATATCGCTGACGGAAATCGTCGCTGACTTTTTGGTTTTGAGCCCTTGTTTAATATATTTTTTCTGCGATTTGCAGAAGGCAGTAACCCCTTGAATTCGCTGTCGAGTCTCGCTGTTGTAGGAATGAAAATAAACGTGTTTATTTGAAACTAACAAAAGTACACCCTATTCTAAAAACCTCAGTAGATGCCATCTGCTACAAACCATTAAGTCTAGCTTATGGATCCAGAGAGCTCAGTAGCCTATCTAGTTTTAATGTCGTCGAGACTTCAACAGAAATTGCAATGCAAGCAATCTGCATTTCAATACTGTGTGTCGTCTATCCTTGCAGAGCTTGGACGAAGATTGTAGGACAATTAGTTACAGTTGGGCATTTTTAGTTGGATAGTTTCGACTAAACCTTAGCCGATTAACTGAGGCTCGTGACGTCACACGAGATTGTCCATAGAACGGTTTAAGCCGCTTTCACATTGACGCGTTGTTGCGTTGCGTACAGGTTGTGCAGCGTACCTTTCACACCTCTTCTGCTGAATTTTCGGTCTTTCATCATTATTAAGTTTTCTTCATCATTAGTACGTTTTTCTCCAGTTTTTCTTCAAACTTCCCTTTTACACTGAAAAATCTGATGCGTACGCAACGCAAGAATTAGAACTTGGTTCTACTCTTGCGAAAAATCTGATGCGTCAACGCAACGCAAGAATTAGAACTTGGTTCTACTCTTGCGATGCGTTTTATTTTTTTTTTGTTTCCTTCCATTCTTTCTATAATCTTGACACTTCCATCCGATCTTTACAACCTTAATAAATCCTTTCCTTTAAACTTTTCAGATTTAAAAAAATACTTATAATTCAAATACTAATATTAAACCCACCTCCAGTCGTCTCAATAACATTCTTTACTTTCTTTTTCCTTTACTCAAATTTAACTTTAATTTAATTTACCTTTTGAGCAGTCAAACTAAAGCTAATAACGAAAAGTAGGGCAAACCACAAAAGAAACTAAAAAAAGGCACATCGATATCTCAGGGTGCACTGTCATCAGGTCGGTGACACTTTTTTTTTGTACAACGGTGCGCGTTCGATTTAGAAGTTTTTTTTTGTACAACGTTTTGTCAACATTTGTCTGCAAAAACGTTGGACCGAAATAAAACGTTATCGTCAAAAGTGTTGTTCCTGTCATTTCCGTTGTGGCAAGAAAAACGTTTTGCGACAAAAACGTTGGACCGTAATAAAACGTTTACTTCGTCAAAAGTGTTACGCTTGTCAATTCTGTTGTATTAAGAAAAACGTTTTGCTGCATTTTACCGTTGTAGAAAAAACTTCTAAATCGAACGCGCTCCGTTGTACACAAAAAAGTGTTGCACATGAAAAAGCGTTGTACTGGAATATAGTGTTGTAGTGTTGCTTCGTTGTACCTTGGAATCCGGAAGCGCTCGGTTGTACGCCCGTTAACGTTGTACTGTACTGGATGCACGGCAGAAATAAACGAAATCAAACACTGAAATACAAAATCGACACACTGTTGATAACGCTTTACTCTGCATCTATATATTATATTCAATAACTTAATTGGCCGACTTTCTTATAGATTTTTTTTGGTTTTATACATTTTGATGGGTCCCGACCCATGTATGGATGTGGATCTTGAGGTGTAAGATCAACAAATAAGATCACGTAGCATACTTACTCCTTAACGAAAATGTGGACACTGCACTGTTTTCGTTATATGTCGATGATATGCCGTTCTTTGAAGCTGTGACTAAGGGGTTATTAGGCTAACCGACTAGTTATTTGCATTTCGCAATTGAAGTGGCTCCATTAAATCCCATTACTTTTATGTAAATCCATAATGATATTTACATATTTGTATACTAAAATGACATCTTCTTTAACTTTCATTTTCACTATGGTTGTACGTCTTGTGTATAAATAAGATGTCTCAACGTACAACGGAGTCTTGCGACGACCAAAACACGACGGGTCGACTTGATATCGTGGCAAAAATCATCGTGGCAAAAATCATCGTGGCACAAATAATTATGGGCCCTTGTGGAACACCAAAATATCTGGTTTTGCCAAAAATACGTTGGAGTGTGTGGTTGAGATGCACACTTTAAGAGGGGTTTGGAATCTTTTGTGAGCAAAACCCTAGAGGTACAACTGATTTTGGGCCCATGGGGAAGATGAAAATGTATCTGTATCAGTCCAGACCTAACATGTAACATCTGGAATAAGTTGTCCTGTCAGTTTTCAAGTCTCATCGCCGGATAAGGGTATTCAGGGAAACGACAACCTGTTAAGGTCTTAATACACCTTACAACTTTCATAGTCCTTGCCTATATAAAAGTACTCTTCGTACCACAAGATACCCCCCCCCCCCCTTGTCAATCCGCCACAGTGGCCGGATCTGGGTCTGATTTGTGAATAGAACATATAAGACGCATGCTCTTGCCATTTACCAAGTATCATCCTTCCCGATCCCTACACTCTAAGCCTGCCACAACATATCTCATGCACCCCCAATTCCTACCGCAATAGTCGGATCCGGTCCAAACTTTAGATGAAATATCTTAGATACATGCTCTTGCCAGTTATGACGTTTCATTCATCCGATCCTTTTTGGGATCCCAAAACGTAAGTGGAGGGATACCTATGACATCGCAAAAGTTGTCCGTCTGTCCGTCCGTCCGTCCGTCCGTCTGTCCGTCCGTCCGTCTGTCCGTCCGTCTGTAAGCACGATAACTCTCGAAGGGAATGAGATATTTTGATGAAACTTGGTGTGAGGGTTCGTTGGGTCGTCGGACCAGTCAAGTTCGTAGATGGGCTTTGTAGCTCTACATTTAGGGGTGGGGGAGGGGATTCAAATTAAGGGACAAACAAAATATTTTGAAACAGCTAATGTGATAGTCGATTATGGGGTAAGAAGACATGCTAAACACGATGGTGAAAACCATTTTGTCGTCGGACATCTAGTTCGCCCGGAATCCGGCCAAAACCGGAAAGTTTGTCGAAAGTACAAGTTTTATTTGAAGTTGATTAGATGTTCGATTTAGGGGTAGGAAGACATGCTGAAGACGATGGTGGAAATTATTTTCTCGACGGACAAGTATTTCGCCCGGAATCCGGCCCAAGCCGGAAAGTTTGTTGAAAATAAAAGTTTTATTTGAAACTGATTAGATGTTCGATTTAGGGGTAGGAAGACATGCTGTAGACGATGGTGAAAACTATTTTCTCGATGGAGAACTATTTCGCCCGGAATCCGGCCCAAACCGGAAAGTTTGTTGAAAGTAAAAGTTTTATTTGAAGTTGATTAAATGTTCGATTTAGAGGTAGGGAGACATGCTGAAGACGATGGTGAAAACTATTTTCTCGACGGACAAGTATTTCGACCGGAATCCGGCCCAAACCGGAAAGTTTGTCAAAATTAAAAGTTTTGTTTGGAGTTGATTAGATGTTTGATTTAGGGCAAGAAGACATGCTGAACACTTATGTGAAAACAAGTTTCTACCCGGACATGTAGTTCGTCCGGAATCCGGCCAAAACCGGAAAACTGTTGGAAGTCAAAGTTTTATTTCTAGTTGATTAGATAAGCGATTTAGGGGTAAGAATAGATGCTGAGTCCCTGTGTGACAATCGTATTTTACCCGGACATATAGTTCGACCGGAATCCGGCTGGAATCGGAAAATTTGTTATAAGCTAAATTTCTATTTGAAGTTGATTAGATGTTCATTACTGGGGAAAGAAGATACCCTGATTTCGTCTTTGAGCTTTCTTTTTTCGCCGAACAAGTAGTTCTGGAGTTCGGCCGGAACCGGGAAATTGGCAGAAGTGGCAGGAAGTTTTCGTCAAAACAGATATGACTTGTAGGGGTAAACACACATGCTGAATCCAAATCTGAACTTGGTTTTCTCAGGTGATTAGCTATTTGGCCTTAATCTGTTTCTGAATTTTAATTGTAAAAATGTTCAAGGAGTCTGGCGAAGACTGGATCTGGCTAAGACAAGACCCAGTTGTCTGGATCAGATATTGAATTTTTGGGATCCCATCGAAACCTTTGGTCTTGTTTCGAAAGTTATGCATGCCTTAACATTCCAGATTCCCCCATCCTCCACTACTTCTAAGATTGTCAGCTTCAGGAAGTGACAATTTTTATCAGTCTGGTTTCAATTGTGCTAAAAGATCTAGAGGTAGGCTGACCCTAACTCGTGATGACCAGACGGATGGCAAAACCATTGCCATATAGCACTTGAGCCCAAGACAAATATACTGTTAAAGCCAATCTGACCATTCATAATACAAGAAACAAACTCTTTTGTTATTTTGTAAGAGTATGCACTTTAGTTTGTTTTTTGCTGAGGACGGTTGTAGCGGAAGTGCTGCCGAAGTATTCGAACATTCATTTATCCTTCGCACCACATCGTAGAATTAGCTAACCTAAAAAAAACCCGAAATCTCGTTTTTGTTTCTTGTGTAGCTATAGGCAGCAAATGCTATTGAAAACAAAATGTTTATTTTCAATAAAACTGTTCTACTACTACTACTACTACTACCGTTAATACTGTAGCTGCTATTTTGTGAATTTATGTGTTTGGCATAGGCTGTCCACAAATCAGATATTTATGTTAGACTGGTGATATTTGACGGTGCAAAACGGATAAATCAGCTGCATTTTGCAAGTCAGCTACATTTTATTTTCGCAGTCAGCTTGGGCAGAAGGAACATCTTATAGACTGGTGGTCTTAAACCCATTTTATCCACTTGGTAAAAATTGCACCACCTGAAGTTAATAACTATCCCGACTAATCCCAAGTAATATAAACTGGAGATAAACTTATTTGAACTTTGAACAGCAGCAATTGAGCCGTACTAGCAATTTAAGTTAAGAATAAATTGTAGGCACCAACTGTTATTCTTTCTTTGAATCTTGTCCTTCGGCTCAGTTTATCCTGGACTTTTCCACTGCCAAGTTACAACATCCCTTTGAACCTCTTTTCCATTAGCAAGGTAGTAACAAGTGCGATGAACCAAATCGTATCAGCTTAATACCCCCTTCGTCACAAATTCATTAAGAACGGCATATCACTCCCCCTATGATGGTCAAGTCGGAGAAACAAATGTTCTTAAGTTAAATTGTTGAGTCCCTGATTTTCCTGCCAAGTTTCATCGTCCTAGCGCATGTGTAAGCATCTTAAGTCCGGATCACCGAAATTCCAGAACCCTCTTCCAACTCCCCATGCAGTGCCAGGATCCGGTCCGGTCTTGTCAACTATGGATCTAGGGCTTGTGATTGTTCTTCCCACCAAGTTTCATCCATATTCGTCCACTCTGAACATGTCACACGATTTCCGGTTCCCCCTCCCCCTCCAACTCCCCCCAAAGCCACCGGATCCATTCCCGACTTGAAGTGTGACTGAGACAAGAGGTCTTTCCAAATATCAAGTTTCATTAAGATCTGATTCCCCGTTCAAAAATTATAAATATGTCAATACTCGGATCCCCCTCACTCCACTACCCCCGCGGTGGTTGAATCGGGGAAGTGACTATTTCCAAATTAGTATGATCGGGTCCCTAGTACGCCTGACAAGTTTCATCGTCCTAGCACTTCTGGAATTACCCTAACTCGAGAACAGTTGCCTGAAAGATCGAAAAGTGATTGGTATATGGCACTTGAGCAAAGCTGCAAGTGCCATACAAATGGACAATCTGGGCCCAGTTGCCCCTGAACCGAATGGGAGTGGAGCGTGGGGCCTGCAAAAAGGAAATAAAGACCCTAATGCTCACGAACCTACCAAGCATCAACCTGATACCTTTTGATTCCTGTCGTAGGTAACAAACTTTACTCCTGGGTAATCTGGGCCCAGTTGCCCATGAATGTGGAGGGAGGGGGAGGTGTAAACTTTAAAGAAATTTCCCAGTCCTTGCTTCTACTGTATAGGAAATTTCATCGTCCTATACCCAGGTCATTATTCACAGGGCAATCTAGCCAATTTGCCCCTGAACCGGGTGGGTGCGTGGTGGGGCCCTCATAGGGCACAGCTGGACCCCAATTCCCACAAGTGTACCAAGTTTGGACTTGATACCTGCACTGGTGCACGAGTTATGAGCTAAACAAAAAAAGAGCTGACAGCTCATATGGCACTTGCCAGAACAGTTAGCATGTGTGTCAGTTTGTCCCCCTCCAGACCCCCCCCCCCCACCCCCAGTGATCAGACCCACTCGAATCCTGAATTGAAACCGAACATTTGAAACAGTCGTTCTTAAGCTCATATGGCACTTGCCAGAACGGTTAGCATGTGTGTCAGTTTGTCCCCCTCCAGACCCCCCCCCCCCCCCACCCCCAGTGATCAGACCCACTCGAATCCTGAATTGAAACTGAACATTTGAAACAGTCGTTCTTGACACTTGTCAAGTTTCATGCACGTCCGATCACACGTTCTTAAGTTATGAATGTCACCTAATTCCGGATTCCCCATCGCTCTACTCCACCCATGATAGTCGGATCGGGGAAGAGGCTATTTTCAGTCAATATGTTAAAAGTCTGTAAATGGCCTGCCAAGTTTCAGGGTCCTTGCACATCTGGAAGCACCCTAGCTCGAGATCACCGGAATACAGAGAAACCCCCTCCAACTTCCCCCACCATGACACGATCCGGTCCTGTTTTGTCAGGAATGTACCTAGGGTTTAAGCTTGCTCATCCAGTCAGACTTGAAACTGAACATCCAAGACACTTGTTCCTAATACTTACCAAGTTTCATGCACGTCCGATCACCCGTTCCAAAGTTGCGAATGTCACTAGATTCCGGATTCCCTACCCCTCTACTCCCCCCACGATGATCGGATCGGGGAAGGGACTATGTTCAAGTCAATATGGTTAAAATGCCTGCCAAGTTACATGGTTCTAGCACACCTGGAAGTACCCTAATTCGAGATCACCAGAATTCTGGTAAGCCCCCTCCAGCTCCCCCCACTGTGACGCGATACAGTCCTGTTTTGTCAGTAATGTATCTAGGGTTTAAGCTTCAGCTTCCCACCAAGTTCCATCCCGATCCCTCGAATCTGGGCCTTTGAGAAGATTTCTGGTGCCCCCCTTCCAGCCCCCCCCCCAGGTATTTTATTCGGTCCAGATTTGAAAAGGTAAATCTGAGGCACTTGTTTTTGACACTTGAAAACTTTCATGTATGTCCGATTACCCCTTCCAAAATTATGCATGTTAAACTAATTTCCGGATTCCCCATCCCTCCACTCCCCCTACGATGGTCGAATCGGGGAAACGACTATTCTTAAGGACACCTGAACAATGAAACCATACTTGAACACACCATGGAGAATGCTTTTACAGACATGGACACGGAGAGCATTCTTCTCCTGAGCGTGACGTTTTCAAAATAGGGATGATTGTTTCCGGAGGTTTGCACATGCAGACTCCAAGACTCAAGCTCAATTCATTCAAATCTTGTACAGCGTTGGTCGGATCGTATTGGAATTTCTTCTAGATATATGTTTGGGCTTATCTGTTTAAAAAATATTCCAGAAGAAGGGTTGATTGGAGACATTTGTTCATTTCTAAAATTGCTCGGTACTGAAATAAGGACAGATGCAAAATGGAGCAAAAATCATAGCTTGGAAACGGTATTTTGTATTTGGATTGGGTTTTCTGCAGGCAATGTTAACGGACGTCATACACATAGGGATGATACTTGGTACTCTTCATTCAGGTGTCCTTTAAGGCAGTCTGTTCAGGTCCCTGATATGCCTACCAAATTCCCTCCCCCCCCCCCCACAGTGCCCGAATCTGGCCCGGTTATGTCAACGATGTATTTAGGACTTGTGCTTGTTCTTCCCACCAAGTTTCGTCCTGATCCCTCCACTCTAAGCGTTTCCCAAGGTTTCCCAGTTCTCCCCTCGAGCTCCCCCCAAAGTCAACAGATCCGTTCCGGATTTTAAGTGGGTCGTCTGAGGCACGAGATCTCTCCAAATTTAAAATTTCATTGCTATCCGATCACCCGTTCAAAAGTTATAAATACCTCAAGATTCCCAATTCCCCATCCCTCCACTCCCCCAAAGATGCTGGGATTGGGAAAATGACTATTCCCAACTTAATCATTTGGGGTCCCTGATATGTCTGCCAAGTTTCATCGTCCTAGCTTATGTTGAAGTGCCCCAACTAGCTAAACCCAGACCGACAGACAGACAGACCGACGGGCGGACAGAAATTGCGATCTCTATCTGGCACTTGGCCGAAGGGCAAGTGCCATAAAAACAGTGAAAATTAAAAACTGAAAGCTGCTACAGCGCCCAAAATAGTGCACTGTTCCATGAAACACTCAACTAAAAGGGGAAAGTCTAAAAGCTCTGAAACACTTGGCTCACTGGAATTCTTAATAACTTACATACCATTCCCATTTAATTTTATTTTAAGGGCTTTTAAAACTTGAACCAAACCCAAGGTTGTCTAAAATTTGAATAAGTGTTCAAAGATGAAGTCTATTTCAATTTTGTTCTTTTTAAATTTACTAGATGACTATAGAATATAAAACTCTCAGCTTTTAGTTGTCTTCCTGCAGTTAGCGGCCCTTATTTGTCATATTAGCACTAACATCCTTGTTGACGCTACCATTTACTTTTGAGAAAGCATCGATTCACCCATCTTCCACCATCAACAAGTTTCCCATTCCAGTAAGACTCTTCTATAGACTGAACAAAGAAAGACGAGTCTCCATTGTCCATTGTCTTCCATTGCCACAGTCCAATCCAAAAAATTTCTAGCTCTTGGGCTCTGACCCTTCGGAAGCCTTTCGGCCTGATTCCCGACACACGCACGATTCGAAATTTGAAATTTTTGCCTACGATGTCAAAGTGCCATAGAGCTAATATGGCATAAGAAAACCTGAGGAGAACAAGAACCGGGAAAAAATACGGGCGAAGGGAAGAACTTGTAGCGCAATTTCGGCGTTCCCTAGGAACTCTTTGAAGGGTATCGGGCAACCGCAAATGATACCTTAGTAGCCTAATACTATATCCATGATCTGGGAACGTTCCGGACGAGAACGCCGGAAATGACCGTAAATGCATTTGAACGCATCTAAACTTTCGACCGCATTGGTTTTGTTAAAAGGCGATGGGGTGAGAACTAAAACCTTTTTTCTTTTAGAACTCGCTTAGGAACATATGGGCTATGTGTTATATCGTCGATGCAATGTAAATATAAGTTGTTCAGCCTTTAGCCTACCACGCAGAATCAGTCAGGAATGGCAAGTAGTAGACTAAGGCCTACCACAAAATATGGCAATACTCGGGCGCGCAGTTCATATCCGCAATCTTATCCGAGTTCCGACCCAAACCTATTGAACTAACTAATGACGGTGGTTGGTTGCCAGACCATTGCTAGGCCCTAGACTAGCCTAACCAAAACACATCAGCCCATAATTCGGCATGTATATGGGGTTTTATTGCAAATCCTAGGCCTATACATTCTCGTTAACATAAATACAAAATGGTGATACTTAATTACACGTATTCCAAAGGACTCGGTGCTCACAAAAATGGTAATCCGACTCAAAGCGACTGGCTTCGACTCGCTCTGACTGACTTCGACTCATCTGACTGAATTCGACGGAATTGCACTGATCTACACTGAATGAAATGCCGGAGCTTATATAACCTCGGTGCAGGGCTCGAGGCGAAATGAAATCAATGCTGTTCTCTCGTGGATGGTGATAATTCCAGATATTATAAATAATGATTATATTAATTAATAAATAAATAAATGAATACTAAAGGTGTATTCTAAGAATGAAGAGGGAAACTAAAAAAAAGATAAAAACACGGGTTACAGACTATGTCTCTGTAACATACCTCCCACCTTTGGGGAGAGTATAACTCAGGTAACAAACCAAACAACCAAAAAATTTATAAAGAATTCCCATCTCCAACAATTTTAACTTCCAGATGACCCTAACAATTTCTAACTACAATAACCAAAATTGGGGGGTATGTTCATAGAGGGTGCCTCGCGGTCGGGACATCCTGCGGTCCAACCCCCACATGGGTTACAAGAGGGCGTTACCCCACTCAATAACTCGGAGGCGTGTTCACCACGCAACCACTTAAAAGAAATATTCATGGTCCCGGCTCCCATCAAGGGTTACAGGAGTGATTGAAAATGAAGAAAAATCAGTTGCACTGAGGCTTACACTGATTAATGAATTTCATCACACCCAGCCATCACAGGACCATGTTTACCGACACCCAAACCCTTTTTTTCTTATGAACTAACAGCCCAATATTTCTTAAGATCCATTTTGTATCCATGTTAAGATTATTGGAGGTGAACCATATTTAAAGTAAATATGATTAAACTACATGAATGAGCAGATTGGTTTGCTACATGAATTATACTCGTCAAAGAGGGTACGCCGGGGGGGGGGGGGGGGAGAGAGATAAATAAGCAAGTGCTTATTTCCATATTTTTTTTTTTTCTCTAGGGAAAATCACCATCCACAAAAGAAACAAAATAACTTGGGCGAAACAAAACTAAGGGGGGGGGGACAACTGGCGGTATTGCTACTTTAGACTAAATATGATCTCACAAAAAATACAAGATCGGGGGAAAACTTTAAACTGAATACTTAATCTCGTCGGATTGTAAGTAGCTTCCGATGATGGACGAAACAACAAAATATATACATAAAACACTTATACTTAATGGTTATCACCGTAGCGAACTGGCGGTTTAGAGATCCGTTGTGACCGCCTTGGCAAAGAAGGAACGGGGATGGCGTCCGATTGGTCAGGCAGAGGGCTAGTAGGGTGGGGAATTGGATGATCATCCGACGCCGTTGGTATGGTTGGCTGTTGGATGGGACTAGGTGAGCTTACAGAATCGTGCCAGTGTACAGCTGGTCTTCGCAAGTTAGGTGATGAAACTTCATCCATAAGGGGCATTTCGCTGGTGACGTACCGCTCATCACTCATGTATGTAAGATGGTAAAACCCTTGGCGAGATCGTATAAATCGCATCTTCTTGAGACTTCGAGCCTCCGTAATGACGGGAGTTGGTGGAGTGGGGTTTGAGTACTCTTGACGTCTTAGAAATGAGGCACGTAGAGCAGACCGTGGAGGTGAATTTATAGCTGGCCGGTGAGGAGTGAAAGTGTCGGGAAGTTGCCTGTATGTGGTACCGTTAGATGGATCCAAATGATTGTCCGAGCTGATGAACGAAGAGTCATTACTGCTGTCGGCACTGGGGCTAGATGGTCGGCTGATGGAGCTGTCTACGTCTGCGGCAAGGCGTCGCTGCTCAGAGAATGATTCGGGGCCTGATGAATAAGATTGAGAAAAATTTGCGGATCTGCTATGATCTTGGAAGGAGATATCGTAGTTTGATTCTGGTATCGGAGACATAGACCAATTTACGGCGTTTTCCTCATCTTGCGATGTTAGATGGAGTGGGCCTGGAGAGGAGCTGGCCGTACAAGTATTTGTAGAGTTCGTGGCCTCCGGTTGAGGGGCTGGAGTAATGGAGATAGGTACTGCAAGGCTTGCAAAAGTACCAAACGTTTCCGCCTCCGGCGTTGATTGGTTGGGCAGGGCGATCAGATGTAAAGAGGTCGTTGGAGAGTTCGTGGCCGTCAGTTGAGGGGACGGAGAAATGGGGATGGGTACTGCAAGGCCTGCGAAAGTACCATACGTTGCCGCTTCCGGCGTCAATTGGTTGGACGGGGCGGCGGGGCTTGCCGCAGGTTTGGCAAGATTGTAAGTGGACTTCGCAAATCCAGGGGCGGCTGCGCTCTCATCTGGATTAGCAGGGACGGCGTCAAGCTCTGCTGCATAGTGGGCAGGGAGCTGTGTAGACTTCACCCTACCAGGGGTGGCCTCGCTCTTACCGACCAAGGTGACCGGGGCGACTTCACCTTCTGATGCCATTATGACAGGAAGGTGGAACCCAACTGCCGGTCTGGCAATGGGCAGACCAACCTGCAAAGATTGAATTAGCTCGGATGGTAAGTCCGGCCGGTTAACCTCCTTATCGCTTGTCGGCCGTGCCCTATTAAAGTTTCGTATTTCTTCTAGACTAGGCCTAGGTAAGGGAGCATCAATCTGGAACCGAACATTTTTCTCAACAACCCTCGAAGAAGAAGGTGTAGGGTTGAGGGGTAGGGAAAGCCCACACTCGGTAATAGGTGAAGAGAGGGGCTCGACTGGAGGCCCTCTACATGTCGCATGGATTGGAGTGTTCTCGCAATCGACAATCAACTGACGAACGACCTCTTGTGGCATCCGGCGTTGAAATACTGGAGCACTTTTAGAGACCTGAGGCCTTGGTCTTGTCACCGGGGTGGGAGTACCCAACGGCGGATTTGAGACTGGATCGGGAAACCACGGTGACTGAAGTCTACTAGGGACCTTTCTGCAAATGCAGTCTAAGCACCGTGACACGTAACTTTTCGTTGTGCTATACATACTTTTAAAATATACAGAGAAGCGCATTTTCTGAAGCATCTTGTCTAGGCTTAAGTGTCCAGCTAAAGGAGCTGAATGGAAAAAGTCAAGAACCTTCGGTACTAAACGTTCCGGCACTACAGGCACAACTGACACCTCGTCTCTGTAGCTAGCGGATGGAGAAAACAAAAAACACACGAGGCTATCTTCTATGCAGAAGGACTCAATGCTTCGCTCGTATAATGTGTATGCGAGAGGCAGGGCTGAGTCCTTCAATAGGCGTGCATACAGTGCCTTGCAAAGCGGGTCTGTTTTTTGGGCGATTCTGAGTTCCTGGTGACTAACAAAATTCGGGTACCCGGTTTGACGAAGGGCATTCACAGCGATCGAGGATTCGTTATCAGGGGTTACTAGCAGACCTAAGCCGCTCACACCCGGGTTCACATCAGAAGGACACCTATCTATAACATTCACAATCGGAGACATTCTCTCACTAAACAAACACTTATCCCGGTCCTTTAACCAGAAGTCATCGGTTGTTGGATCAAACATCAGGCCCGCTGACCTGATGAAAGGTCGTCCAAGCAAAACCGGGTAACAGAGACGTGGGACTATAAGAAACTTGTCTTCAAACTTCTGGCCAAGCAAGGTGAAGCATAGCACTATTTCCCCCCGGATCTCCAAAGGTCCCGATAATGTAGATGCCCCTTTCGAAAAGTTATCCCGAGAAATCACCGCTGATTTGTCGAGTTTTGCTACCAAACTTTCACTGATCAAGTTACACTCCGCACCCGTGTCATATAACGCGGACAAGTGAAGTGAACCGCAACCCAAAGCGATAAATGACAAGCTTGATGTGTGCCGAAGTGAACATACGAGGCATGGTGTTAGTGTGCTGGAATTTAATTCTGACTTTGATACACTTGAGGGGCTGTCCGGTCTGCGGTCACCTGATCCGCCCCCGAGGGTTGGTGACCTTGCCTGTTTAAATTTGGCCTGTGTGAAGGGATGCCTTGGGCTTTATCGGGACACCATCTCTCATAATGCCCGAGGCGCAGGCAATACGTACATACAGGAGGGTTATTCCCTCGGAGAGATTGATTCTCTGTATAGTTGGGCCTATAAAAGTTAGGCCTGTATCCCCTGTTTTGTTGGCTGTTGTGATAGTGTTGTGGATGTTGTGGGCGATCATAATGTGAAGGTATGTTGTGCCGCGGTTGATAATGGTTGTTGTATGCCGAATGATCGTGTACGTGATAAGTGCTGGGTGGAGCCTGTCCCCTGTATGAGGTAAAAGAGGCTTGTGTCTGGTCCTTGGTGGGTGGAGGGGTACTGTTTGCTTGTAGTGAAAAAACCTTGAATTCATCACTCATCGCTTTCTCGTGAAGGTCCCGCTTGGCTTTCTGTGTACGAGTGCGTCGCAAGATTTCTACACACTCAGAAAGTGAGCGAGGGGTTATCTTCTGAAAGGCGTCATAGTATGCGACCGGTAAACCATGAATAAATTCAGCAACATATACACGTATAACATGTGGGTTAGAGGAATCGTTCGCGGAGTACCCGTACTTTACATCAACACTCTTCTGAACCAGCTGACCGTAGTTATCAGGGGTCATCAGTTCCGGGGAGTATACAATACGCTCCTCGGCTAGCCTAAGGTCGGACTCACGGCCAGCACACCGAATTCGTAGTGCTTCCTCAAACGCGTCAAAACTAATCTTAGACCGGCGATCTAGCGTTTTACACCACGCTATCATCGGCGGCAATAGCCTACTTTCTAAGATCATAAGCTGCTCGTTCCAAGTTTCGATATCCGAAAATCTAAATTTTGCTGACGCTTGTTCCAACCAGGAAACAGGGTCGGATTCCCCATCAAACATTGGGATTTCTTTCGATACTTCTATCCGAAGCCTTACTTTAGTAATAGGATTTTCATAACGGACTGGTTGTGGCTGCTGTGTCGGGATATCTCTTTGGAGCGGCAGGTTATGGTCTTCGAGCAAGCGACCCGCAGGTCTCTTTTCAAAAAAATCAGACTGTGGCGTTTGATCTGTATTCCGGTAATTCACAAAAGCCGAATTATCTCCATCGAACGCGCGTGTTGCAGATCGAGACCCCCCTGCAGGAGCCTGGTAAATAGGTCGAACATTCTTCTGATGAAGAGTAAACCTAGGATCTTCCAGGGGCGAAATAAGACGACCCCAGGGCGAAGGATGAGGAGAAAAAGGGGATGTAATTTGATTAGCTCCACCTGCTAACAAAACATTGATTAAGTTGTCGCGAGCCATACCATCCCAGTTAACGGTCGAAGTAGAATATTGTGATATAGGAGCTTCATTCAGTTCTCTCTCACATACTGAACCAAGGTCAGTGTACAACCCCTCAGCTGAGAACGGGTTATTCGAATACCGCGAACGCGACATTTCTTCTTGTCGAAATGGATTATTTGGATTCATCATATATACTCAACGAGACTAAATACACAAAAATAGATCACAGAACTATGAGCTATATGAAATATCTGAGAAAATTGGTAGGCTTAATCTGGACCCAACAACAAAATCTGGCAAACCAACACTATATTGTCATGGTAAAAGAAGAGACAAAAAAATATCAACAATGTAGAATTATTGAATGTAGAATTTTAAAAAAAAAATGAAGAATTACTCGACCATTAAGGTACAGATAATCGTTAAAAAAATAACTGATATTCAACAGTCTGTCCCAAAAATATCCGATTCCGTACTCTCTATTTATAACAAACTTTTTTTAATGGCTAAAATATTTTGGGATTAGCTATATTTATTATCTTCATTACGCCGAAAATATATGAACTTATATTTTGAACTGATGATCATTACAGTTCGAACTAATACAACAACAAAATATATCTATACTAAACCTTGAAGACATCTAGATGGCTATACACATTGTAATTAGCCTAAGGCTTAGCCTATCTCTTAATTCTAGCCTAGGAACAACGTAATTTAGGCCTATTTTTATTACTATTTTTATAAACTTAACCAAAATACGAAACATCACGTCCATAGGCCTATAATATCACAAATTACCAATAATAAAGAAGCTACGCGTCTCGGCTTCGCCATGTACTAATCTATTCCTTAAATAAATGGAGAAGGCCTTAACTAATCTAATACCTCGTAACAAGGAAGGGATAAGGGGAATGGCTGGACTCACCATATTGTAGAAATCGCTTGCCGGCTAAGCACACAATGACAAGATACGGGGAGAGGCTATGTCGATATCTATAACTACTAGGCATATCAGGGAGGGGGACCTTGAGCAGCGACGGCACAACACACTGTTTCGCGCAGACTAGTCGAAGATCTGGGGTAGCCCAATGGGCATGAAGAATACCGCCACCCACTCGTGTAAAGACTTGACTACTGCCTTTACTTCCTACTACACTACACTCCTATAAATTATAGGCCTATCATCATATATCACCTTTACCTGTTAACTATACCTACAAAAGATTAATAATCAACAAAATCACTTATAATTAAGGAATAACGTAAGAAACTAAGCTAACTTTTTATCTATAAAAACACTCCTAAAAGAACATAACGTAGCACGTAGGCCTAACATAAGTTTGACTTGATTTGTAAACAAATAATTTGGAACCGAAAAAATCCGAAGACGGAAACCCAATAGGCAAAGAAACCTACTATGGCTACGTAACGTTCTTAATCTACGAAGACCCCTATTTACATAGCATCCTTCTAAATCTTCATAAGCTAACATTAAATACCTATACTCAATACAGCCCTTAGCCTACTGCGTTCGACTAAGCCTATATACTATCTAGACTAAACTATTACTGATGACTAGTACGTCTGGAGAGGTGATGGAGAGCCTTCTTTCTCGCTTCCTACTGATAGCCAAACTCCTAACTCCTAACCTAAGCTTGGCCTAATTATTCTAACACGTAACCAAATTAACCTTGACACAAAATACAAGAGCCATCCAGTGTCCATTCCATCCACAAAAACAATTATTAGCTACCATTCAAAACGACCCAACAACAGCGCAATTATTCCATCCCATTTATTACTAAGCCAGGAGTGAGGAGATAGTCCCTCATCGTGACGTATACCGAACGAGCGCGTGATCAATTGAACCAACCGCAGCGCGGAGCGAAAAATTTCAACCAATCGGGAAGCGTCACGTGACTTTCTTGGGAGTTTTAGAAGATGGTGGGAATATTTAGAATTTTTCGAGGAATTTGATTTTTAAAATTACAAAAGAAAATTCAGAAATACGGGAGGGGGATTGAATTGAAGCTAATTTTACTAACAAAAAAAAATACCATTCGGGAAGGAAAATGCCGTAATTTGGGAAGAGTTTTCGTAACCTCAGCGACCAGAAATCGCTGTAAAAAAAAAGACGAAGCATCCAGGACGCTCTGCTCACAATTAAAGACACTTAGCTGTAAAAAAAATCATAAAGTTCTGACGGAAAGGTTCCAACAAATAGTGTTTCCCTCATGAATGACGGTAGCCAATAATTGCAAAAGGAAATAACTAGCCAATACAAAATAAATAGAGAGGAGCGGACCAGACCTATATAGAGAAGAAAATCTGTCTTCTGAACCAAATGAACGTAAAATGAAAAACCCAGCTATCAAAATTCATAATAGGCCTATTGGCCAAAAAGCGATAACGAGGAAAAAAGAATTCCAAACAATCCTACAAAAATCAGATTCTAACCCGAAGAAAAATTTACCATGACAATAGAAAGGAGGGGGGGGGGGATAGGGTTGGATCTGAACAAGGATAAGACACTTCTAGACACCAATGTTATATCGTCGATGCAATGTAAATATAAGTTGTTCAGCCTTTAGCCTACCACGCAGAATCAGTCAGGAATGGCAAGTAGTAGACTAAGGCCTACCACAAAATATGGCAATACTCGGGCGCGCAGTTCATATCCGCAATCTTATCCGAGTTCCGACCCAAACCTATTGAACTAACTAATGACGGTGGTTGGTTGCCAGACCATTGCTAGGCCCTAGACTAGCCTAACCAAAACACATCAGCCCATAATTCGGCATGTATATGGGGTTTTATTGCAAATCCTAGGCCTATACATTCTCGTTAACATAAATACAAAATGGTGATACTTAATTACACGTATTCCAAAGGACTCGGTGCTCACAAAAATGGTAATCCGACTCAAAGCGACTGGCTTCGACTCGCTCTGACTGACTTCGACTCATCTGACTGAATTCGACGGAATTGCACTGATCTACACTGAATGAAATGCCGGAGCTTATATAACCTCGGTGCAGGGCTCGAGGCGAAATGAAATCAATGCTGTTCTCTCGTGGATGGTGATAATTCCAGATATTATAAATAATGATTATATTAATTAATAAATAAATAAATGAATACTAAAGGTGTATTCTAAGAATGAAGAGGGAAACTAAAAATAAGATAAAAACACGGGTTACAGACTATGTCTCTGTAACATATGTCGTTTTTAATGTAAGAGCTACTGGCAAAAAATGTTGGTGCCGGATAAAACGTTGTGCGTCCATAGTCCCCTCTGCTTTCAGCAGCGTTTTTGGCACTTTCTTGCTCAGGGAGTCACCAAAATTGATTTTAAGTATGTAGCTTGTTGTGGCGATCTTGTACTTAGACTTATAGCTTTATACTAGCTATATTAAAAAATGTATGAATATTTGATAGCTTTCTTTACAAAGTTGCCTTGTCCTATGAGTCGGCCGGTCCAGAACAAAAATAAAAATGGGTCAAAACTGATGCAAAAGTGATGGTCCAAAACGCAAATCAGCGATCGGACAACGTACTTTAGCTGCGTTCGATTTGAGTCCTCCTTGTCTCGGTCCTGTCCTCTTGTTACTGCCTTGTCACGGTTTAAACCCGTTTTATTTACCCTTGTCAGGTGAATGACGCAACGGACAAGCATCGCAAATAAAACGCAGTCGAGAAATCTACCCAAGACAGGACCGAAACTTGCTCCGAGAACATGTCATCATTCACTGATTCCTGTCTGACAGGACAGGGCACTGACAATTGTCAGCTGACAGGACAAATAAAACGGCATTAAGCGGACAAGGCAGTTAAATAAAACGGAGTTTGGCTGACAGGACCGGGACAAGGCTAAATCGAACGCGGCTTTTGCTTTGCCCGCTTTTAATCACGTTATGTTCAGAACCCGCAGTAGGATGCCAGTTAACATCAAATATGTATCTCTTGAGAAAACGTCACTTGAAGCGTGTGCATACTGAGGCTCGTTACATTAAAGAGGAACAGCGTTTGCATTCCCTTGCACAGCTCTTGCTTATTGCGATGAAAATAATGTACTTGTTCAAATTATGTACTTTTTCAAATGAATGTATACAACTATTTACAGAAGTTAAGGAACATTTGCTATTATTTTTTAAGGTGACTCGTCATATGCACATGTCCAGGAAAAACGTCTCGGAAAAACGTTTATGTAGCGGAAAGCGTTGTTTTTGTTTTTGAAAAAAAAACGTCTCAGAAAAACGTTAATGTAACAAAAAGTGTTGTAGCCAGGAGATCAAAATCTTGATCGGAATTGTCTATCCTAAAAAAGCAACCGAGAATCTCCCTGTCTATAGGTTTGAAAGCATTCAACTATTCAATAGCTTGAAAAAAGCTAAGCAAAAATTAAAGATAAAACTGAGACACTTTCGTAAACAAGAGCTACGAGCTCATATGGCACTTGTTACGAGTAGGCACGGCTCGGTTATGTCAATGATATATCTAGTGTTCGCTAGGTGTCTTCCCACCAAGTTTCATCTCGATCCCTCCACTCATAGCGTTTTCCAATATTTCCGGTTCTCCCCTCCAGCTCCCCCCAAAAGTCACCGGATCCGGTCCGGATTTTAAGTGGGTCATCTGAGGCATGAGGTCATTCCAAATATCAAGTTTCATCGAGATCCGGTCCCCCGTTCAAAAGTTATAAATACCTCAAGATTCCGGATTCCCCCTCCCTCCACTCCCCCAACAGTGCCCGAATCGGCTCGGTCATGTCAATGATGTATCTAGTGTTTGCTAGGTGTCTTCCCACCAAGTTTCATCTCGATCCCTCCACTCCTTGGGTTTCCCAAGATTTCCGGTTAACCCCTCCAGCTCCCCCAAAAGTCACCGGATCCGGTCCGGATTTTAAGTGGGTCGTCTGAGGTATGAGGCCTTTCCAAATATCAATTTCCATCGAGATCCGATCACCCGTTCAAAAGTTATAAATACCTCAGGATTCCGGATTCCCCCTCCCTCCACTCCCCCCACAGTGCCCGAATTGGCTCGGTTATGTCAATGATGTATCTAGTGTTTGCTAGGTGTCTTCACACCAAGTTTCATCTCGATCCCTCCACTCATAGCGTTTCCCAAGATTTCCGGTTGCCCCCTCCAGCTCCCCCCAAAAGTCACCGGATCCGGTCCGTATTTTAAGTGGGTCGCTGAGGCATGAGGCCGTTCCAAATATCAAGTTTCATCGAGATCCGGTCACCCGTTCAAAAGTTATAAATACCTCAAGATTCCGGATTCCCCCTCCCTCCACTCCCCCGACAGTGCCCGAATCGGCTCGGTCATGTCAATGATGTATCTAGTGTTTGCTAGGTGTCTTCCCACCAAGTTTCATCTCAACCCCTCCACTCATAGCGTTTCCCAAGATTTCCGGTTGCCTCCTCCAGCTCCCCCCAAAAGTCACCGGATCCGGTCCGGATTTTAAGTGGGTCGTCTGAGGCATGAGGTCTTTCCAAATATCAAGTTCCATCGAGATCCGATCACCCGTTCAAAAGCTATAAATACCTCAAGATTCCGGATTCCCCCTCCCTCCACTCCCCCCACAGTGCCCGAATCGGCTCGGTTATGTCAATGATGTATCTAGTGTTTGCTAGGTGTCTTCCCATCAAGTTTCATCTCGATAGCGTTTCCCAAGATTTCCAGTTGCCCCGTGCAGCTCCCCCCAAAAGTCACCGGATCCGGTCCAGATTTTAAGTGGGTCGTCTGAGGTATGAGGTCTTTCCAAATATCAAGTTCCATCGAGATCCGATCACCCGTTCAAAAGTTAAAAATACCTCAAGATTCCGGATTCCCCCTCCCTCCACTCCCCCCACAGTACCCGAATGGGCTCGGTTATGTCAATGCCTAGTCTTTGCTAGGTGTCTTCCCACCAAGTTTCATCTCGATCCCTCCACTCATAGCGTTTCCCAAGATTTCCGGTTGCCCCCTCCAGCTCCCCCCAAAAGTCACCGGATCCGGTCCGGATTTTAAGTAGGTCGTCTGAGGCATGAAGTCTTTCCAAATATCAAGTTCCATCGAGATCCGATCACCCGTTCAAAAGTTATAAATACCTCAAGATTCCGGATTCCCCCTCCCTCCACTCCCCCCACAGTGCCCGAATCGGCTCGGTTATGTCAATGATGTATCTAGTGTTTGCTAGGTGTCTTCCCACCAAGTTTCATCTCGATCCCTCCACTCATAGCGTTTCCCAAGATTTCCGGTTGCCCCCTCCAGCTCCCCCCAAAAGTCACCGGATCCGGTCCGGATTTTAAGTGGGTCGTCTGAGGCATGAGGTCGTTCCAAATATCAAGTTTCATCGAGATCCGATCACCCGTTCAAAAGTTAAAAATACCTCAAGATTCTGGATTCCCCCTCCCTCCACTCCCCCCACGGTGCTCGGATTAGGGAAGTGACTATTTCCAACTTAATCATTTGGGGTCCCTGATATGCCTGCCAAGTTTTATCGTCCTAGCTTATGTGGAAGTGCCCGAACTAGCAAAACCTGGACAGACCGACAGACCGACGGACGGACAGAAATTGCAATCGCTATATGGCACTTGGCCGAAGGGCAAGTGCCATAAAAACGTCACATAAAGTCGCAAAAAGAAAGTTCGAATAATCAAGTCCGAAGGTAACAGCGTTAATAGATACTTGCTTCTCTACTTGCAGCCTAAATTTGAACTGAATCTGACAGAAGATACCAAAATGAGACGTTTTTGTTACAGATAAAAATGTCTCAAACACAAAAATATGTTGTATGCATGCTTAGCTTTTTTAAAAAGTGTCACACTCTCTTTTTGAAAATAATGTTGCAGTCATAAAAAAGTGTTGTTCCCAAAGAGAAAACGTCTCAAAAAAACGTTACTTTAAAAAAAAGTGTTGTTTTGAACGGAAAACGTTTTTGTTACAGATAAAAATGTCTCAAACACAAAAATATGTTGTATGCATGCTTAGCTTTTTTATGGCACTTGCCCTTCGGCCAAGTGCCATATAGCGATCGCAATTTCTGTCCGTCCGTCGGTCTGTCCAGGTTTTGCTAGTTCGGGCACTTCCAGATAAGCTAGGACGATAAAACTTGGCAGGCATATCAGGGACCCCAAATGATTAAGTTGGAAATAGTCACTTCCCCGATCCGAGCACCGTGGGGGGAGTGGAGGGAGGGGGAATCCGGAATCTTGAGGTATTTTTAACTTTTGAACGGGTGATCGGATCTCGATGAAACTTGATATTTGGAACGACCTCATGCCTCAGACGACCCACTTAAAATCCGGACCGGATCCGGTGACTTTTGGGGGGAGCTGGAGGCGGCAACCGGAAATCTTGGGAAACGCTATGAGTGGAGGGATCGAGATGAAACTTGGTGGGAAGACACCTAGCAAACACTAGATACATCATTGACATAACCGAACCGATTCGGGCACTGTGGGGGGAGTGGAGGGAGGGGGAATCCGGAATCTTGAGGTATTTATAACTTTTGAACGGGTGATCGGATCTCGATGGAACTTGATATTTGGAAAGACCTCATGCCTCAGACGACCTACTTAAAATCCGGACCGGATCCGGTGACTTTTGGGGGGAGCTGGAGGGGGCAACCGGAAATCTTGGGAAACGCTATGAGTGGAGGGATCGAGATGAAACTTGGTGGGAAGACACCTAGCAAACACTAGATACATCATTGACATAACCGAGCCGATTCGGGTACTGTGGGGGGAGTAGAGGGAGGGGGAATCCGGAATCTTGAGGTATTGTTAACTTTTGAACGGGTGATCGGATCTCGATGGAACTTGATACTTGGAAAGACCTCATACCTCAGACGACCCACTTAAAATCTGGACCGGATCCGGTGACTTTTGGGGGGAGCTGGATGGGGCAACCGGAAATCTTGGGAAACGCTATGAGTGGAGGGATCGAGATGAAACTTGGTGGGAAGACACCTAGCAAACACTAGATACATCATTGACATGACCGAGCCGATTCGGGCACTGTCGGGGGAGTGGAGGGAGGGGGAATCCGGAATCTTGAGGTATTTATAACTTTTGAACGGGTGACCGGATCTCGATGAAACTTGATATTTGGAACGGCCTCATGCCTCAGACGACCCACTTAAAATACGGACCGGATCCGGTGACTTTTGGGGGGAGCTGGAGGGGGCAACCGGAAATCTTGGGAAACGCCATGAGTGGAGGGATCGAGATGAAACTTGGTGTGAAGACACCTAGCAAACACTAGATACATCATTGACATAACCGAGCCAATTCGGGCACTGTGGGGGAGTGGAGGGAGGGGGAATCCGGAATCTTGAGGTATTATAACTTTTGAACGGGTGATCGGATCTCGATGGAACTTGATATTTGGAAAGGCCTCACACCTCAGACGACCCACTTAAAATCTGGACCGGATCCGGTGACTTTTGGGGGAGCTGGATGGGGCAACCGGAAATCTTGGGAAACGCTACGAGTGGAGGGGTCGAGATGAAACTTGGTGGGAAGACACCTAGCAAACACTAGATACATCATTGACGTGACCGAGCCGATTCGGGCACTGTCGGGGGAGTGGAGGGAGGGGGAATCCGGAATCTTTAGGTATTTATAACTTTTGAACGGGGCACCGGATCTCGATGAAACTTGATATTTGGAAAGATCTCATGCCTCAGACGACCCACTTAAAATCCGGACCGGATCCGGTGACTTTTGGGGGGAGCTGGAGGGGAGAACCGGAAATATTGGAAAACGCTATGAGTGGAGGGATCGAGATGAAACTTGGTGGGAAGACACCTAGCAAACACTAGATATATCATTGACATAACCGAGCCGTGCCTACTCGTAACAAGTGCCATATGAGCTCGTAGCTCTTGTTAAAAAGTGTCACACTCTCTTTTTGAAAATAATGTTGCAGTCATAAAAAAGTGTTGTTCCCAAAGAGAAAACGTCTCAAAAAAACGTTACTTTAAAAAAAAGTGTTGTTTTGAACGGAAAACGTCTCAAAAAAACGTTACTGTCACAAAAAGTGTTGTAGCCAGGAGATCAAGATCTTGACCGGAGTCCACTGTCGTAACAAAACAGCCGAAAATCTCCCTGTCTAAAGGTTTTAAAACATTTAATTAATCAAGAAATAGAAAAAAGCTAAAACAAAATGAAAACAAAACTGAGACACTTTTGTAAAAAAACGTCACAGAAAGTCGCAAAAAGAAAGTCCGAATTATCATGTCGAGAGATGACAGCGTAAATAGATGCATGATTCTGTATTTGCACCCTAAATTTCAACTGAATCTGACAGAAAATACCGGAGTTATAAGCAAAACGAGACGTTTTTGTTATGAAAAAAGTGTCTCAACCAAAAAAATATGTTGTGTACCTGCTGACAGTGTGCCCTTCTAGGGTGCCCTTTCCTCTATATTTCAATCTACTGGTGAGGTGAATAATCCTCGAAGATAAATATAAGGATTAATTTAATTAATTAACCCAGTCGACGCTCTAAATAAAATTTAAAAATATAGCTTTTTGGTGTGATTAATACATATAATGCACCCCTTCCATCGCAGCCACTTGCGATGCGTTTAATCTGTCTGCGTTGCGTCGTTGCCGCGCGGGGGTTGCGTAGCCCAGTGTGAAAGGTTCAAAGTGTTAATGTGAAAGCGGTTTTATAGATGTACACGCGGTCCGGCGCCTCGCTGGCCGCTCGGCTCTAAGTATGTAGATACAAATATATATTCTGCAACACTAATTTAATCGAACTTCTCTTTTCTTTTTTTTTCGTGACGTCACAACAACACCACGGGCGCTAATGTTAAGTTTCCACCAGTTCTATGTGTTGTGCGATACTAGAAAAAAACTTCTCATTGCAAACCAAAACGGGGCAATTTACACCTCAGTACGTACAAGTAAATTGAAAGGCCTGGCCTAACTAGAAAATAAAACGGAGCATAAACCCCATGAACAAACGGAACTTTTGTGCACTTAGGCCTGCATTTGTCTTTCTGCCTTCCTTGGTATGTCGGATGAGGGAAAACATCACAGCGTGAATAGTGTGAAGAGTCTGTAAAGAGATATTATTTATTTACTTACTGTACAGGTACATTATGACTGAGCCTCATATGCAAGTCCTTCGACCATACGAGTTGGATGCCTTCCTTCTGTCTGCTCTCCTCCCAGAAATCCGAGACACGAATTTTACTCAGGAGTTAACAGTAAGTTATCCCCCCCCCCCCCTCCACTAGTCTAAGTTGACTTGCTCAAGAAATGGAATGAGCTATCTTTTCTTGGTGACACAGCGTACTTCTTCTACCAAAATAACTTGTTCTAAAGTGATGTGTTCTAAGCTCTTTATTTAGGGTCCTTTTTGTCCACTTCTTGGTATGGCGCGAAAGGGCACCTTTTTGGTCAGATAGAGTAACCAGTTTATGGAAAACTACTTTGTCTGCTGTTTTGCATAGCAGTGCGTCGTCTAGCGGAAGCGTAGGAAACGTGTAAGAAGGGAAAAGATTCCCGAGGTACCATGCTAGCGGAAGGTCCTTGTGAATGGCTATGAATAAAACATCATGGGCCCTTGTTGCTGTGCATAGATTCAAGCGCCTTTCACTGTCTGAATCCGCACTTCACATTCAGATTTCTTGTAGTGTAGAACAGGGGATATCGATCCTTCGTGAATCGGACGTGTTCCTGCCGGATCGCAAGAGAGTTGCAGTCGGTCTATGCGACACTTTAAGATGTTAGGGACAACCCGTCACCAACATTAAACCTTACTCACTTGTCCCTCCGCCACCGGAGAGCAAAGTAAAAATAATTGGGCGAACTGGGTTATTGAACTACAGTATACTAATGCTCATATTTGTGACCAAGTTAGTTGCTGTAAAGCGTAGCAGTGCTTTAGCGCCACCGGGACTCTTCGCCACTGGGTATTTTTCGCCACTTTGATTTTCTACCCATGTCCTAATGACGCGCTGAGCCTTGTTTAGTTACCTGAATGCTTAGTGAGATTAGTGACCTAGGATTTTTCGCCTCTCTTTTAACTCATTAAGTAAACCAATCGGCCTAGCAATTCGACAGGTAAAATCCTATGACTTTTTAGGAGCTTGCCAGAAAATTTCTTGAAGCATTTGATTTATATTTACAGAAAATACAATACAGTAAAAACACGAAAACTCGCAATACATCGTTAAAACTTGCAAGATGTCTAGTCCAAGTGTACTAAACGAGACATTCTTGTCGAGCGCGTTTCCGAATCGCAGCTTTCGCTTGAATAACGTCTATTTGTGTACATTCAGGCCCCTGTCCGTCGTGCTGTTTGGTGAGCACGAGTTCCCTCGTAGCTCGCAAAACCGCTCTTGCCCTACAGAGAACCTTGGGACAGGCATAGTACCTATTGTCTCCATTCTTGGACTCGTAGTGAAACAAAAATCTGTCACCGATATAGCGATAGTATCAAATCAGCAGTTATTCTTTTAATACTTTTCCAGAGTTAATCCCTCATGCCCTAAGTACTAGCAAGCAGTGGCGCAAAATCCTTCTGAGATTCTTTCGCTAATCTTCTGTAATCTGTTTTTGTCCTTTTTTACCTGCTGCGTTACTATAGTGGCGAAAATTACCCAGTGGCGAAAAATCATGGTGGCGCTAAAGCACGTATCTCGCTGCTAAGTACTCCTTCAGCCCAAGCTCTGGGGATCATATATAAACAAGACCAAATCTTTCGATGGGATCCCACAAATTTTAATATTTCATGGACTGTTTTATCGCCAGACTTCTTAAACATTTTACTATCTATCACTAATCAGCCGTTTAAAAATAAACATGAATGACCCCGTAGTGGTGTTCTCTTGCAAAGTTACGGCCAAACGGTCCACCTCCAGACAAAACTGTGACTTTTAGCAAATTTTCTGGTTTTGGTCGAATTACGGGCGAACTATTTGTCCTGCGAGAAAATAATTTTCATAGATGGATTAGGAATGTCTTTTTACTGCTACATCGGACCGCCCGTCAACTTTAAATAGAACTTGAATTTTCAACAAATGTTCCGGTTTTGCAGGATTCCTGGCGAACTATATGTCCGACGTGAAAATACTTTGTGTATACGAATTCAGCTTGTCTCCTTACCTATGTATCTGACCTCTAATTAACTTCTAGTAAAACCTTTTAAAAAAATTTCCAGTTTTGGCGGGATTCCCGACGAACTGTATGTCCGAGGAGAAAATAATTTGCATATACAGATTCAGCGTGTCTCCGTACCCGAATTGAACCTCTAATTCACTTGAAGTAAAACTTTAACTTTCAACAGATCTTCCGTTTTGGCCGAATTCCTGGCGAACTATTTGCCCGGTGATAAAATATTTATCATATTTGGATTTAGCATGTCTGCTTACCCCTAAATCGACTATCTCATTAGCTTTTAAAAAAATATTGTTGGCCCCTTAATTTGAAACCGCACCCCCAAATATGGAGCTACGGAGACCATCTACGAACTTGACCTGTCCTTTCACCCAAAGAACCCACACCGCAAAATATCTCATTCACCTCCAGAATTATCGTGCGTAACAGACGGATGGACCGATAGACAGACGGACTACTTTTATGAAGTCATTGGTATCCCTTCACTTACGTTTTGGGATCCCAAAAACAGAGATAAGATTGTATTCAACGATATTTCGCCCCGTCAGTGTTATCGTCGGGCTGTAGATAGAAGATACGGACCTGCAAATAAAAAAAAAGTATCTGCACTGTAAAAAGTTCTTCCGAGTAAGGATTTAAGTTAACTGCAATATTTGCTACTGGGATTAATCTTATCTCTACTGGGATAAGATTAATCCCAAATAGAGATAATATTATCTCAGTAGAGACAAGATTAATCCCAGTAGCAAATACTGCAATATCTTTTTTTACATTGTATGTATCGTTGAAGATAATCGTATAGCTGACTTATCCGTCGTCGCTATATTTTGCCGTCTTGAAAGAAAAAAAAACATAGTGTATAGGCTAGTAATGAAGAGGCTGTATTCGTGATGTAACTAATTTTGAACGATGAATAGCGACTAAACGAGCGATTTGAGAAACTCTGTTATTTTTTCTAGATTTCACCCGTTACGAAACGCGGCATTCAGCTCGCCACTTTGTTCATGGAAGGTGTCGAAATGGCAATTATGGCAAACGATGTCGCTGGATCTCCTCTACCCTGGCAGGTCGTCTGCCCCTGGCTCTACTTCGATGGCAAAGTGTTCCAGGCAACGTTGGCAAAGGCTTTCACCTCTACCAGCTACCAGGTAATACAGGGGTCGTGTAATGGGTCACCAAGACTAGGTATAAATTGGGCCCTGGGGCCGAGTTCCCATTTTCTTCTAAATTTGATCTTTCCTAAACAGTCCAAGTAGAAAAATTATTAAAGGACCCCTCGCATTACTCTTCAACTTGCAGTATTTTTAAATATTTGAATATTTTAAAACTAGGCTGTGCTTTCAACAATAACCCGCAGTTTGGGCTGTTTTCTTTTCCGAGACTCGTTGACCTATAGCGAAAGCAGGGAAACAATTTACATAATCGGGTTTTTCTGATAGAAAAACTTCTCGCAGACAACTTCGACAGCGTGATGCACATCGAAGGTAGCAAAACGCGGTAAGTGAGAAAATCAGCGTGGTTTTGTTAGAGGGGTTAGAAATTAGAATGTACCGTACGAAATTGGGGTCTCCGGGCTTAGAAATATATGGAGTGGTTGGAAGTAGGTTGCGTTAGTATTATAGGTAAGACAGGTCCTTTAACAACCCAGCCGTCTTGCTAATTTCAGTAAGAATTTTACCAACCAAATGACTTCCCATGCCATCAACATCGATATCTCTGTATTCATGCGATACAGATGTCGCCATGCCCTTTTTCTGATGATAAGTAGGTGACCATAAGTGCTCTGTTTATTGTGTACTTTGGGGCGGGGAGTGGAGGTAAAGAAGGGTCTACCTGTTCAGCTTGTGGTTTGACCCGATACAACCTCCACAAAGGGAACTGATCGATGAATAACTATGGCCCGCAAATACAGGGTGTGTAGCTACACTCGATCATACATTAGAAGCTGCGCTCCAGTGTGGTGACTTATATCTGGTTCTCGCTGCCCAAATGCTAGTCTTCCAGCATAATCTCGAGTGAGACCCTGGAAAACAGGATCTTTTGTTTTATACTTCTTTCTGTTTTCTATGTATTTTATGCTAGATTTTCTTCTAAAAAGACCATGATTTCTTACAAGTTTTCAACTAAATCTTGTATCACAGAAAATGTGAAAAGCTAGTATTATTTGGAATATGACCGTTTTCAATCAATCAATGAAGTTTTATTTTCCAAATAGCTTAAAGCTAGAAGAGGAATAAAATATTTACGAAATACACAGACACGAAACAAATTAAAGTTTAACTGAACAGGCAACTTATTTTTACATCTTAGATTCAAATACACTGAATTATTACAACACCTATTGGGGATTTTCATTCTGTCCACAAGTCTGCAGTAGGGACGTTGGGAATGTGGACGCTTTCCCATGGTGAATCCGTCCACAATTCGCCCGCGAAAATCACTGCACTATCACCATCACTAGCTAGCACTAGTTTTTGGCACTGCAGACTGCAGACACTTCTTTGTTTATTTGATACACAATTTATTTACTCGTTTGCTGCTGGTATTGTTGCCAAATGTTCCAGACACCATGGAGATATCACAAAAACGGGAAGAGCGGCAAGCACAATGGGATAATCGATTATTTGGAAATATCAGAAAAACAAACTAACGCTTTTTCATCGGGTTTTCAAGATTATATAAGCGAACAAGTGATGGGTAACTAGACTGTCGTATCCTAGCCCTTTTCGGTTAAACTTTAACTAATACACTTACTGGATATGAACAGAAATAAATGATGGGATGAAACTGTACAAATTGGGCAGAAGAATTAACAGGATATGGATAAAACTGATTGCCAGTGTTCCTCTCGGACTGACGCACGGAAGACGGGAGGGGAGGAGGGGGAATAGATTTTTTATTTCGATCAACAACAAAAAAATCTGGCCCGATTTCTGAAGAACGTGCGTGTATAAAATTGTACCCTGACTTACCTATACATTTTGAATCATCAAATGGGAATCTGAATTTTGTATTCAGTGTCTGCTCGACTCAGGAATTAGACGAGAAGAGAAGTATTCAAGTATTTATTTACGTACTAAAATTGTATAACACTGGACAGCTTCGTCTATTGGCCTAGAAGGAGAAGAATCTTGTGTAGGCCTAAGGAAAAGAATCTTGTGTAGGTTCTTGTGAGAGCGACCGTTGTTGGAAGCAACTTAGCTTTTACTCTTTCATTTTCTAGGACCTCTGCGACTATCGTAACGACCTCATCATGAAGCTGGAAAGACTGCGAAAGGCTGTACTGGACGGACTATCGAGTGATGTCTTCGCTGCCCCCATGCTTCCTAGTGCGCGAAGACCAGTGTGTACGTTCCTCTCTTCGTTAAAGCGTAAATGACAAGACAATCTTTTTTTCAACTCGGAACCTTTAAAGTTGCGCTAAGACTCGACACTACTTACAGATCATGTATTTACTTAAATAGGCCTGAAAACCTGATACAAATGTGTCATTCCGTTCCGCTCTCCACAGATAATGGATTTCATCGAATGAACTTGTTTTTTTGGATTTGTGGTGCCTCTGTGCGCCTGCCCCTCTATCCTTTAAATATTTTCCAACTACAAAGGCAAGCCATTGCCGAAAGATAAGCGCCCGCTTATCGTATCTAATCTGCCGGCTTGTTTTCAAATTCAAAATCCGTTTTCTGGATGAATTTTGGGTTGTCGTGCAAACAGAGTATATTCTGAACGTCATTACTAGAGCCTCGGATGAAAAAATGCAAAAGCCCTTAGATGGATTAAAATGTTTCAGTGTATACGAACATCAGATGTAAAAATAAGCTGACTTTCAGTTAAACTGTAATTCCAATGCAACTTATTTCTGCCACCGCTCCATTAATTCCTAAACCCGGAAAAACGAATTCCGTACGGTACATTATAACACCCCTAATGACACCTCACTGATTTATACACTCCTTGTTTTGCTGTCTTCGATCATGCTCCCTGCGACTTTTTGCGCGAAATTCAGTTGTCAGATAAAGCGGGTATCCAAATTCGTACGTATTTTTTGCCAGAAGTCGTCGGGCCGGAAGAAAGGATTAAAATGGCCCAAACCCTGGGTAATTTGTTAAGAGCAGGGCCTGGTTTTGAAGTAATCTATTTTAGAACATTGGAACATAGGCAGTAAATCGTGCGAGGGGTCCTTTAAGATCGTTCCCGTAGCCCAAGTAATCACTCGTCCTCTACTCCTAAGCAGCCAAGGTTCCTTCAAATCGCAGTAATATCTGATCTGCTAAATTTGGGCTTGGCTGGGCCTAATGCGTGTCTAGCTATTGGGACCTATTTTCGACCTGTCAAAAGTTGTGCCTGCGTTTTCTTGTTGAATGAAATCTGTCTGGTTTAGTTGTACCAAGAATAGATAAGCCAATAGAACCTCCGTCTTTGGTCCCATGCAGCGACTGTGGATACCCCGACAAAACTGAGCTGGGCTAGAGGTACTTGCGGAGCTTTCGAGTTGATGCCCGTCTACTTCCCTCTTCGCCGCTGCGCATATCAGAGGAAAGGAGGCGCGCTGACCCGCTCTGCAGCGCGTCACATACGACGGCACAATTATAGAAACCCAATCGGATTTTACTCTGGAAATTTCTTCTCCGGGGCTTTGCTGCGATATAGCTAATTGTAGAGGTAACGAATTGTGATGTTCCGCGTAGCTCCTGCCCTCTGCTCGTTTGCATCGGGCAGGGTATAGGGATCTATTCGACTACGCATGGTCGTATTACAGAGATAGGGAGACGGAAGTTTTGGTGCTTATTTGTTTTTGGTTGTACACAACTCATTTCGTGTAAATGAGAATAAGGGGAAATCGAAGGAGAAGCGGCTCCTGGGTGAAAACTGGAATAGTAAGCACTCATTGAATTTGAATGAAAAGAAAAATGGACAAGGAGGAAGAAACGAACCTTCAGTCATTTAATTGCAGGTTGATCGTTTGACTGCTGGTTCCTTTCTTTTTGCTACATTCTGACGAGGACTCTAGCCAAGAAGGGCCGAAATTATCGCTAGAACAAGTCTCTACTGACTCTGTTTAGCGCCGTCAGATATGATTCGCAGTCAGCTTCGGCTGAAGGAATACTGAACTGTCATTACAGCTTAGCATACGCCTAGCCGATGAATATGTGTGATTCAAGAAAAATAGGCAGTGTAGTGTTTTTGAGTTTCTTGGTCCGGTCGGTATCGGTTTTGCCGGAAAGGGGAAACAAATTGACCGCGTGGCCTACACGATTTCCGCGGTATTACCCGCGTTAGTTTTGTTAGACTGAGGTTCGCAACGCAACCATCGGTCAGACAAGAACGATCTTCTTCTCCCCCTATGTTTGACTAATTTAAAAGCATGATGAAGAAATAGAACCTTAGTCTTTTCTTATGTGGAAAAGCAAATACTGCGGCCCTCGTTTTTTGCAAAACTGTGTTTAATTATTTAATTTTTAATTTTCAGATCCAAACCAGAACGGACTTTTCCCGGTACAGAACGGGCGCGGTGGGCGGCGGCCACCCCCGGTGGCACGTGGCGCTCAGTTAGCAGTCGGCGGAGTCGTTGTCGGCTCGTGGGGGCCAAACCCCGGTGTTCGCGGACGAGGCCGAGCCAGAGGTCAACCCGTGGGAGGTATTTCTCAGAGAGGACGAGGTCAGAATAGGGCCGCATCAAGCAAACCTAAGGTAGGTGCCTACGGTTAAAATTGTCTTCGAGTAAACAAGTAAATATTGAATTTATTTTGTTCCCCAAAACAGCATTTGATAAGTAAAACGCATAAAATAATGATATAAAACTTTATTTTTCTACCCCATCCCCCAAACGTTGAATTTTGCCAGTCTATATACGTACCCGATCTCGTTCCTGGTCGAAGGACTCACTACAACTTTTTAATGACTTTCAAATATGGGAAGTAAGTGTTTTGGTGAGCTCCGAAGGCTGGGTAGATTCCTGTCGCTAGCTATGACCCACGATGAATTATTTTTGTAGAAGTTGATTTTTGTTTTGTTTTTGGAGTGTATGATATTTTGTTTTTTGTTATTGTGTTATGTTTCCCGCCATGGGCCTTGGGCTTTATTGGGAATAAATTCATGCATTCATTCATTCTTTCATAAGAATCTCAATCCACTTGGGAAGAATTGTGACACAGATAGGCTTGCGAGAGATTTACCATAGGCGTATTTTTGCCGTTCAACGAGGAGTCCCCGCGTTTTCGTTTGTCCCGTGGACTCACTCCCCCTATTCTCGCGAGTCCCCACGGACGGGGAATGCTCCGATTATCATCACCGTCATTAAAAAGGACTCCCTTTCAGATTCGGAAGGGAATCAGTTTTTGCTGGCTTTGGTGCAATGTAAAATCATTTAAAAAGAATCAAGATAAGCAAAACCAAAGATAAAGTGGATCCAGACTAATTTCGTCAACTGCATATTTTTTTATTTTATTTTTTATAGAAAAAAAATCATTTTAGAAGCATTCCCCGTGTTCTCGTTGTTTTCCGTAGGCGGAGTCCGCGTGGAGTGACTCCTTCTAATCTCGTCGTTCCCTTCGATTCCCCGAGGAGTTCCCGGGGAACGGCGAGAATACGCCTCATGTTCTCCGTTGAAGACCTCAGTAGTGGGAACGACGGGAACTCCCATAAGCGCCATGAGTCGCAAATGCGCTGTTAAATGCTCACAATGTCGTTAAAATCACCGATTATTGATATTTCAATCAGTCATTTATGCAAAACTACACTTTTGTGTCCCGCTTTTCTCAAAAGCAATATACTACGTTTGCAAGTAATATTTGTTTATGAATCGCTCGAAAGTATTTTACTAAAGGTTAACTTCCGACATCGAGGCCTAAACCTATCCGAGCCTAAGGTAAGGTTGATATTTTTTAAAATGGCCGGTTGCTATTCTGATATGAACCGAGGTGGAGGATGTTAGCTATTATAACTTTTTCGAACAGAATATTTTTGTAGGTAGGCTTTTGTTCTACTTTTTTGCTACTGAATTTTATTTTAGTGAAGTAGCAACTAATGCCTACTGCAGACCTACTAAAATGACTACTCTAGGGGTCGTTGAACTAAAGAAAGTAACCAAAAACAAAACCACGTGTTGGAAAAAAGACAAATTTGAGAATAACGACAGTGATCAATGCTGAATATCAAGCTTTTGGAAAGCAAGGGATTATATGATGTTTTTTCAGTTGACGAGCTGTATTTTCAGTGGAAATCTGATTGTGGTAAGACCTAAGACCTATGATCTAGGGCATAGGCTATTTGTCGAAGAGAGTAAGATTTTTTGGATTCTTTATGGCCTAAGACTGAAAGTATTGTTATTAATGTATTTTTTGGAGGTCAGCTTCGACTTTTCAGTATTTTAGGAAAAGTGCTTGATGAACATCTGCGGAGGCTGCTACGAGCAGCTACTTCTTCGTATCAGCGTCTCTGGAGGATGATACGAGATTGTATCAGCCTCTCTGGAGGATCATACGAGGTCGTGTCAACCTCCGCAAAAGTAACTGTCATAATAGAACTTCCTGTGAGACATAGGAAGATATGCTTTGCATACCTGTTCGAGAGAAGTTATGGGCGTTGCTTTATTGTTTAAGTTAATAAAGTTTTCTTTTTTTTAAGGCCAAGCCCGCTCCGAAGCAGAAACAGCAAAGTGACGATTTGGAATCCACAGACGATAGTTCAGACGGAGCTCTGGAAACCAAAAAGTAAGCAATTGCCTACCGGCTTTTCAAGGTCGGGGGGGGGGGAGGGAAGAGGTTAGGAGTTTGCCCAGACGTGCTATACTCGAGCTATAATATCTGCCGGTCGGCTGACAAAATTCTGCATAACTGGCTTTGGCGTGGTCACTTATACGCCAGTCTAATGCAGCACGTCCCTCCAGCTTCGCCCGCGCAATGTAAACAGAAACTCCCATGTGCCGTTATATATTCATACAGCGCAGTGTAGGACAAACGTCTGGCAAACTCTGGAATTGAACAGTATTTCATTTCGAAACAGTCAAAGAAAAGTTCATCGCAGAGTTTTCCCACAAAATTGTCTGGGAACTTCTCAGAAAAAGACTAGGTAATACCGGTAATCAGATAATTTTGAAAGGAAGTGTTCGTAGATACTCTGTAGGAGCCGGCCTGGGTCCAGCTCGCAATTATCTCTGGAAAGATTTGAGATTTTGCACTCCAGCCATTCTCCTTTATACGGTGCCGTATCATGATCGTAGGCTCGTGCACACAGATCAGTTCTGGTGCCGTTAAGGCTGATATATCGTAGTTTGAAATGTGAAACATATCATTTGAAATTCCAGTTCATGAAGAAGAATCGTTGGAGTGGTTAGATTAAGGTTTATTATTGTAGATATGCTTGGTCTTAAAGTCGCAGAAAGTTCAAGACCTAGCCGTAGGATGAAAGTGCTGTCGAGTGGCTAATTGTGCCACATCAGTCTATTGTCTGGTGCGGAACGTAATTTACAAGCCGCTTTCACATTGACGCGTCGTTGTGATGCGCTGCGTATGCGTTTATCTTGCGCTGCCTACAGGTTGTGTAGCATATCTTTCACACCTGCGCGACAAGCTTTCACGCTGGATGTGTATTTACGTTTTCCTTTCTCGGTTTCTTATGCTGAATTCTCGTTTCTTTCATCATTACTTAGTTCTTCTTCGTCGTTAGTAGGTTTTCCCCAGTTTGCTTCTATTTTCAATAAAAAATTTGATGCATATGCGTCGACGCAACGCAAGGATAGAACTTGGTTCTTTTCTTACGTTGCGTTTTATTTGTCTGTGTTAGCTCTGCGTTGCGTCGTGCTGCTCGACGCAGAGGTTGCATAGCTCAGTGTGCAAGCCTCAACGCGTCAGTGTGAAAGCGGCTTTACAACAAGACTTGAGTCAGGCAGAGTAATTGTATACGTTCTTTTGACACTCGCTCTCGTGTGAGAGCGATAATGTGGGTTTTTACGTAGCAGTGTTCTAACGCCACCGCGGTTTTCCGCCACCTTTTAATTCAGGTAGCGCAGGTAGACTTAGGACACCCACTTCGGTTTTTGGGATCCCAAAACGTAAGTGGAGGGATACTTATGACATCGCAAAAGTTGTCCGTCTGTCAGTACGATAACTCTCGAAGGGAGTGAGATATTTTGATGAAACTTGGTGTGAGGACTCTTCGAGTCAAGGGAAAGGTCGAGTTCGTAGATGGGCCCGATAGCTGCATATTTAGGGGAGGGGTTTCAAATTAAGGGGCGAACAAAATATTTTTTAAAAGCTAATGAGATAGTTGATTACGGGGTAAGACGACATGCTGAACACGAATATGAAAATCATTTTCTCGCCGGACAAGTAGTTCACCCGGAATCCGGTGAAAACTGGAAAGTTTGTTAAAAGTAAAAGTTTTATCTGATGTTGATTAGATATCCTATTTAGAGACATGCTGAATCCGAACATGAAAATTATTTTGTAGCCGGACAAGTAGATCGCCAGGACTGCCATAACTGCAAAATCTGTTAAAAGTTAAAGTTTTATATGAATTTCATTAGGTGTTCGATTTACGGGTAAGAAGGCATGCTGAATTCGTGTATGACAGTCATTTTATACCTGGACACATTTCACCACGAATCCTGCTGAAATCGGAAAATTTGTTAAAAGTTGAAGTTTTATGTGAAGTTGATTATGCAGCTATGGATGGTATGGAGAAACGCTGAATCTGTTTTTGAGCTTCAATTTTTGCAAGACAAGTAGTTCGCTCGGAATCCGGTTGAAACCGGAAATTTGGCAGGAACTTTCGTCAAAGTAGACATGGCGCAGGCTATAGGGGTAAACTCACTTGCTGAATCCATATTTGAACTTCGTCTTCTCCGATGATTACCACTGGACCGCTACAAAACCTGATTGTCTGTAAATATTAAATTTTGGGATCCCATTGAAACCTTTGGTCTTGTTATGATTCAAGAAGCGGATAATTCCCTTGACTGCCCTCAAACTCGGTCATTAATATATAATACTTGTTTGCAGAGCCGTTGAAACTGCCAAACCCTTCACTGCTGTGTCCGAAACTGCTGATCAGTTCGGTGACGCCGAGTCGACCTCCGCTGCAGTCGTCAAGACTGTTCTCGATAATGAAAATTAGACTCCCACAGTGCAAAGCGGATGTGCCCTGTGATTTGTTACGCGCATGCGTTCAAGACGAGTTGACTGTGTTTTTGACTAGTGAAATGGGCGATATTTTTCTACGAAACTGTTGAATGTGCGCGTGATTTGGTTCGGAGCAAGGGATACATCTGGAGGCGAAAAAATAATCGTTCCTTTATAATGAAGTAATTTGTTTACGTATGGGGCACGGAAGGATGTGTGGCCCTGCTAGCACCGCTTGAATTCCTGAGGAAGAGGTAATGATTGAGGATAACAGATTCAAGTAATTTAATGTTTGGTGAGACTAACCTGTTGCTAGGGCTGCACTTTACCGCTTTTAAGCTTAAAATGACATTCACGTGGGAAAGGAGGACTTCTAAGCACCCGAGTCTCATATGCCCTGTCAAGTTTTCGTTCTTGTTTTGACTTTCTTTGCTATCTGGTTCAATCTCTTTAGACGCTCTTTTTTGCGACCTTTGGTTCAAGAAATATGGAAGAAAATCAACAGAAATTCGGCATAGACCCTGTTTGGAGGCGTCTGAAAAGGTTGATTAGCTGTTTGTAGCTATTGTATTCTATGTGGCGCTTTCAGCTCACATAGCAGCTAAGGATACTTTACTGTTGTCACATATGTCCCTAATTGAAGCTTGTAGTTTTAGTAATTTTTCTTGTCTTTATTATCAGTTGGTGAAAATTCTAAGCATAATTAACCAACAGAAAATTAAAAAAAAAAAATGGGTGTTAAGCTCTGGTTGACCTTATCAACATTAGAAATAAAGTGTTTGCATTTTTTCTTTATATAAGATTATAAAAACATGTGAATCATTTGGCTTGGCAGCTTGGTTTTCTGCGCCAGCTCAGCCTTCTGTCCTTGGGTTACGGCAAGTATAAACTTGTATCTCTAGCAAGTTAAAAGATATTTGGCTGACTAAATGAAGTCCAGTCTACCTTGCTCCGACGAGCAGAAGTTTTTGTTTGCTTGTGTTGTAGTTTGCGTGTTAATAATAAATGAAAAAAAAAGTATCTATCCACGGAGGGGAGATGAAGCTGTTCGAGTGCCAGGTTTTGTCATTGCAGTGATTTTGTTGGAGTGAAGGAAGACTACCTTCTTCTTCTTTATGTTTGGCCTCTTTGGACGGGGTGACGCTCCATTTAGGCCTCTTCCCTTTTGCGGCCTCGCAGTATGACTGCTCAGGACTGCAATTTTTTCTTCTGGTCGAGTTCCATGCATCTAATGCACCAAAGTAAGTTCCTTTCGCTCACGGACAAAGACTCGAGACTTCAAAAGTGCAACAGAGCTGACTGCGTCGGATCTATAGGGACGTTTGCGCGTGGATGGCTGTAGAGCTGAACGGGTAATCCCGTCCAACAAAAAATTAGAAAATCGATCGGGCGTTGAAGGGCTGGGGAAGATGGGTTCCCTCCACGCGAAAATGCCCATTCAGCTGGATGGGAGCATATGAGTGGGAAGGTCCACACAATATCCCCGTTCAGCTCAACGCTGCCCTCGGAGCGGTGTTGAACAAGAGGCGTCCATCGAGCTGGATGGCCCGTTCACCTGTTCATCCGTACACGCGGAAATGACAAAAAGATCGACGGCATCCACGCGAGAAAGTCCGTCGAGTCGACGGGACCAGAGCCATACACGCGAAACCGTTCGCTATGACTGAACACACAGAAATACAGTGCTTATGTGGTTTATGAAGACTTCAGTGCTCAGGTATGGGGATTGGAAGGATACTGTAGCGTGACTGAAACCCGTACCTCACAGTAGCCTGCCCACTGGTACTGAAATAAGATCTGAAACCTCCTACGGCAGTTCGTACCTGTATCCGCTAAGGTTCGCGTTGCCAAAGGTGGATGGTTCTTCCAGGACCACCGACAGCTCCAACTCCGCTGTACTGAGCAGATCCGAGCCTAATGCATAAACGGCAGATCTACTACGAGTCCAAGTAAGGGTCGGCACCGTTTCTGTTTTTGGCTAAAAACAGAAACGATAATAACCCAATCCCCCTCCAATTCCTAGTTGTAATACGCCTCTTGAGTCCCTCATGTACCTGACGATATTCATCTTCGTCCTCCCAGCCCAACTACATAAGTACCCAAACTCGTGATCAGCGGAAAAAACAAACAAAAGAAAATGCTTGGCACTAGAGCAAGTATCGAAGAAATCGACTATATGTCTTGGACTACACAAAGAAGCCACATTTTCCGTTTAATTAAAGTACAAAAGAAAATAAAAAAAAAGTTAATTAATTTGTCCTAAAATAAAAATCAGAACATTAGAAGGTTTGATTAAAGAGAGATCAACATTATCAATAATACCAACACCGGTTGCTGTTGCTGTAGATGTCTTCATCTTCTTTTCTTTTTGTCCCCTTTCCTTCTATGTCTCAATGTATTACCAGATGGATGACCAGAAACAGGACTTCCATGTTCAGAAACATCATCATCACTGTCCTCCTGAAAAAGAAAATTGCTTTATACATAACCTTTACTTCTTAACTCAATTTACTTTAACAATGAAATACAAACTCATTTGGTGAGATTTCCTTATTTCTTCTTGAAGGTTCTTTACCTTCTGTTGGGATACTTTTATTTATTTTCTTTCATTTACTCCGCTTTTTCAAAATGGCGGGTTAAAAAATAAATTACTTACTTCCTTAATTTTGGTTGTCCTGATAGTTATGCCTAAAATAAATGTTTATGGAAGGTATTTTGCAGAAAAAGTTGTCTGGTATGGATTTTGGATTTATGCGATCATGCACTGTTACTGTAAGCAGCAGGGGCGTCGCAAGTGCATTTTCGGTGGGGGGGGGTGCAGAGCCAAAATTTTACCGAATCTTTCAAAAAATTTTACCGAATCCTAGAACTAAGAATTCCGAGCTTTAAATTATGGAACAGAAACGATTACGTAGGAAGAGTAACAATAAAAGGAAGCATGAACGACGATAAGCCAACTATTGTTTTGGCGAAGCCCACATAGAGAACACGTTGCCGGGCATGATTGCAGTAACAGCTACTATCTATTATAGCCAATAGAAAATTAAATCAAACGCCGGAGGCGAAAATTTTCGAAATCCATTTTTTTTTGTTTTTGTAGGCTAAAATTTAACTGCTTCTCTTACAAATTCTATCATTTACCGTTGATGAAATACTGAGACTCTTAAGAAGTCCTAGAAAACGGATGGAGCGACGTTCCGGCAGCAGCAGCAACTGTAGTCTAGTCAATATACTACCTATGATAACATAAAGTGAGCGCCGCAGGCGAAATTTTTGTTTGCTTTTTCCTGCCAAAATTAATTTCCATTCAAATTCTAGCTTTTAATGTTTCGAAATCTCAATCCTAAAACTGCCTTAAAACCCCGGTCAAATGACGCGCCCTTCCACAAAATAGAGAGCATTACGAAAAGTGCTGCAGGCGGAATTTTCGAAATATTTATGATCAGATTTTCTTTTTGGGATCCAAAATAAAAGTAAGGACTATCGATGATATCACAGATCATCCCTTTTGTCTGCGACCAGTGCTTCACTCGACCTCTTCTGAATTTCGAGGTTCGTGGTAACTTCCGGATCCTGGCAATTACAACGAATAAGTTACCGAATCCCAGTTATTGTACCGAATAAGTTTAGACCGATAGCGTGTTCAGAATTCTGTATAACCACCGTATCCCGGTTAGTATACCGAATTGTTTCGGTATCGAAAGACTACCGAACAATATTCATATTCGGTATACTTTCGTCGAAACTGGAACAAAGTCAGGATTCGTGGTTAACTTCCGAATCCTGGAAATTACACTTAATAAATTACCGAATCCCAATCATGACACCGAATAATTCTGAACCAATAGCTTATTCGGGAGTCTGTGTAAAATTACCAAATGATTTCAGTAAATTCTCTCACCAAATTCGTGATAACTAACGAATACCGGCAACTATACCGAATCCCGATCATTATACCGAAGAGATTTGTACAGATAGCCTATTTAGGAGTCTGTATAACTACCGAATCCCCGTAAATCGAAAAAATACCGAACAATTTTAGTAAACTTTTGGGCCTCCGGCCCAAAATTTTAACGAATCTCAAAAAGGTGGGGGGGTGCTGCACCCCCCCCCCTTGCGACGCCCCTGGTAAGAAGTATTGCCAGTTGCCTGGCACAAAATCACGCAGTGAAGCATCAGGATTTCTGAAAACAGTATATTTATTTCTTATCTAACCTACATTCTTCTGTTTTGAAAAAAAAAAGAGTTGCTAAATACCTTGAACCCCCACCATCAATTTTGGCCAAAAATGCCTCTGGTTCTGTTGCAAGCAAGACAAGAGAAAATTTAATCAGCTCTTTTATGATTATTAAGAATAATGCGCTATCAATTTTGTTTTAGGTAAATCACTTAACTACCAGCAAATTATGCTCTCTGAAATGACGGAGCAAAACGTTGTAACACTCAGCGGTTCAGCTTGCGCCACTCGCTGGCATTCAAGGATCTGATGCAGTAGAGAGGGTCACTACATTTTGAACCAGCATGAAGTAAATGGTGGTCCTGAATGAAAATTCTTAATATCCCATAAAAATGTGGAATCCCCCACAACCCTCGAGCTCTAGATATGAAATGTACTATATGTTACTAAATCCATATATGGTTTTGCTTTTAAGAGATGCGGACAGCAAATATCACCCAGTTGCGTCAAGGTGTAGGAAAATATGGAAATAATGTGCAAAGCACACATCTGGCAGCACTGACTGTAAGTTGACATTCAAATAACCACAGCTCTACACTGTCCTATACATCCACCTTAAAGTGGAGCTGGACAAATATTGATATACAGTAGATTTCTGTTTGTTTTAATGTGTGTTGACTTTGAACTTTGCCATGTTAATGCACCAGCTATTACTAAAGTTAACTACCAGGTAGCCAGAGTAGGTAATTAAGGGCCTCTGAAAATCCTGAATAGGTATTTTGGATCTTCATTTTACCATTTAACCCAATGCACTGTTCATATTTGAGTACAGTAGAGGTACGCTTATGTGAACAGTTACTTTAATGTGTACAGTGCAGTTTTGTGCTAAATGGAAGAATGAAGATCCAAAATACCTATTTCTCTGTTTTCAGATGCCTTAATTACCTACTTTGGCTAACTGGTACAGTTAGCTTTAGACACAGCAAGTGCATGAAAATGGCGAAGTACAACGTTAAGAAGCACTCACATATGCATACCCCTACTGTAACTGTTCAAATAAGCATAGGCTACCTCTACTGCGTATATTAACTATCATCATCATCATTTTATTTATAACCCATCATTGGACAAAACTGGGCGAGGCCCAGAAAAGACGGAGTAAAAAACAAGAAAAAAGAAACAACGGAAAGGAAAAAACATACTTCGATAACTTCGAACTCGGAACAAACAGAAATGACCAAAAGATGGAATAGAACTTGCTTCCTCTTACCACAATCAAGAAAAGACCAAACAGGAGCAAGAGCGAGTAGGTAAGGAACTGTTAGGCTACTATATAACTGAGATCGGTGTGCTCTACTCAGATACGAAACGTTTGAAGCCAGTAGTCCCCGAAGACGCGCCGAAAGTCGGCGGCGCGCCGCCGAAAATAACTCAGCGGGCCGCCGCCGTTCGGGTCGGCGGCCCGCCGGTAAAATTATGACGCCGTGTCTTTTTAGCTGATATGTATCAGATTTTCTTTCCATTGAGCTTTATCTTCCCTAGGCTTAACCTTGTTTGTTCGAGTTTTGCTCATCAGCATGTGCACCAACAGTTAAGTCTTCGATTGTGGCGGCAGTGCAAGAATGACAATTTCTACTAAAACTAGACCTACGTTGCCCGGGCAACGTGAAGTGTTGCGGCAACCTTTGTCCGGCTTCGCCGGCTAAAGTGTTGCGAGAGCAACACTTTGGTTTTGTTTCTTCGCTGTCGGTTAAATGCTGAAATTGTCAACTTATCGAAGCTTTTAAAACGGTATGTTCTAAAAAGAATAATCACATAATCAAAAGCTGTTCTTTAGCGTTGTAAAACCAACAACAAAACAATATCGGAAGAAGGCTATTTGTAACGTTTCAGGATTAAAATACCATAGATGACACTATTAATTATTACAAAACTACCTTATTGTTTTACATTACCGTATCGTTTGTACCCGTTGCGTAAACAGTTAATCCTAGGTTATAGCGATAGACCATCGATACAAACTTGCTTACTGTCATATTTACAGAAATCGAATACAATGTGCACCAATTTTCAAAAATTTCTAGCCCCTCGTGAACCGATCTTACTTACAAGTCCGTCTCCCGACATTGACAATAAATTCACCGGAAACAAATAATGGATGCACCAGCTATCAAGAGTTGCAAACCCCTCATCGCTGAAGATGATTATAGCATAAAAGCCGATTATTACTTACAAGTCCCATGCATGTCTTACAATTGGGAACAAAATTGTTCTTACCATCGAATACACCTGAGACAAATAACAGGTATACCAACTAGCAAAAGCTGCAAACTCCTCGTTGCCGAAGATGATTATGAGCTAACAGTCGACTGTTGCTTACAGTCGAATGTTGCTTACAAGTCCCTTACATGTCTCACAACTGGTATCGCCTATTTTTGGTTTCAGTGTGTACCTTACTCCTGAAGTTGTCAACCCCTTGAAACTTTCAAACTGGCTTATCTCATGAAGGATTTTTGTTCAGAAAATTTGATGGCATATATTTTGATCAGCTCTTCAAGGGCTATCGATTGCCCTAACCACAACAAAAGCATATCGGAAAAAGGGACTAAATTGACTTTGCAGTTAGTTGAACTTTATCCTTTTCAATCGTAGACATCGTGACGGATGAAAACTTGGAATAATATCCTATATAATCTAGTTGGTATTATAAAGCTATCCGTAACTTTTTAGGATTAAAATACCATAGATGACACTATTAATTATTACGAAACTACCTTGTTTTACATTACAGTATCGTTTGTACCCGTTGCATTAACAGTAAATCCTAGGTTACAGCGATAGACCAACGATACAAACTTTCTTACCGTCAGATTTATATAAATCGAATACAATGTGCAACAATTTGCACTAATTTCTAGCCCCTCGTGCACCGATTCTACTGACAAGTCCCTTTCCCGTGATCAAGTTCACCGGATAAAAATAATGGGTATACCGACTAGCAAAAGTTGCAAACCCCTCATCGCTGAAGATTTGTGTAGCATAACAGCCGATTATTACTTACAAGTCCCTTGCATGTTTTACATTTGGGAACCAAATTGTTCATCAAATGACAGGTACGCCAACTAGCGAGAGCTGCAAACCCCTCATTGCCGAAGATGATTATGAGCTAACAGTTGCCTGTCGCGTACAAATCCCCTAAATGTCTCACAACTGGTATCGCCTATTTTTGGTTTCAGTGTGTACCTTACTACTGAAGTTGTCAACCCCTTGAAACTTTCAAACTGGTGTATCTCATAAAGGAATTTTTTTTACCAAAAAATGGATGTCATATACTTTGATCAGCTCATCAGCGGCTATCGATTGCCGTCGAAGTTGAACTTTATCCTTTTCAATCGTAGATATCGTGACGGATGAAAACTTGGAAAAATATCTTATATAATCTAGTTGATATTATAAAGCTATCCGTAACTTTTCAGGATTAAAATACCATAGATGACACTATTAATTATTACAAAATTACCTTATTGTTTTACATTACCGTATCGTTTGTACCCGTTGCGTAAACAGTTAATCCTAGGTTATAGTGATAGACCATCGATACAAACTTTCTTACTGTCATATTTACAGAAATCGAATACAATGTGCACCAATTTTCTAAATTTCTAGCCTCTCGTGAACCGATTCTTGCTTACAAGTCCGTCTCCCGTGATTGACATCAAATTCATCGGAAACAAATAATGGATATACCAGCTATCAAAAGTTGCAAGCCCCTCATCGCTGAAGATGATTATAGCATAATCTTTTTAAACGGGATGTTCTAAAAAAAATAATCATATGATCAAAAGGTATTCTTCAGCGTTGTAAAAACAACAACAAAAAAATATAGGAAGAAGGGACTAAATTAACTTTGCAGTCAGTTGTACTTTATCCTTTTCAATCGTAGACATCGTGACGGATGAAAACTTGGAACAATATCTTATATAATCTAGTTGGTAATAGAAAGCTATCCGTAACTTTTCAGGATTAAAATACTATAGATGACCCTATTAATTATTATGAAACTACCTTATTGCTTTACATTTTCGTTTGTATCCGTTGTGTAAACAGTTAATCCTCGGTTACATTGATAGACCATCGACACAAACTTTCGTACCGTCAGATTTATAGAAATCGAATACAATGTGCACCCATTTGCAAAAATTCCTAGCCCCTCGTGAACCGATTCCTACTTACAAGTCCCTCTCCCGTGATATACATTAAGTTAACCGGAAACAAATAATGGGTACACCAGGTAGCAAAAGCTGCAAACCCATCATCGCAGAAGATGATTGTAGCATAACAGCCGATTATTACTTACAAGTCCCTTGCATATCTTACCATTGGGAACCAAATTGTTCTTACCATCGAATACACCGGAAACAAATAACAGGTATACCAACTAGCAAAAGCTGCAAACCCCTCATTACCGAAGATGATTATGGGCTAACAGTCGACTGTTGCTTAAAAGTCCCCTATATGTATCATAACTGGTATCGCCTATTTTTGGTTTCAATGTACCTTACTATGAAGTTGTCAACCCCTTTGAAATTTTCAAACTGGTGTATCTCATGAAGTAATTTTTGTACCAAAAAATGGATGGCATATACTTTGATCGGCTCATCAATGGCTATCGATTGCCGTCGAAAAAAAAATTCTACCTGTCTTAGTTCAAAAGTTGACTTTTTTGCCGTAGGCCAACTTTCTAACGTCACGACTTAGAAAGGAGCAAAGGATAAGCTCTAGTTTCTTTAGCAATGAGAGAACTTTTAAAGTTTAAGAGGCACATCTGATACCGTTACTCTACCACAAACCAAAGTGCAAAAAAAAAAAATTATAAACTCAGCTGAAATCTTCGCAGACATGGACAGAAACAATAGATGGCAGCACTTTCGGACCCGTGGGAAAAAGCCACTTTTTTGTCTCTGTAGATTTTTCTATTTATCACTCAAAGAAGATATGTTGGCTGTGGGGCCGGGTAACTGCCGCATATATTTAACACTTATAGATTTTAGTCCATCTTCAATTTGAAACTGGTGCCTGCCTGCTTGCGTGCTAGAACGGAGCTTTCCACTCGAAAGCAGAAACATCTTTTGATGAAACGAAAGGTTCGCTACACAACTTCAGATAGTCCTCTCTGACATAGGCTATACAACTCCACTTCACTTCGCAAACCGTAGGCTCTGGCTCGATGACAAGCAAAAACCATCCTTATTGGCCCCAGGCAAGAGTTCTACGGAGCTTTCCAAAATGTAACGTCATATTCATCAATCCGGCCTAAGGTCCACACTTTCCGTAAAAACCGCACAGGTTAGACCCTTCTCAGTTACCAGGAATAAAATGAAATCGGAGTCATAGGAAAAAAAAAAACAAACAAAAAAAACGAGGACAAAACCAAAGTGTTGCTCTCGCAACACAAATAGCGTGCGTGCTGCCTATCGGTTCGTCATTCTGTCCAACTTTTGCTAGTTCAGACACTTCCGGACAAGCTAGGATGGTGAAACTTGTCATTCCTTCTGGAGGGGAGCGTAGTTTCACTGAATGTTGGCAAACTCTTGAAAACCTCGATTGTTGGAGGATTCCAAATTCTCTAGAAATCCCCTCGATTATTGGAGATTCCCCGGTTGAACAAATTTTATTTATAGTACCATAGCAGGTAGCTTATATATTCAAGGATTGTATGGCACTTGCAGCCTTCGACTAACGCGCCACGTAGCGACCATGATGTCGGTTCGTCTATCTCTATGTCTAATTTTGCTAGTCCCGACATTTCGACATAAGCTAGGACTATAAAGGACCCGACTGATACGCAACAAAACCTTATTTTCCGGATTCGACCATCCGTGTGTGGGGAGGGAGGGGAAATACAGGACCTTGTCACCTGCGTGTAGCGGGAAAACGGTCATGGGTCCTAGACAGCCGGGATTTGAACCTAGGACCTTCGGCTTTCAAGGCAACTGCTCTGCCACTGAGTTACAGAGGGCCCTTTTGAACTTCGTTTGCAAACCACTAATGGTTACGAAGAAGCAAGCCGAAGGAACAGTGATCCTGCCGAAAACAAATCTATCTAAGCACTTCGCATGCCCATGTCACGGGTTTAGATAGTATAGATGGAATTTTACACGAGGGACATCTTACACAAAAGGTGTATTCTTGCCATTCCCCGAGGAGTCGCACTCCGCTTACGGAAAACAAGAAGAACACAGGGAATGCTTCTAAAATGGATTTTGATTAAAAAAAAAAAAAAAGTTTACGCAGTTTACGAAATTATTCTGATTTTTTGTAGTTAACTTTACATTGCACCAACACCAGCAAAAATTGATTCCCCTACGAATCTGAAAGGGAGTCCTTTTTTATGATGGTGACGATAATGTCTATGGGGACTCGTGAGAATAAGCCTAAATAAAGCAGCTCATTTTGAGCTCAGTCACTTGAGTAGTATTCCGTCTATGTAGTATCTGGTCGCATCCGGTCCAGACCTCAAACGGCACATCCGGGTCCATGGCATGTGTGCCTTCCAAGTTTCTCACTCTCTTTTTATTGGTCCCCATGCGCATCAAACAAATTCTGAAACCTCCCTCAACTCCCACCATGTCCACATGCGATTCTGATACGTAAATATCATATCTAGGGAATTTGCTCCTATCACCCACAGTGTCACTGGAATGGTGGCCCTTCCGGATTTGGATCCAAGTTTCATTGCAATCATTCTATCCACCTGGTTCTTACGCATGTTAAAGAGCCTCTCCTTCCATCCCACCACCCTGGTCGGATGCAATTCGGACACGCAAATGTTTCATCTACGAAACTTAACTACCGAATAATTTGCCCTTGATTCGGAGAACATCCGGAAAGTTTTCGGTGACACACAACTCCCCCCGACGAGACCGGATCCGGTCTCAACCTCAAATTAACATAACTAGGTTCCATGACCTTTGGACGCTACGAAATGTTAACCGATTTCGTGGCCCCGCCCCCCCCCCCCCCCCTAAGTCGGATGTGATTCAAAAATGTATGTCACTTCTGGAGCAACCACCAAGTTTCTGCCGAACCGAAGTACTTCCGGAAATTTTAAGGCACGCCCCTTCCAGCTCCCCGCACCAAGGTTGTATTCAGCCGGACTTCAAAATCACGCATCTGAGCCGCATAATCTTTGTACCGTCCAAGTTTCATCCCAATCCCTTTATTCATTTGCAAAGAATGTTCCAAAATGTTCGCATGTTCCAAATAAGGAATCCTTATATTCCATCGTAACATCCCAAAATTCCCGGAGTCCCCCTCGCCCCCGTGGTCCGATTTGATTCGGACTTATAAATGGAATATCGCTCTGCCCCTCTGAATCGGGTCGCGCGGATCACAAGTTTCCGTACTCCCCATCCCTCCATCGCCACATGAACGGATGGATTTGATCCGGCAAAGCACGGTTTCGCTGAGCATTTAAGCGTGTGATGTGTCATCATCTTTAGCTTATGTGGAGTGGATGTACCCAAAAGTGAGACAGATGGATCACCATTACGATCGCTATATGGCACTCGAACCGGAAAATGCAAGTATATAACAGCTCTGACAATTTGTGTTAGAAAAATTGCAAAAATTTGTTTGGAAAACTGAAAAATAGCCGCAAAAATGCTAAAATTCGAGCAAACGCCGATAAATCGGCGGCGCGCCGCCGCCGACCTAAATTCTCTCCGCCGCCGTAGAATTTAGATTCGGCGCGGCTTCGGGGACTAGAAGCCAGGGATGCATATGTGGCGCGGATCTTTCGAGCATAATTTTTCAGTGCTAGGTTTGCAGTTTCTTTCAGATTCGCTCCAATAGGCATACCCAGGTAAGTAAGAACGCTAGAGAAAGGAACTTCACGGCCCGATAGGTTTATTGAATGTCTGTTTCCCTTTGTAATTAAACGGTAAGACAACTGTCTTATCAGTGTTAAAACTAAAACCAATATCCTTATACTCTTCTTGGAGACGCTCAAAAGTCGAAGAACATCCTTGGAAGGTGCAAGAGAGGTTCAGTAATTCATCCGCAAACGTAACTAGCGATAGATCAACTCTTTTGAATATAAAAGTGGAATTTAACTTATCCTGTGCACCATTGACACAATTATTGAATAAAACTGGAGAGGTCAGAGCTCCTTGCCGCACACCTTTCAGGATTTGGAATAGCAGATTACCATCTTTAATTTTAGTTTTCAGGTTTCTGTACATATACCTTAGACAAATAATTACCGCAAAAATTCTGTTTATCTGCCCAGAACAATCGCAAGCCTTTTGTTCTTTAACTTGTCCCTTAGCTGAAGAGCTCCTGTTTGGCCTTTTAATTTATTATTAGTTAGGTTTTTCCAGATACCATGGTATCTGATACCACAGTCTAAAGTCGTTTTTGCAGTTGTTGTGGTATCTGGACAGTTATTGTGGTATCTGAAAAACTCATCTCACTTTCATCAGGGGTGGCCCGAAGCACTTAGGCCAGGGGGGGTGAGACCCCTCATTTCAACGACTCCTGGATCGTAATATACGACTCGCAAGTACCGACAAAATAGAACTGTTGCCACTACACTGCAACAGAGCACGTTCACAACCAACAAAGCGAAGCAGGCAAAATTTTTTAATCTGCTTTTGTCTAGCAATTAATGTGTTTCAGATCTAAAAAAAATTCCAAGCCAAACAGACAAGCAAATGAAACACCGTTCCTCTAAATAGAGAATACTATGAGCGCCACAGGCGAAATTTTTTGACACGCCGAGGAGCATAGCGTCTTTTTGCGATCACATTCAAAAAGGAACAAGAGCTAAGAGCTCATATGGCACTTGATACAAGTAAGTGGTACAAGAAAGAAGATGAGAACGTCACAAATACACTGCCATCCAAAAATGTGATTCGGACCCATAAACAGGGTATCTAGTTTTAGTCAAGTCTGAGCATTACTGGCATCGCCTCGGATCATCTAGGGCAAATAAGTATTCTACCTTCCCAAGTGTCAACCCAGTGGAGCCACTCATTTGGTCCCTAGACGTGCCACACAATTTCCGGTACCGGTGCCCCCTCCAACTCCCCCTACCGTGACCGAATCTGACTCGGACTCCTAAATGGATTATCTGAAGTATTTTCTCTTACCGGCTATTAAGTTTCATTCAAATCTGAGCGTTTTTGGGAACTTCCGATAACTCTCCCCGCTCCCCCACCGTGGGTCGGATCCAGTTCGAACCTTGAAATATCTCATATGTGGCATGTGAACTCTCTACACTCCAAGTTTCATTTGTATCGGCTCCACTTGTTTGATCCCTATGCGAGCCACGTCATTTCCGGGACTCCCCTCCAAACATGTCATGTTCCTGTTCATTAAGTTTGACTGGAATCAGAGCATAGCCTATCTGCAAATTTTGGATTCCAGCTTCACCCCTCCCCCCTCCCCTATACCCATTCGCATTCAATTCAGATGCCAAATAAGAAAGCAAGGCTGAATAAACTCGGTACTGTCCAACTTGCATTCCTTTCTGTCCATCCGGTTGGTTTTGTGGATGTTACCCCCCCCCCCCCTCCACTATTCAGATGTGCTTTAACACTAACATACAGGGGCATCACGTCTGCCCCCCCCCCCGTTGTCAGTAAAAAATAGCTGAATAGGCGCAAAGCGCCGCAATCTTTCTTAAAAACAGTTGATTTTTTTTTTCTAAAACAGTCAAATTTTCTTCAAAACAGTCGGTTTTTCGTATGTTGTTTCTTAAAAGATCGGTCAGTTTTTCTTGAAATGAGTCGATTTTGCGTCAAAACAGTCATTTTTTTTGCAATATATTCCTCTCACTCTTTTTCTAATTGTTGAAGTACTATCTCCTCTACAGATGTTGCTCTTGTTATAGGAACATACTATTGTATGTTATAAACATACTATTGTTTGTAGGTTGAAGTACTATAAATTGGTCCACGTAAGAGGTCTCTTCATGAGACCCTCAAATTGAAGCTGCTACGTACAGCATCATCAAGGAGACAAGCAAAGGGTAACTTTAGTAATTGTCTAAATGTTATAGAACATGATTAGGTCGCTTTGTCATATTGTTTTAGTGATGTTCCCTTACCTTCTTGAGTTTCCACACCCTTGCCAAGAGCTAAATCGAACAATATGAATCAACTGAGAACACCAAATAACAGAGTAAAATGATGATTAAAGTTAGCTGGACATGCAATTAGAATGCAGCTCTGGTGAGTGCTAATAGGTTCCATTGAGCAATACTTGACTGCTTACTGTAGGCTAACCGGTTAACCATGGAATGAATTACCATTTTATCTCGATCGGCAAAAGTCAACTTTTTGTTGACAGTCTGAGTCGACTGGATAAATTGAATGCTAACTGAGAATAGCAAATAAAACAGCAAAAAGATTATTTCAGTCAACTGGAAATGCAAATCAAACGCAGCTCTGGTGAGCGATAAAATGTTCCATTGAGCAATACTTGACCGCTTACTGTTGGTTAACCGGTTATCGGTGGAACCAATGACAGTTTGTTGTCAGTCGTCCAAAGTCAACTTTTTAGTGCACAATCTCAATAGATTGGATAAATTGAACGCTATTAGTCAACTGAGAATAGCAAACAAAACGGCAAAATGATAACTTAAGTCAACTGGAAATGCGAATTAAACGCAGCTCTGGTGGGCGATAATAGGTTCCATTGAGTGTTACTGACCGCTTACTGTAGCTGTGTAGAGACAGCCCCAAAATAGTATTTTAAGCATGGAAAATGCATGGAACGAACTAGTACCGGACCAGGCAGTCAGGTGAACTGAATGGCGAGACAACAAAAGATTCAACAGGGTCTAGCAGGTCAGTTAAAAAAAACACAGCTAATGAGTTTATCAAAGGACACCAGCAAGAAACTGACTAAACCAATATCAGAGATACACGTATCTGTGGAAAGTCCATGCTTAAATCTATCAAAACTGGTTGTAAAGTTAGAAAATCCCAAGAAAGACAATCTGAGTTGACTGGAAAATTGAATGTTAACTGAGAATAGCAAATAAAACAGCAAAAAGGTTATTTCACTCAACTGGAAATGCAAATCAAACGCAGCTCTGGTGAGCGATAAAATGTTCCATTGAGCGATACTTGACCACTTACTGTTGGTTAACCGGTTATCCATGGAACGAATGACCATTTGCTGTCGGTCGTCCAAAGTCAACTTTTAGTGGACAATGTCAGTCGACTGGATAAATAGAACCTATCAGTCAACTGAGAATAAGAAATAAAACTGCAAAATGACGATTTAAGTTAACTGGAAACGAGAATCAAATGCAGCTCTAGTGAGAGATAAAATGTTCCATTGAGCGATACTTGACCGCTTACTTTAACCGGTTATCCATGGAACAAATGACCGTTTGTTCTCTGTTGTCAAAAGTCACCTTTACTCGTCAGTGTCAAAAGTCAAAAGTCACCTTGTCAGTCGACTGGATAAATTGAACGCTATCAGTCAACTGAGAATAGCAAATGAAACAGCGAAATGATGATTTCAGCCGACAGGAAATGCGGAACGAACCCAGCTCTGGTGAGCAATGATAGGTACATTGAGCGTTACTTGACCGCTTACTGTAGCTTAACCGCTTAACCATGGAACGAATGACCATTTATTCTCGGTCGTCAAAAGTCAAATTTTAGTCCAAAATCTCAGTCGACTGGATAAATCGAACGCTATCAGTCAATGCAAATCAAACGCAGCTCTGGTGAGCGATAATAGGTTCCATTGAGCGATACTTGACCGCTTGCTCAGAATAGTATTTTAAGCATGGAAAATGCATGGAAAAAGAATGGAACAAACTAATACTGGACCAGTCAGTCAGGTGAACTGAACAGTGAGGCGACAAAACATTCAACAGTATCAAGCAGGGCAGTTAAAAAAAAATAGCTAATGAGTTTACCATAGGAACCCAGCAACAAACTGACTAAGCCAGTATCAGAGAGACATGGACCTGTGGAAAACTCATGCTTAAATCTACCAAAACTGGTCGCAAAGTTGGAAAATTCCAAGAAATCGCATAGACAGACTAGAAATTACATTTGTTTACGAAAACAGTTTTTTCAAAGCCACCCAATGTGACACTTGGTAATCCAGTAACAGTGAATTATATATCGTTTGAAAGCCCAGGCTTCACTTTACCTGTTGTAGTTGGCAGAGTAGCAGAATTCTATTAAACAACACAGAAAACAAAAAAATAAATTTGTTTGCTTTTTGAGAGCCCTACTCACTGAGAAGTACCAAGCCAATAGCAGAGATGAATACATGTGTTGAAAGCCCAAGCTTCACTCTACCTGTAGTGCTGACACAAGCGCGTAATTCAAGGGACTGACAGAGAAAAACAAAGAAAACACTTTTTTACTTTAAAAAAATTGGGAATTAGATGAGACTGTTGGTCTGAATTTGAGACTGTTGGTCTCGTTTCCGAGACTGCTGGTTCCCGGCGCCATTTTTATGAGACTGGTGGTCCGAAACAGTGAGACTGGTGTGTTCGATTTTCAAAACGGCCGTGAGACTGGTGGACCACATTCCCCACCCTGTAGTTTGTAATTTTAAATTTTTCCAGCAATCTCAGCTTTCAATGTATTTACCAATCGGTCCAGTGGGAGAGTGGAAAGTGATTCCAGGAATCACTTTTCCACAGTTTTTGCGGTGCGCTTCACTCGCTGGAAGGTGGTTCCTTGATCTCACAAAAGCCCTCCTATTATGTTGCTTTATGACTTGCAGTTGTTGCTGATAGCTCTTTACTTTATTCTGCAGTTGAATAGCTCTTTACTTCATCTTGAAGTTCTTCACTTTGTCTTTACCAAGGCCAAGCTAATTATAGCTTGGCAGGGTAAAGGCGACTATAAAATCCACACCTCAACTCTACACAGTGAAATCAACTTTTATGAAAGCTATTGAAACAGGATCAGAACAGGATCCACAGTGAAGATTGAAGAGAAGTTAATGGAAGAGAAAATTCATTAAAAAGGTACTGGTTTTATTGTTCTTTAGCACTACAGAGAGAAATTTGGCTTCATAACATATTGGTTTCACTACTTAATTTTGGAGCAGCAGGTTTAGTTTGTTGAGATCAAGTTGACGGCTAATTAGGCTAGTTATTGAATTTATTTGAATTATAATGTCTTAGACTAACTGAAATTTTATAAGTATCTCCCAATTTTCTAATTTCTTAGGGTTGTTCTTGTGACTGAACATTGATTTAGCCTATAGGGATGATAGTCTTTATGTTTGAGCCAAAGCTAGCATTTTTATAGCTATGACTGCTTTAAGTTTACAAATCTTACCCTGTGGTTCGAGTTGACTGGTTCACTATTTACAAATACAACAGCACCAATACAGGCTAACTGAAACGCGGCTCCCAGGTAAAGTCCATATCTGACAAGCAATTCTAGGGTAGTCTCAGTAGTGTCAATCATTCTTACTGTTTTGATTTACTTTTTGTTAGAAATTGATGATGGCGATGAAATTCTCTTCGGCTTCTTCAGAGTGCTGTGTCGCAGGTCAGGTCATAGGGTCGGACTAATGGAATAGAGAGATTGCACCATACTCGACGAAAACGGACGGAATCGTAACGAAAAAATTTAACATTGGGAAGTATAGGACTTTCAAATTTGAAATTAAATTATAGGTGTTTTGTCATCCTTCTGAGCCAGGAACTTGATGGAGATGTTAATTGGGCTATTCCTTAACCGTATATTTGTATTTTTGCAAAAGAGTTTCCATGGAAGTAAGAGTTTGAAGGCAGTTTGTAAACCAACACGGAGTATCGTCCTATTGGTCAATTATGACACATTTTTTCGAATCCGCATCATCGTTGACTAATAGGATTCGAGACTCCGTTTTTGTGTTGAAACTTTGAAGCCTTCAAGCTCTTACATCCATGGAAACTCTTTTGCAAAAATAGAATTATACGGTTAAGGAATAGTCCAATTAACATTTCCAGCAAGTCCCTGGCTCAGAATGATAATAAGACGCCGATAATTTAATTTCAAAGTTGAAAGTCCTATACCTCCCAATGTTAAATGTTTGTGTTATAATCCCGTGATGATGGAGTAGCAATATCCGTTTTCGGGTGCAATCTCTCTATACGCCGTTCCCCGACGAGGACTCCACTTGAGGGGTCCCCGCGTGTTCTTTACCCCGGGCAGGGGCGGTTCGAAGAGCTTGGGCATGGGGGGTGAGGACTTCAAAATATACGACTGGCTAAAAACACAGCACCGGCTTGCTCAAGAAATACTAACGTTCTAAGTAACAACAAGTAAGAAACAAATAAGTAACAGGAATCAGACGATGCAGTTCATATCAAATGTCGCTGGAGTGAAAACAAGCCTCGGTATCAGCTTCCGACATTTATAATGAACACAAACTAAAGTGAGGGCAAGTTCAAAGCTTACGACTGTCTCCAATTTACGACTAGAGAATTCCGTCGTAAAGTATGACAAGAAACAAGCCTTTTCATGGAAAATTCGCGGTTGATGTCATTCTGGCAAGCTCTAGCATACAACTTTCATTCTGGAAAACTCAGAACACGCAACTGTGAATCTGAAAAAATACGAATAGAAACTTCTTCGTAGCTATATTACTAGAAAATGTGATTTCGGGGTGAAATTCACGTTTGCCAACTGCCTGTAGGCTATGTCATTCTGAAAAGCTAAAAAACAATCAACTGTCGTAAAGACAAGCCCAAAACATACGAATGAGAGTAGATTCTCTGGATCATGGGGGGGTGAGTCACCCCCACGCCCCCCCCCCCTCCTCGAACCGCCCCTGATCCCAGGGACGGGGAATGCTCCGATTATCATCACCATCATCAGAAAGGACTCCCTTTCAGATTCAGAGGTGAGTCATTGGGATCCCAAAGCGTAAGTGGAGGGATACCTAGGACATCGCAAAAGTTGTCCGTCCGTCCGTCTGTCCGTCTCTGCGCGCTATAACTCTGGAAGGGAATGAGATATTTTGATGACACTTGATGTGAGGACTTTTTGGGTCAAGAGTAAGGTCGGTTTCGTAGATGGGCTCTGTAACCCTACATTTAGGGGTGGGGGTTTAAATTAAGGGGGGAATGAAGTATTTTTAAACATATGATGTGATAGTCGATTACGGGGTAAGAAGACATGCTGAACACGATGGCGAAAACCATTTTTTCGCCGGACAAGTAGTTGGCCCGGAATCCGACCAAAACCGGAAAATCTTTTAAAAGCAAGTTTTATTTGAAGTTGATTAGATGTTCAATTTAGGGGTAAGAAGACATGCTAAACACGATAGTGAAAACCAGTTTTTTTGCCGGACAAGCAGTTAGCTCGGAATCGGCCAATACCAGAAAGTCTTTTAAAAGTAAAAGTTTTATTTGAAGTTCATTAGATGTTTGATTTAAGGGTAGAAAGACATGTTGAACGCGATGGTGAACACCGTTTTCTCGCAGGGCAAGAAGTTTGCCCGGAATTCGGCCAAAACCGTAAAGTTTGTTAAAAGTAAAAGTTTTATCCGAAGTTGATTAGATGTTCGATTTAGGGGTAACAAGACATGCTGAACACTTATTTGAAGTGTAAGTAATTAAGTAAGTAATTTATTTTTGACCCGCCATTTTGGAAAGGCGGAGTAAATGAAGAAAATAAACAAAACATATACAAACACAATAAAAGACACTTAATTTTTAATCTTCGGTCAGGAAACAGTGGACGACGTCGACGTCGTGCATTTTCTACCCGACAACTTGTTCGCCCGGAATCAGGCCGAAACCGGAAAATTTGTTAAAATGAAAAGTTTAATTTGAAGTTGATTAGATGACAGATTTAGGGGTAGGAAGACACGCTGATTCTGTATATGACAATATTTTTTTTTTTTTTACTGGGACATATAGTTCGTTCGTAATTCGGTTGAAACCGGATTTTTTTTATAAGAAGTTTTACTTGAAGTTGATTAGATGTTCTTTATACCGGATAAGGAGATACGCTGAATTCGCTTCTGAACTTTTTTTTTTGGACAAGTATAGTAGTTCGTTCGCAATTATCTGGATCAAGTATTAGATTTTTGGGATCCCATCGAAACCTTTGGTCTTGTTGCTAGTGTCGGTACAATGTAAAATTAATATAAAAAAAACAATCAGAATAACAAAACCAAAAATAAACTGTATCCAGACTAATTTCATCGACTGCATATTTATTTTTAGAAGGATATTCATTTGGAAGCATTCCTTGTGTTCTCGTCGTTTTGCATTCGCGGAGTCCGCATGGGGTGACTCCCTTTACTCTCGCCGTTCCCTTCAGTTCCCCGAGAAGTACTCGACGAACGGTGAGAATACGCCTTATTTGACTAAAGTTGCTTTTTGGGATCCCAAAACGTAAGTGGAGGGATGCCTATGACATCGCAAAAGTTGTCTGTCCGTCTGTCCGCACGATGATCCTTTGGGTTAAAGTACAGGTCAAGTTCGAAGATGGGCTCTGTAGCTCTATATTTGAGGGAGGGGGAGGGGTTTCAAATTAAGGGGCAAACAAAATATTTTTTGAAAGCTATTGAGGTAGTTGATTTAGAGGTAAAGAGACATGCTGAATTCGAATATGAAATTTATTTTCTCGCCGGATTCTTGTGAAATAGTTCACAAGAATCTGGCGAAAACCGGAAAATTTGTGAAAAGTAAAAGTTTAGTATGAAGTTGATTATGGGGTCAATTTAAGGGCAAGCAGACGTGCTGAGGCCAAATATGAAATTCATTTTCTCGCCGGACAATTAGTTCGGCCGGAATTTGTTAAAGGAAAATTTATTTAAATAATGTTTACAAACAGATAGAAGCTTCAGTTATTTATTACAGGTTTATTTCCTTTCCCGAAGTTGAACCAGAGGATTGACAGCCTGACGAGGGCCCTTGCCAAGAAGGGCCGAAGTATCGCTGATGAAGAATCGTAGCTGACGTATCCGTTGAAAACATTGTTTGAATAAATGTTTACAAACATTATTTTAGTTGTAAACATTATTTGAATAAATTTTTCAAAGTCAGCTTGGGCTCAAAGAATATTTAAAGGAAAATTTGTTTGTTTTGTTGAAAATTTGTTTATTTAAATTTAGCAAGATGATTGATTTGCGGGTAAGAAGACATGCTGAATTCGCATATGATAATCATTTTCTCACCGGATGTATAGATCGCTAGGAATCCGGCTGAAACCGGAAAATTTGTTAAAAGGGAAAGTTGAATCTGAAGTTGACTAGAGGTTGGATGTAGGGGTAAGGAGACATGCTGAATTCGTTTTTGAGCTTCAGTGTTTTGCCAGACAAGTAGTCTGTCCGGAGTTTGGACGAAACCGGAAGTTGGGCAGAAGTAAGGAAGGAAGGAGATACGACGTAGGCTGTAGGGTAAACCATATGCTGAATCCATATTTGAATACTTGACAGCGCAAAACGGATATCTGAATATATCTGAACTTGTTGAAATTCAGCTGGCGTATTCGGTTTGCATTGTCAAATACCAACTTGGTCTTCTCCAATTATTACCATTGGCCTTAACCTGTTTGTAAATATTAAAAGTAAAAATGTTTAAGAAGTCTGTTGAAGACCAAATATCTACAAGACCGAATTGTCGGGAGCAAATATTAAAATTTCTCGTTCCCATCGAAACCTTTGGTCTTGTTTTATGTAGTTTCGGGGTAGTTTCGCTTAAAAGCCATTTTATTTGTCCACTCCATTTACTGTAGTTTCGAACCTGAAACTACGGAGTTCAAACTACAAACTACTTCGCAGACGTAGTCTGACTTTTCGGGAACAAGAACTCAATACAACGCAAGTAAGACAAAAACAAAAGCCAAACTACAAACTTTGACGAAACAGAAGTGAATTAAAAAAAAGCAACTTAAGTCCAAAACACGCCAGTGATCCTCAGGAAGAACGAGAAAACTTCTCACTAACGGCTCAAAGACAACAACTCAATCCTGTGCCAACCAATCACGGCGATCGTTGGGGACAGCTGTGGTGCCGCTTCCGACTATTCCTCTAGGTACACGGCGATTTTGGATCGACAAGGAGACTTATATAGTCATCAAGAGTATAGGAGAGATGTGCAGCCCAGGTGAACACAAGAAACTTTTGGAACTGTGGAGTTTCCCACAAATTCAATTTTCCAACTTGAGCGGTTTTGAGCCTGAAGAGGACCCTTGCCAAGAAGGGACGAAATATAGCTCCAATAAAATTCAGCTGACGTATCCGTTTTGCACCATCAAATATGATTCGAAGTCAGCTTGGGCTGAAGGAATATTTGTCCTCCAAGTATGTATAACTTGGGAACGGGTGATAGGATCGTAATGAAACTTGATATGTGGAAGGACCTCGTGTCTCGGATGGCCCATTTCAAGTCCTGACCGTATCTGATGAATATGGGGGAGCCCGAGGGGGGGACCGGGAATTTTGTGACACACTTAGAGTGGAGCGATGGGTGAAACTTGGTGGGAAGAACAAGCACGAGCCCTAGACACATCAGTCACAGAACCAGACCGGATTCGGGCACTGTGAGGGAGTTAGAGTGGGGGGCGGGGGGGGGGGGGGGGGGGGGGGGTGGAATTCCGGTGATGGAGTTCCGTACTTCCAGGTGGCACATCCAGACGTGCTAGGAAGAGGAAAATTGGCTTGAATATTATAAACTTCATATGATTGGCTTAGAAATAGTCAGTTCCCCGATCTGATGATCGTGGGGGAGTGCAGGGAGGTGGAATCCTGAATCTTGAGGTATGTACAATAACTTTTGAAGGGGTGATCGGATCTTGATGAAACTAATATTTGAAAAGATTCCCTGTCTCAAATGTCCTATTTAAAGTCCAATTTGATCCAATGAATGTTGAGGGGGGGTGGAGGGGAGAACAGTAAATCTTGTGACACGCTTAGACTAGAGCCATCGGGATGAAACTTGGTTGGAAGAACAGGCACAAGACCTAGATACACCACTGACAAAACCGGACCGGGTTTGGGCACTGTGGGGGAGTTGGAGGTCGGTACGGAATTCCGGTGATCGCAAACTAAGGTACTTCCAGATGTGCTACGACGATGAAGCTTGCCTTGGACATTAGACACTTGGCAAGATTGGCGTACACATTGTCATTTTTCAGATCCGACTATACTATGTAGACGGAATGCTAGCCAAGTGAATTTACCGTGACAAATCAGCTGGTTTATTCGTCACAGGACCCCTCGTATAAAATTACATCTACTATCTAATCCCGTGGCATGGGTATGTGAACTGCTTCGATAGATTTTTTTTCGGCGGGATCACTGTTCCTTTGGCCTGCTTCTTCTTAGTGGTTTGCGAACAAGTTAAAAAGCCCCTCTGTACCTCAGTGGTAGAGCAGTGGCCTTGAAAGCCCAAGGTCCTCAGTTCAAATCACGGCTGTCGAGGACCCATGACCCTTTTCGCGCCATTCCCCGAGTACTCCTTTTGAGGAGTTCCTGCGTTTTTGTTTGTCCCAGGGACTCAACCCCATTCTCGCGAGTCCCCACGGACAGGGAATGTTCCAATTATCAGCACCTTCGTCGAAAAGGACTCCCTTTCACTGAAAGCTTTCAGATTCGGAGGGGAATCAGGTTTTGCTGGTGTTGGTGCAATGTAAAATTAAATAGAAATCAAAAGAATCAAAAAAAGAAAGTGGATCCAGACTAAATTCGGCAACTGCATATTTTTTTTCTTATAAAATCCATTTTGGAAGCATTTCTCGTTTTCTCGTTGTTAACCGTACGCGGAGTCCGCGTGGAGTATCTCCCTCTTATCTTCGCCGTTCGCCTTGATTTTCTGTCGAGTCCTCGCGGAACGGCGAGAATACGCCTCTAGTTTGTCCGGAAGTGTCTGAACTAGCAAAAGTTGGAAGAGTTACGAACCGACAGGTAGCATGAATGCCATTCACGGTTTGGAGCCAACATGCATTGTTTGGTAGAAATTGTCGTTCTTGCACTGCCGCCAGAACTGAAGGCTTTTCAGTTAGTGAACTTTGCTGATGACCAAAAACCGAACAACAGCCTTGGGCCTAAGGAAAATAAAGCTCAATGGAAACAGAATTTGATAAATATCACCTAAAAAGATATGGCGTCAGAATTTTACCGGCGGGCCGCCGCACGGCTTTGGGGAATATGCCCACTCTCACAATGACGACTCTCAGAAAGTCCACGATCAAAGTGCCCACGATTCAAAATGACCACGATTCAGAAATTCCATAAGAAACTGGTCTAGTATGAAGGTAAGAACTAAAAATAACGGTTTATAAGATCGCTGTTTGAGATTCAGTTTGTTTTTTCAGAATTCGGATTTATAGTCATCATATTATAATTAAGATTATACTAGTTTAACACACCATGCACAATTATCGCCATTATGATATTCAGTCTACTCTTTTCGTTGTTCTCTCATCCCTAATTCCAGTTTACTACGGACTGGAAACCTCAAATAAATCAATCGTGGTAATACAGAACATGAGCTGTGGTCATTTTCAGTCACAGTCATTTATAGTCGTGGGCATTTTGAATCGTAGGCATTATGAGAGTTAGCTTTTGAAAGTGAGCTGAAACCTGGCTGAAACCGCATGAAAATAACTGGCTTTCATATTTAGGCGGATTACATTACTATTAATGCTCACAGCTTACCACTGTGCGAAACAGCCATTAGCCTACCGAAGAAGAAAAAGAAGAGGCCGAAATGGAGCATTTGCTGTCAGGAGCGGCCATACTGGGTCCATACTACTGAAGAAGCGGTACTGTACTGTATTTCTTTTATACTTTTTGTGCGAGCACTAACAGCTTCGCAGAAGAAAGTTATTCGGAGTTGGCAACAGAGGAACTCCATGTTTAAAAATGGCGGATGATCATCGAAAAGGTAAACAAAAGGTCTTTATTTTCGTTTTTGGTGTTATTCTGTGTAGTTCCAAGGTAAAGTGAGAGCTGGAGCTTTGAAAAATTGTTATAAATTAACCCAAGGCCTGGAAATGCCTGAGTGTTATTGGCTTGCAAAGTTTAAATTGCCAGTTAACAGTTTCATGTAATTTAAATTGGCCTTCTGTTATTAAACAAAGCCCTATTTCTCACATTGCCAGTGCTGACAGAAATTTATTAGTGAGTTCTATTACTGAAAACAGCTTAAGGATCATGTGCTGTTTCAGTCTAACTTCAGTTGACCTGCAGCGTGCCTGCAGCTGATCAGTTAAGACTTAAGTTATAAACTCATAATGCCCACAGGCTCTAAATGCCTATGACTCGAAATGTCCATGGTTAATCAGTCTACCACAAATCCCTGATTTTGGGAAAGCCTATGCCAAACGCTGGGTATGTCCAGTGTTTGGTATACCCTATGCCTAACGCTGGATACACTATGCCAAATGCTGGATACTGTGACCCAATAAAATATTGATGATTTGAGTGAAGCTCAGAAATCAACCAATCAGAACTCATCTGTAGTGAGGTAGGTCAGGGTTAGGGTGCCAACACCTATCCAACGTTTGGCATAGGGTATCCAGCGTTAGGCATAGGCTATGCCAAACGTTAGATATACCCAGCGTTTGGCATAGGGTACCCAAAAATCAGGGATTTGTGGTTGACTGTGGTTAATAACGCCCAAGACTGAATTATTTGGGGTGTTTGGGCCATAGATAGTAAATGGGTATTAGGGGTGAATCATCAGTAATGGAAGGAATAGACAAAGTACATCAGAATGTCAATAATCATTTTAAACTGATATAATTGCATTTATAATTTAATATATTATTCTGAATCTTTTTATCCAAACTGTTATCTTATAACAGTTATTGTTAATTATGGAAGAGTCTTTATGGTAACTATCCTAGTTCCAGAACGTCCTACCTCTCAATGAGTTTGATGTTGGGAAAAAGTAAAAACCTCCGACTTCTGGTTGCATGCCGGGATGATATTTTGAAATTTGCGCTTATTACGATAGACTAATGGTGCATTTTTGTCCTTACTCGTTGTGTTCCTCCATAAACTTGCACTCGAAGTGAAGTAAAGAACCCAAATGTAAATCTGATACTTAAAAAGAGCTCTTCTGCAATTCGTTTGGTTCCGTTTTGGCAAGTTTTCTTATGATAAACTTTGATACTGTTCAAAACAGACCAGCTTGAAGCTTTCGCACATCAACCAGCTGCCCAGAAATGCCTGATACCAACAAATGGGGTATTGAGCTGTAAAGGCTAAAGCCAGCAGGGCTTGAAATTGCAGCATTGTGTGCCGAAGAGAAAAGCCCACTAAATCATCACCCCTGCACATGAGGATGAGTCTTTATCTGGGTTGACAAAATGCAAGTTTCAATGGTAAAAGCTAGATGAGCTGTGACCTGCTAAAAGGTGGAAGAGTTATGTCCTGGCGTTGGGCTGCAGTGGTTGGAGTGCACAACCAAAAAATGGAGAAACTCCCACCAAATTATCGCACGTGGTAAAATTAAAAAAATTCAGATGTAACTATGTCAGGGCTTGGGCAGTAAAGGTACCTATGCTAGAACCCACCAAGCAAAAAACCAAGAACTACCAAATGTTCACCTAAGTAAAATGTATAAAACCGTTCCAGAAGTTTAAATTGATGTTTATCAGCTGATTGGTGATAATAGTTATTATAGCTTCTTTCTGAGTAATAAAAAATGTCTAGGGCTTGGCTAGAGTGTACAGCGATGCCAAAAGAGATCTGGTCTGCTTTCACTGGTAATGCCCGTCTCATTCAAAGCAGTACCATTTCTTGTTGCTATTATAGTGGGTGGTTATTTGGAGGGAGTTTCTCGAGTTTTAAGTGAGGATGTGCATTGCTTGGGCGAATCAAGGACTCAGCCCAATGCCCGGACATATTAGCTCATCCCAATTTTTCGTGTATTTGAATGCTGGTGATGATTTAGTGGCCATTTCTCTATTTCCCACTTGGGCATTTCAGGCACTGCAACCCTTACCACCCAATGCACAGACATAGTTGCTCATCAAAATTTTAGTGAATTTTAATGCTCGTGGTGATTTCGTTGGCATTTTTCTGATTTTTGATTAGATGTTTCAAGCACTGTCGCCCTTACCACCAAAAGCCGATGGAAAAGGCGAAAGTCGGCATTTGCCATTTTGACAAAAAGGAAATTGTCAAACAGTTCCTAGGACCATTTACAAAAACTTTTCTAGCTTTTAGCTATTCAGATTAAACTTGATTGATTTAAAAAAAAAAAAACGCAAAAAAAGTAAAAAGCCGTCTTAAAGTCGAACTGGGCTCTTTTGGGTGGCTGGGCGGTGGGCGAAAACTTCAAGCTGGTGGAAAGAGGGCATCTTTCTTTACAAAACCTATATAACCTTTTAGTGATGTCACTTCCTGTATTGTTCCAAAAACGGTTGCATGTGTGTTTCAGTTTCCAAACAAAATCCTTGAGTCCCTACATCCTTGGTTTCTGCCAGTTTTTTAGTTTCATCATTTAGGAATGATCTAATACATTGTTTATTAAGTAATTTTGCTTATCGTTCACGCTTTTCCGAAAACTGAAAGACTGGACTTCGATCCAAACAACAAATTTTCGGTCCCCCAACAGTCAAAGAAAACTCGTTATGAAAAAAAAATCCTGGTTCTCGAACATACAGTTTATGAATCCGAGTGAGGAGAATATGTGGGACAAAGGTTTGGGCAGTGTTATGCCAATTACTTCTATGTTTTACTTGAGCACAAGTACCAAGTACACCAGATGGGCCCGTAGTCTACTATTTAATGTGAGGGAGTGGGTGAAACGTGCAAGAAACAGCTCTGGACAGCTAAGTTGCAAGGACAGCCAAAACATCAGTTAGTTGATCTTTCGAGATCACCCTATAATAGCCGCATTTGTTTACATTGTTAGACAAAAACCGGCTGTTTTAATTAAATGGCCGTTGAGGTTGTCATTCCAATATCAATGAGATGGAGGTATGTTAATTGTTATAACTTTGTCAAAGAGAAATCCTCTCTGTAGGCTGATATGACTTCAAATCATCCTCTCTGGATGATGATATGACTTATTTCATCATCCCATTTCTGCTGCTAATTTTCTGTGTGAAGATTACCGTAATAAAACAGACCATGGGTCATAGGAGGGTATGCATTACGTATCTGTTTAAGAAAAGATATAATTGGTTAGCATGTTTAATTGTTTTTCGAGAATATTGAGAATTCCCACCTAATTACCGAACCAAGATGTTGAAACTGACCTTCCGCTTTAGTTTGTTGTCTCAGGAATGACAAATGAAACAGCAATTCAACTGAATAAAGAAAACCTCTTATTTTTTGCCAATTCAACGCTGTACATTAACAGCGTTATAAAGAAAGCGCTTGTAGTAAAAAGACGGTTGGAATGACGAAAACGAACGCAGCTAATCTTCATTAACTGTTACACAGGTGCTACAGCTATGAAGACATGAGTGCCATTTGAAAACTGAACCGGCAGTCAGTTACGGTCTTTATTCTACTCTATAATTGTGATGAAAAATTTGGGAACTGGAATGTAGGCTCCGAAAATTGGTATCCTGAACGGTTTTCTGATCTCTTGGCGTTCAGAAACTGGGACAGGCTACTGCGGTTCTGAAAAATGCTGTTACAACCATACACTTGACAGTAGAAAGGTGGCACAATCCAGTAAGTAAGCCAGCTTCACAGTACATGATCAGTTGATGGGAGTTTTCTTCTATCTGCTCGGTGAAATCATAGCAATTTTAAAAAAGAAATCTGCCTGTAAGTGTGAAAATCCTTCGGGAACCCTACCTTAGTTGCGCCTAGTTTTGCTTTCTGTGTTGGAAATGAGATTTCTGCTGTACTTTCACACAAAAACTCTTATGATTACCTTAAGTCGCACTTGCAAGGGGAAGGTAATACTGTTGTGCCTAGCTCGGTGATGGATGGAGAGGGCCTAATTTAAGGAATCCAATGCAGTTTTCTAAGGATTCCGAGTCCAGTCTTTGTCAACTGATGACTTGAAGGCCTCCACACTATCTGCCATGACATTGTTTTGACTGAGATTATTTTATAGCTGTACTACTTGATTAGTAACAAATTGGGTTGCTTCTTGGTTGTAGCTCTCTTCCGGAAAAACTTCTTGGAGTGTCCACGGGTTCTGTTCTAGCTAGAACAGGTTGGTTTCTGTCTCCAAGAGTTTGTGTGCCACAATGACGTCACCACGTCTGCGACGGTAGCAAAGGGTTGGCAGGTTTTACTTCGTTAATCTTGTTTGATAATCCAAGGTGCTTTATCCTTTGATGCATTTAGTGGCTCTTGTTTGTACCGACTCGAGTGCTGCCTGATCCCCCTTGTTTATTTGTTTTGCTATGCACATCCCAAATTCGACCCCTTTTGGTCTTACCAGGCCTTTGTGTAGCTTGGTTATTACTCGTGGGGATTGTGAGCTAAATGTCATCAGGCCAAGGGTCTGAAAGGATTTTGCAACTAATGCTTGTGTGTGTTGGCTGAACTTGAGGTCTTCGTCTACCAGAATGCCCAGGTCTTTCTCTTGTCTTGTGGAGATTATTTCCTGTCTAGTGCCATTTTTGCTAGTCATGGAGTATGTGTGTCTTTGGTTTTTCCTGAAGTGTAATGATCTTCACTTCTGGACGTTGAACTCTAGTCGCCAGGCTGTTGCCCATTTTGAGAAGTTTTCCAGGTCACACTGAAGGCTGGTGATTTTGGTGAAGCTATCTACAGGACCTATGATTTTTTAGTTGTTGGCATATAGGCTGGTCTTATTTCTGATAACTCTAGGGGCATCGTTAATAAAGATATTAAAGAGTGTTGAGCGCAGAACCGTGCCCTGCAGGACTCCACTGTTACTCTATCCTGAGAAGAATTCCATACCTTGGTCTCCATAGGTATATCTTAACGGCCTGAGTTCTTTCTGTCAAAAATTGCATGATCCAGTCTATGACATCTTGATGTATTCCGATCCTCTCCAGTTTTATCTTCAGCCTTTTATGGCAAACTCTATCGGATGCTTTTGCAAAGTCGAGTAGAATGAGGTCAACTGGTAGATTCTGATCGAGCAGGCCAGTTACATAATCGTAAGCATCAATAAGGTTTCTTTCGGTAGAACGTTTTGGGCGAAATCCATGTTGGCACTGTGTTAGCAGATCGTTGTCAGTAAGGTCTCTCAAAGCAGATCAACAAACAATAGAATATTTATCTTCAGTACCTTTTTCATGGTTATCCGGCCCCTTGTAATCTTGTTGTCCCTTGTCCCAGGATCATTTTGGCCTACCCTGTGGTTTTGAGCTGTCTGCATTTTGAACCAGGGCGACCTTAGTATCTCCCATAGGCATTTTGAATTTTCGGCTTTTTTAGCCAACCGTATTTTGGACGATTTAGATTTTGGGTTTGACCTCACATGTGGGCATTTTGAGTCGTGGGCATTTTGAGCCATGGGCATTGTGAGACTGGGCAAAAAGATTGCAGAGATTTTGGGAACCATCCGTTGCTGTAGGCTAATCACAAAAACCCAATGAAGAAACCAACAAATATGGAGTATGTAAAGGACAATGAATATACTGGAATAAAAGGCGAACATTTCGGGAGGAGGAAAATCACCTCCCTTCTTCAGCGCAGACAGAACATGTTGCGAAAAAATGCCAAAACGAGGATGAAGATCAACAACCAAGAAAAACTAAATTATCCTTACGTAAACGAAATAAATCCTGATTCACTTACTGAAGTAGTGGAAAACGTAGCAAAATGAGCCATTTCCATACAGTTGCAGTAGAGGTATGTTTATTTGAACACTTCTTTAACTGTTTCACTACCCTGGCTTTGTTACTTGCTTATGAAAGTCAAATTGAAAGGAAAAATAACAAACTTGATATCAGCTAATAGTTAACTATTTCGTGAGGATAGAAACTCAACTAAATAAGATTTTACTTTGAATTTACAAATGTGTTACTTCATCTATTTGAGGCATGTGTTGGTTCTTCTTCTTCTTCTTTATGTTAGGCCTCTTTGGACGGCGTGACGCTCCATTTAGGCCTCTTCCTTTTGCGGCCTTGCAGTATGACTGCTCAGGACTGCAATGGTCTTCTCAGGGTTTTCTTCTTCTGTTGTGGTAATTGGTAGAGTAACTGTAGTCTACTAACTGAAGTAGTCTTCATTGGGTTTTAATTTTGGTCATACTAGGTGGTCAAGTTCCATGCATCGGAGGAATGAATGGATTGCTAGTATGGCATGCTTTTCTGCGCCTTTTGGTGGTGGTGGTTGTTTGATGAGGGAGAAGGTGGTTTTCTGAAGTCGGAGTGATGCGAATATTCTTTCGATCTGTTGTCTCTCGTTTCTTGTGAGTAAGCTGGTACATTCGAAGAGCAGGTGGTCAATAGTCTCGTCCTTTCTCGAGCAGAGGCGACAGAGTGGCGATGTTGGTACAGTTCCATCTGCATTGGGGATTTTGTAGTGGTGCGCTTGGTGGTTCAGGTTGTTGGTGTTTGCTCGTATACGGTGGTAGAATGCTGTCAGATGTCGGGATCGGAAAGGTGACAGGTGTGGTTCTTGATGGGGTCCCCGAATTCTGTTTGACCGTCGTCTTCTTAGCTGAAGATGGTTCATCCTGGCAAAGTATTCAAACTGTGAAAGGAAAACCAGGTGGCGGTTGAGTCACTAACAGTGTTAGTGAGAAGAAAAGAAGAAGAGCAGCAAAATATTCAAATTGGTAAAAATGTGAATGAAAACAACGTTTGTGGCTTTTAGTTTTTGGGATCCCGAAACGTAAGTGGCGGGATAGCTATGACATCGCAAAAGTTGTCCGTCTGTGCGTGCTATAACTCTCGAAGGGATTGGATATTTTGATGAAACTTGGTGTGAGGATTCTTTTAGTCAAGAGTAAGGTCAAGTTCGTAGATGGGCTCTGTAGCCCTACATTTAGGGGTCGGGGAGGGGGTTTAAATTAAGGGGCAAATAAAATATTTTTAAACACATAATGTCGTAGTCGATTATGGGGTAAGAAGACAAGCTGAACACGATGGTCAAAACCATTTTGTCATCGGACAAGTAGTTCGCCCGGAATCCGGCGAAAACCGGAAACTTTGTTAAAAGTATAAGTTTTATTTGAAGTTGATTAGATGTTCGATTCAGAGGTAAGAAGACATGCTGAGCACGATGGTGAAAGCCATTTTTGAAACAGACAAGTAGTTAGCCCGGAATCCGGCCAGAACCGTAAAGTTTGTTAAAAGTAATAGTTTTGTTTGGAGTTGATTAAATGTTCTATTTAGGGGTAAGAAGTCATGCTGATCACTTGTGTGAAAACAATGTTCTACCAGGGCAAGTAGTTCGCCTGGAATCCGGCCAAAACCGGAAAAAGTTAAAGTTTTATTTGTAGTTGATTAGATATCCGATTTAGGGGTAAGAAGAGATGCTGAATCCGTGTATGAAAATCATTTTTTTTATCGGGACATATAGTTCGACTGGAATCCGGCTGGAGCTGGAATTTTTTTATAAGTATAACACACATGGTGAATCCCTATCTGAACTTGGTTTTCTCAGATGATTAGCTATTTGGCCTTAATCTGCTTCTGAATTTAATAGTAAAAATGTTCAAGGAGTCTGGCGAAGACAAGACCCAGTCGTCTGGATCGTATATTGATTTTTTGGGATCCCATCGAAACCTTTGATCTTGTTTCTTTGGTTAATGTTCACTGTTAGGCATTTTACCTAAGCATATCTCTACTGTAGCCTACTGTGATGAAATTTATCTTTTTGTAACCCAAAGCAGTTTCTAAATGTCTAATAAATTAATGGTGAATAACACCTAAGGGGGCTTTAGACATCTTAATCAGCAGGAATGTTTGGATTTTCGGAAATCGCATCGTGAATTTTCCCTTTTGGAGTTGTGGTACCCTCTCTGCCGGGTAACTTCCTGATATTTAGTTATTTTGTTTTGTTGTAAATAATAAAACCTTGAACCCTTGAACCTTGATCTGGAATACGAATCATTCCCAGAAAATATATACAAACAAATACTAAACTGGCATATTTTCAGTCTGATATTTGCAACTTCTAATGTCGTCTACCATCTACAAAATCTGATATTTCTTAGCTCAACCTTGATCAGAGGACAGTCCAGAATAATCAAGTTTGTTCTCTTGCTTAAATTTGAGGGTTTAGTTATAGAGCCCGTCTTTTCGGGAGGCCGTCCACATTCTGAACGTCCCTTTATTCAAACAATGTTTACAACGGATTCGTCAGCTATGATTTTTTTTGAAATGATGATGAAAAATCATAGCTGACGAATCCGTTGTAAACATTGTTTGAATAAATGTTTCAAAGTCAGCTTGGGCTCAAAGAATATTTATGAACGTCCCTACTAAAGCCTATCGTGGAACACACAGAAAATCCCCCCAAAAAGTAAAAAAAAATCAGTGTATTTGAAAAGAATACATAAAATCTTATAAGTAAACTGTTTCTGGTTTATTGGTCACGGTACAAGTCCCTTGTGTAAAGTGCCATCTATGTATTATTAATATAGTGAAGCAACGCAAATTAGCTGTCAACTACGATGATATTTAAATAAACCTCTGTCTCTCTCTAATATATAAAAATAAGATTTCTTTTCAGTTAAACTTCGAGGGCAGTGTTTATCATTCACACGCTAACTTTATTTGCTTTTTAAGGTTAATCGATTTGATGCTGACGTGGAATTGCTGGATGTAATTCAAACCATGTTAGAAATAGAATGAGTACCTACACATACAGTTCAAGGAAGGGCCCTGTCTCACTCATGGAGGCGGGCCCAGTCGTGGAAATTCATGCTTCTCTTCAAGCTAATCAACAGTAAGTCTTCCTTCTATCCACTGATGAACCAGTTCAGTAGAGGCCCTAAGCTTCTATAGAGCGAATCTGTGAGCGTGTTCCACCTTCTTACATTACAATAGTAAATATTAGTTAACAGAAGCGTTACTAGCCAACAATTTTTTTGGGGGGCAAGGTATTTACCGACTGGCTGAAAAAAACGACTGTTTTGACGAAAAATTGGCTGATTTTAAGAAAAAACGATTGTTTTTAAGAAAAAATGGACTATCTTTACTAAGAATCGAAAAAAATCGACCGTTTCCAAGAAAAATCGTGGCGCTTCGCATCATGCTCCTGTTTGCTCACGGACTAGCCCCTGTTAGTTACTATTTTCGTTCCGACCTCGTGAAAAACTACTACGCTGACCGTTCCAATCTTGGAGAAAAATAAACTATTTCCTTACCCCGGTCGGGAGCGGTCTGCATCTGCCGTAATCTTCCGTCCTGGGCATGTTTCGGAAATCTGAAACCAATGAGGTGCCTCTGTATTTTAGTTAGTATTTACTTCATAATGGGCAAAAGGGTCTCAGTTGCTGTGATTTGTTTATGTAATACGTACACCAAACAGTTAAGCTAAGGATTCGACCAAATCCGAGCATAGCCTTCAAGAAGGATCGAATTAGATGCCAGCGTTGTAAATGTGTGTAATGGTTGATGAATTATAATTAAGACCGCAACATTCATGTCGATCTAGGGGTAAGGAGACATGCCAAACTTGAATGTGAAAAGTATTGTCTCGCCGAACAAGTAGTTCACCCGGAATCCTGCAAAAAACGGGAAATTTGCGAAAAGTAGAAGTTTGATCTGAAGTTGATTAGACGCCATATTTAGCGTTAAAGAGACGTGCTGAACCCGAATATGAAATTTGTTTTCTTGTCGTACAAGTGGTTTACCCGGAATCCGGTGAAACCGGAAAATTTGTGAAAAGTTAATGTTTGATATGAAGTTAATTAGAGGTTTGGTTTAGAGGTAAGGAGACATGCTGAATCCTATTATGAAAATTATTTTCTTGTCGGACAAGCAGCTGGACCGGAATGCGGCCACAACGGAAATTTAGCATGAAGTTTAAAACCCAATGATATAGTCGACATAGGGTGAGGAGACATACTGTTGCAGCTTTCGTACATACTAAAGATCGATTAGAGATTCGGTATCGGGGTAAGAAGACATGCTCAGTTCAGGTTTTAACTTTATTTCCTTGACTAATAAGCTGGCAAAATTTGGCAAAACCCGGAAATTTGGATCGAAAGGTTCGCTTCTCAGCGTCACCAGCTCTTTTGCTCTGCATTCAGTTCGCCGAGTGTAGCCTACTGCTAAAAGGAAGGATTTGGTCAAATGGTCAAGTTGGTCTGAAGTCGATTAGAGATGAGATGGTGGAGTAAACATCCATGCTGAATCCATATCTGAACTTGGTCATAGGGTTATAGGTTGTTAAAAGGGTTTGGCGAGGACCGGAAATCTATAAGATTCGCGTTTCTGGATCAGTAGTCCAATAAATATTCGGTATTTCGAATCCCACTGATGCCTTTGGTCTTGCTCACTCGGACATGCAGTTTGTTTGTATTTTTGTTTTTTTATTTTCGTTCATAAATGAATAAATCGGAAATTGTATGATTTTGTAGGCAATTCTGCCGTCAGCCTTTTAGTGTGTCTGTGCACGGATAAGAATTTGCGAATTGCCAACATTTATTAGATTGACTTTTTGCTGATACCATGGTATCTGTTACCACGGTAACTGAATCTGCAATTAGTCGTTTTTGCAGCTACCGTGGTATCGGATAAACGGTTGCTCTGCAAAAACGACTTGAAATTGCACATTTCAGAAGTCATCCCAAAAGACAAACTGATATCCAGTTACATCACTTAATTGCTAAACTTCTTTCTCACCAATTTGACAAAGTTTGATGAAAGTGAGATAACTTTTCAGATACCACGGTAACTGCAAAACCGCCTTTTGATCGTGGTATCGGAGACCACGGTAACTGCGAGAACGACTCTAGACCGTGGTACCAGATACCATGGTAACTGCGAAAACGCAACTTTTGACAGAGAGAAAAAAGTATGAAGATAGATCGTTTCAGAAAAAATCTCTTCCATGACCCAGTGGGTATATTTGGTTTGATGATCCTAACTTGTTAACTTTATCCTAGGTTACCGCACAAGGAAGTAAACTATGGACGTGATGGATTCGGGCCAACATTGTTACCGAGGCAGGCCATGTATACCCCACCTGAGTTCCAGGTATGTGATGTCTTTTGAAAATCTTCCTTCTACTTTCGACTAATCTAGATTCCGAATGCCATAAGTCATAAGGAGAATGTCCAGCTCTCGGTACGCGCCATGGATTTTCTCCCACGTGACAGCGTCGTCTTCATGCAAGTGATCCTAAGTCGGAGCCACCTGTAAAATGACAGCAGGCTATTTTTTTTATTTTTTTTCGTCATCCTGCACAGCAGAGAAATAGTTGCGTTTTCGACCTTAATTCTCCTATTTACGTTTTTGGACTGTTGAGATGAAGAAGGTTCTCGTATAAGTCAAGATCGTAGGTGGGCCCGATTGTTATATATTTAGGGGTGGGGGTGGGGTTTGGAATTAGGGGATGAAAAAATAGTTTTAAAAAGCCAATAAGATAGTCGAGAGATATGCAGAATCCATGTCTGAAACTTATTTTCTTGCCAGACAATTAGTTCGTCCAGAATCCGGCCAGAACCGGAAAATCTGTTAGAAGTGAAAGGTTCATTTGAAGCTGATTAAATGCTCGATTTAGAGGTAAGAAGACATGCTGGATCCGTATGTTACAATCGTTTTCTACCCGGACAAGTAGTTCACCCGGTGATTGATGATTAGCCATTGACCTTAATCTGTTTCTAAATTTTAATAGTAAAAACGTTCAAGAAGTCTAGAGAAGACAGGAAATCTATATGACGAAATTGTCTCGATCAAAAATTTAATTTTTGGATCGCGTCGAAACCTTTGGTCTTGTTTTTTTTTCTTCTTCAGAAACGAGAACAGAGAGAGCTTGGTGATTCTGCAGAATTTAGATGTTGCTTTGATAATCACTTCTCGATTCGCGTTCTCTGGTCCTTCCTCATTGACCAACAGAGGGCGAATGTTCAGTACATATTATGACAGGTGGTAACGGGTAAAGTCGCATGAGAATTGGGAATGAGAAGCCAGAACTGAGAATTCAGATGAAAAATGCAACTAATATTAAAACAGCAATAAACTAAAAAATAAACTTCTTTCATCCGTCATCTGATCATCTCATCGGTCATCTGTGAAGTTGCGGACAGGAATCTAGGGACCAAGCTTAATACTCTCTTATCGTTTTTTGATAATACTGTAAAGGTCTTGGTTTTTTCACCGTTCGCTGTCCTCTTTGGCTATGGAGGCGTATGTGATTCGGAAAGACGAGTTTCCAGCTCCTGTACTGGAATGACGATTTGTTATCTTGGAATGATTGCTGATAAGGTTGCGGCATCTTGTCCTGTCCGAGCTAAGAATAGTTCTTGTCCCGTCTTTGGTCGATTGAAAGACAGTAACGGATATTGGAAAAACGATCATCTTTAGGAGTGGAAAGAAGTGAAAGCAAGTGTCGCTGCATCTGTCTTTTTGGCTTGTTTTTCACATCTGTGGGCATGACTTTTGTCATGAAGTATTTTTATTTTTCTGGGGGGGGGGGGGGGGGGGGGAGGGGGGAGAGTAATGTTCAAGGAAACTCACCGAGTAAGAACGGAGAGATCGACTGATACCTTCCGCTGTCAAAGAGTATAGAAGGGGGAATATATTTAAATAATGTTTACAACGGATACGTCAGCTACGATGCTTCATCAGCGAGATTTTGGCCCTTCTTGGCAAGGGTCCTCGTCAGGCTGTCAGCATATTAGGCTGTTGAAATATCGCTGATGAAGCATTGTAGCTGACGTATCCGTTGTATACATTATTTGAATCTATGTTTCAAAGTCCGCTTAACCTTAAGGAATATTTAGAAGGGGGAAAGCTTGTATTGCCATTGCACTTTTCGTCTGTCGTCGAAGTTTTGACTTTTGACGGCACCGGAAGTGTTCCATGAAAAGGCTCCGAGCCACCGACATCTTGTGTAGGCCTAATTCGCCCTCGTTCTGAACCAGTCAGCTAGAAGGGTCGTTCAAAAAACAACAACAAAAATGGGGCTAAACTGAATCCCATTTTTATTAAAAACTTTGTTGTAGCTAGCAGATGGTCTGACTTGAGCATATTTTGACTCCTTTCGGTGGTTCGGTTCTGCGACCGTCTTTAAGTGTTATCTCACCCTATTGTGTTCGGATTAGTAAGTTTCCTACTTCGGTTCCGGTTCTCGAATGAAACTGCGTGTTGTTTCAGAAATTTAGAGCTGAAGATCTTTGGGAGAACAGGTGTGTGCAGAATATAGCCGGCCTGGTTTGCTAGGACTCTTGTGTCTCGTTTTTGTGCTCCTGCAGCACTTTTTTGCTTCTTCACAAGATGTACTTTTGGATTCACTGCCGGCACCGATCTATTCTTGGTTGAAGCAGCACCTCGCAGGGAAGCACGGACTAGGTCGGTAAGCATGTCCGCGATACTCGAGAAGCGCCTTCTGCCGTCTTCCTCGGAAGCACTGCAATGCAAAAACGAGTGGAGAAAGAATCAGCCGGGAAGCGGCCGAGAAGTGGACCTGCAGCGTGCAACAAAAACGAGACTCCGGTCTTCTGATTAGTTTTGAACATACGTGGGTCAGCTCCTGCCCTTCATATATTTAGTAATATAGCCAGAGGAATGGACTTGGCGTGAAGGGGGATCTTATTCTTGCTCATGCTTTTCTTTTGGGTTTTTGTTTGCACTCCCTGATGCTCGTTTGAAGATGAAACTGAAGTTACATAGACAAGACGATGTTTTGACGAATGTTAAAATTTAAGCTGGTTTACATTGAGCCGCTACTTGCAGTGGGCGACGACGGATTTTGAAGCAGGGGAAGTTGATTCCCCTCCTTTGTTTATTATTGTTTTCTCTTCGTCGGGTACAGGTAGATTGATGTTCGGGCCTAATGAGTTTAATGGTGTTACTGGGTGGTGAATATTTGGTTGACAAGTCGGTTTTCACAAATCAAAATTTAATCATCAGTATTTAACATGCTCGTTGCATTTGTAGGGAAACATGCCAAAATAGTGACAAGTAATACTTAAGATTGTGGATTGCTTATAATTAAATCAATCTTTTCCCTCTAGTTCGTCCTTCAAGATCACAACTACTGGGCGCCGTACCCATCAACCCCGCCGCCTCGCTCGCCGAAGCGGCACTACAATGACCATAGTTACGAAGAAGATTGGACCAAAGCCCTGCTGAACTCGAACGCTTTGCCCCCCAGTCGGAAGCCCAACCCCGTTCCTCCACCTCGGGAAAGCAGCAGGGGTCGAGGGTCTTCGCGCGGCTCCTCTCGCGGGAAACGCGGGGGTGCTTCCTCGGAAGGGCGGAAATTGCCACCCTTACCGAATATGAAAAATTCTGGCACGACGAAACTCGTCCCAGCGGCGAAGCACTCGTACACCCGGCCGCCCCCGGCGCCGCCTAAGATGGATTTGCCGTCGCCCCGGCTGCCTTCACCGGATATATTGAGTCAGAATGAGATCTTTGCGAGGTATAAGACGCCGACGCCTGAGCCGCCTCTTCAGAATGGAGCTTTTAAGGTATGAATGAATGAATTTGTTTCCAAAAAGTCCGTGGGGCCATGGCAGGAAAATAACATAAACACAAAATAACACTCACAAACACGATGTTTACACTAAAAGGAGGAAACCCTTACTCCAAAACACGCTTCCGATGCTCCATAGACTGCTTGAGGAACCTCCCAAGCCGACAAAGGTCGCCAAAATTTGTCTTCCCCCTGACCTTAACCAAATCCTCCTCCTCCATCCTACTATGTTCAAAAATCTCTTGACGCAGATCATATAACTCAACGCATCTATCCAGCAGATGCAAGATATCCAGATCCTCCCGTAGTGAACCACACATAGGGCATAAGTAAGTACCGGAACATAGCTTACTTTTACCTATAAACGTTCTTCTTTCCCCCAATGGTAGAGAATCCGCCCGCAGACTCACCTTCGATTGGTCGCAAACACAACAAAATTCTGTCGACCACCGCCCACGGGTCGAGTCATTCATGACTTTATGGTAACCTATAACTGTAGGCACTTACCGCGATGAATTTATCACAGTGCTGTCTAGTGGTAGCCGCACAGATAAAGAAACATAGTCAGGAGCCTGGTGCGTCGTTGATAGACCCCAGTGCAGGAAAAAATGTTGAACACTCCGGTGGATTATTCTTATATACGTCATTTAATACTTAAAAGTTCAACTGGAAGGGGCTGGGATAGGACAGTAACAGGAAAAATAGGTTTAACACTCCGATAAATTATTATTATATACGTCATTTAATACTTAGAAGTTTAACTTAAAAGGGCTGGGATAGGGCAATCTAGTTGCCCATCACTTATTCACTTAAATTGGTGGAAGGGGCTGGGATAGGACAATAACAGGAAACATAGGTTGAACACTCCGATGGATTATTATTATATACGTCATCTAATAATTACATGTTTTTCTTAAAAGGGCTGGGATAGGACAGTCTAGTTGCCCATCACTGATTCACTTAAATTGGCGAAAGGGGCTAGGATAGGACAATAACAGGAAAAATAGGTTGAACATTCCGGCGGATTATTATTACATATGTCATTTAATATTTAAAAGTTCAACTGAAAGGGGCTGGGATAGGACAATAACAGGAAAAATAGGTTGAGTTTAATACTTACAAGTTTAACTTAAAAGGGCTGGGATAGGACAATCTAGTTACCCATCACTTATTCACTTAAACTGGCTTGAATTCCCGCTGAAAATGGGTTACTTCCTTATTCCACTATTCACGTATACTCGATTTTTAAATAGTGGAATTTCCGTATGATTTGTGGTACCTGAATGCGCTTGTATTTTTGTTGGATGCCTTACGAGAAATGTTTAGCAGTCTCACCACTGCCCGCTGAATAGCCACGTATTGTTTTTCCGCGTCATAGTAGAATGGTACGCTGTGGGCACGGCCGCAGATATCTTGAATGTCATAACTAGAGCAGATAGTGGAAAATAAAATCCCTTTGCAGAATCCAAATAGTGTATTCAGTTAAATGGCACAAACATAAGTTGGCTTTTCAGTTAACCTTTTAAGCATAAGAGGGAGACATCGTACATTTTGTACTACGTTAGCTTAAGCCTTCAGAAACTGATAATTCCACAAAGGAGCTGTAGATAATATGAAAGGCAAAATAAGCAGGGGGGGGGGGCGGGCTAATGATAGACTTCGAATCATCTTAGCAGGTGGCTTATTACGATTTCCTGCTTCTGCCAGAAAGTCGTTGCTCTTTTTGTACAGCCTGCAAACACGAGCCTTGCCTGAATGCTGTCCTTCTGCACTTCTTGGCGTACGAGTTGACGTTTAAATCCTTCCCGATTTTATTTATGGTTTGCCGTTTTGCTAGGATATTCAGCGTTTGTGGGAGAGGAAGTCGACTGTAACGCAACCGATGCTGCCGGACCCATCACCCGCAATGTCTAATGATAATGATGATGACAACTCGAGTCGCACCTCCAGCGCTCCAGAGCGCGACGGCGATGACACGGAGACAGCGCCCGAAGCCGAAAATTACTCGGATGCCGTCACCCGCTGTGTTTGGTAAATAGGTTGACTTGATTTTACGTAGTTGAAATAGTTTAGCCTTCTCTTATCTTCCTGATACCTTAACCCGCAATCCCGAGGAATTTGACGAGTTCTTACTTTTTACTGAGATTGTTACTCTTCGAAAGTTTTGCTTGTATGAGATGATTGCACGCATAAAAAAATCATCGGGTTTAATGTTGGGTTATGAACCTTCTTCCAGGCCGAAAGGAAGTCATGATATTACGGTTTTGTAGTATATTTGTTGTAACAAAAGAAAAAAACACCCTTATAACAATAGCGTGCTGGATATGTGGATCAGTACTCCTGCTCCCTTTATAGGTGCGATGAGAGTATTATTTACTGCTGGCGTCCTTTTCCAAAGCTCTAGTGAAATCTGTGATGCTTTTCTTCTTAACTTTATCTGTTTGTGAATTTTTAGTTTCATATATTTCATTTTATCATAGAGAAAAAGTGTTACTCTTAGAAGTCGTGCGTTCTTACAAGTGCCCTCCAGATAGCGGTAAGATTTGTCACGGTACGGCTTAAGGGGACATGCTATTGTGTCCATGGAATTTAACTATTTCCCTCTTACAGCAACTTTGATCACGATGACGGCTACATGATCTGCTGTGATCGCTGTTCAGTCTGGCAGCATGTCGACTGCATGGGAATCGGAAGGGGTAGCATCCCAGAGGAGTATCTATGCGAGTTATGTGCCCCGCGGCGCATCGATCGCGCACGCGCCCGTGCTCTGCAGCAGCGCAAAAGAATCGAGTTTCGGCTCAATTCGTCGGCAAGTAGTTCCAGCGACACGGGTGATGAAAGTGATGATGAGGTCCGAAAGAGGAAGAGGAGTGCGAGCAAGTCCGTGAAAGGTTTGACTCTCGCTCGACCGAATAGCAAGTGAGTATTTGTTTGGTAAATTATTTGGTGAGGGCATAAGTTTCAGAATAGAAGAATCTTCCAGGACGGGTTTCAGGAAAGAAGAATCTTCCGGGACAGGGGGGGGGGAAAGTAAATCTGCCATCATCGTGAATGTAAGGCATGTATGTCGTATCCTTGCCGCTCGACTTGTAAGTTGTGTGGTAATTGATTGGGACTATAGGGATTACTACGTCTGTGAAGACAATTAATCCCTTGAGAATAACCCGGGATAACTCTGGGCCATGGGGTCAGTGAAGAGACTGAAATATGTTTTAGGTCAAGCTAGACCAGTTCTGTGGTAGTTCAGTATGTATAATATCTATATCCGTGTCTTTTCGATTAGCTATTATTATGATTTAGTTTCGAGGCTCCCAGGATTTTTTCGTTAAAGCAGATTGGTCAAAAAAAGCACACAGAAAATTGTATCCGTTGTTAGTATTTTTCACCACAGCAATCCTGACGGGATGAAAGTTGTGACACGTACAGACGGACACGTTATAGCACGTGTAATTTCGGAAATTCTGCGCCTCTGACGCGTGAACGTGTTAATAAACCTCCTTGGATCATACCTTGTTTGTGACAACACCAGACTGTCGTCTTATGCTATGATACATTTTCTTCCTTTGGCCGAGCGCATGCCCCCTTTGCTCATCGTCGGCCAATCTTGTGCAAATGCAGCTTGGACAGAATTTTGAAATTCCTTTGAGTTATCTGTACCAGTTAATAATTAACAATGCACATCTGTTTTTATAGTCAGGTAAATTGCTCATGCGTGCGAATGTCTTTTCTTTCTTGATCGGTAGGAATGCTTGAAGCCTGACAAGGGGGGGGGGGGCTACAACGGAGTATTTGTTTGTGTGAAGCAAGAGCGAACACTGGGTTGGATCGCGGCGGCTTCAGCTTCCCCAACAATAGAAGGTGAAAGCTGCTCCACCTTGCCAAAATATCCTTGACTCACCCATAGTCACCCATGGCTTCGCTGGCTTTTCTCAATCCATTCCTATGTGCCAGCTGGTCATCGTTGTGTGAAGTGGTACTTTTCCAGCGTTAGCCGCATAATCCCTGGAATCTGAACCGTTCCTCACACTGACCTTTCGGTTATGATAAAGAAATTCAGATTTGTGAATATAAGCCAAGTTCCCATTGGGAATAAATCTTTAGTCATCCTTCGTATTTCGCTTCTTTTGTTAAAAAGAAAGAAAAAAAAGTGCATGACAAATGAGAAGGAATTAATGTTCTGCCTCAGCGAATCCATGTTTGACAGAGTGACGCGGAAATGGATGGCAGTTGAAAGCTGATACGGCGTGTGTATTATCTCAGTAAATTTGCATGTTTGTGTTTTTAATTTTGAACGCAGAGACCATCAATCAATTTAAAGCAGTTGTAGACAGTCAGCTCGCTGGCCTTCATTTTTGCTGTGTTCCTGAGAAATTTGTAGAGGCGAAAGCGTTCTTGCTGCAGTTATGTTATATTTATCTTAACAGACAAGCAAGTCGTATGAAGCGGCCGGTCATGAAGAAACAATCAAAGAAAAAGCCGCAGGAGACCAAGCGAGCAACTCTCGATGTCGGACGAATCACAAATATGCGACAGCGTCGGAAGAGTCAGCCGTCTAAGGCCCCCGAGGAATTTCCGCACAACGAGCCGCCGGCCAGCGATAGTGAGAAAGAGAAAGAACCTGGAGAGATAGCCTCAAGCTTTTCAGACGAAGGGGTGTCGTCGCCCAGAGATGAAACGTCCAAGTTGCCAATGGCTTCGGTAATTGCTCTTTCATCAATTCTTAGATTTCGTAATCCGTTTAAGAGATTTGAAATTTCAGATGACAATTCTCCGCGACTTAGACCCATACTTAGAGCGTGTTCCACACTATTTACCGTAGTTCGCATGACATCACGAATTCTGGCTTTTTGCCGTCAAGGCTGGAACGATTTTTCTGTTTTCCAGCAGAATATCATGTCACGGGCGAATCCGACTAGTCACGTTACCGACACGCTTGTTACGCTCCCGGATATGGTAAGCAAGTAGTTACTATTTGGATAAGGTTGGAACGGTCAGCGTAGTAACTTTTCACGAGGTTGGAAGGAAAATAGTAACTAATAGTTACTATTGTTAGAAGGGTGGAACACGCTCTTAGTAGCTCTCGGGGGAGGGGTTGGGAAAGGTTGTACTACAGTTTTCGGTATAAGCGGCTCATAGGTTTCGAAGTCTTGGAAGTTTATTCATGTAACAGCTCATTGGTGCGGTGTCGTTTCTCAGGTTAAAATTGCACAGGTCTCATAGTGTAATTGCTGTTGCGAGGATCCAGGTTTATGGAGGCGCGCAGTGCCTTTTTTTTGTATATTACCTGGCGAGCTTCTTCGGTCAATCTTTCTACTTCCACTTCTTCCATGGGCTCAAATAGATTTGAGCCCCTCACTTACAGTGATATCATGATTCCTACGGTTGGGAGCCGGAATTCCTTGGCACCTCCTCCTGTTTGCCCGATTGTTTTGGAAAACAGCTTCTCATCCATCCCTCGTACTCAGCTTCCTGGAAAATCTAAATCCCATCCGCGTCCTCCTACTTCCGCGTCAAATCGTTCGCCAGATGAAAAGGGTTGTCCTGGGAGTCCCACCCGGGAGCATACAAATAATAATCAACGGTATCACTTCCCTCGCCTCTTATTAAGTAATGCAGAAAGCCTTAACTTTGATAAACTTATTGAACTTGAACTTACTGCAAAAAATTTAGCCTCAGATTTAATTTGCATTACTGAGGTTCAATCCCAGAGCACCGAAACTTTGAAGATGGCTGATTTCCATGAGTTTGTTAAACTTCGACCACATGACCATAAGCTTGGTAAAAAGGGTGGAGGAGTTTTGATTTTTTGCCGTAATAATTTGTCACCTAGCCAAGTAAAAGTTCCCGGAATTAATGAATATGATGAAATGATTTGGATAAAAGTTAAACCAAAAATTTTACCTCGCCCCTTCAGTAACATTATTGTGGGATGCTTTTATTATTCACCGGGCCAAAAATCAGAGCAGCGAAAAGATTTCTTGGACAAACTTCATGCATCTCTTGATTACCTCCAGTCAAAACATCCTAACGCTGGGATCCTGCTTGCTGGGGACGGGAATGAGCTAAACCTCAGTAACCTTTGTCGGGGAGCAAATTTAAAACAAATCGTTAATATTCCAACGACAAAAGGTGGCACTTCACTCGACATAATATGCACAAACATGCATGAATTTTATCAAAAACCCAATTCCCTCCCCCCGCTTGGCGGAAGCTACCATTTCACGTTATCACTAAACCCAATACAAGGCCTGATTCCAAAGTACAAGTTTGATGAATTTAAATACCGTCCAATTACCGATGGTGGCCTGCTTAAGTTTGGGCATGGCTGTCAGAGGAGCAATGGGATGATGTCCTTGCTGCTGAAGATTCTAATAAGAAGGCCGAAATTTTTCAAGAAAAGCTTCTTAATAATTATGTCCTTCACTTCCCAGAAGTCAAAAAGAAAAGATGTTCTAATGATAAGCCGTACGTGAACGATGCACTGAAAAATTTAATCCGCCAAAAACTAAGGCTATTCCGTCAAGGAAAAATTGAAGAAGCTAACCTATTAAGAAAATGTATAAAAAAGCAGATCCGAAAAGCTTCATCCGAGTACTACCGTAACAAAGTAAGCGAACTCTTCAAATCCCGACCAAAGCAGTGGTACAACACAGTCAGGAAAATTAGCGGTAAAACGGTCAAAATTGTTGATTTCAACCTTGATGAACCGCCAGATACCACAGCTAATTCGCTAAATAAACACCTTTCGGCTATTGTGCAAACTCTTCCTCCTCTCCCAAGTAATACCTATTTTCCCCCATTACCAGATCACGTTATCCCAGCAATACTACCTGTGGATGTTGAAGCAAAAATCCGTAAACTAAAGAGAACTTCAATATGCCCCCTTGATATTCCGATTGATTTGGTCCAAGCATTTCCCGATAAACTATCAAAACCTTTGTCAGATATTTTCAACACGATAACCAAAAGCGGTTTATTCCCTGATTGCTGGAAAAAAGGGTACGTTACTCCCGTACAGAAGAAAGGGGCTAAACTGGATTTTAGTGGAGTCCGTCCTATTACTCTTACACCGATATTTTCCAAAATGTATGAGAGTTTTGTAGCAGATTGGCTCAAAGAAACGATCCATGATTTAATAGATGAAAACCAGTTCGGAAACATGAAAGGTTTATCGACGACACATTATCTGGTTAGCCTTCTCGACACTGTATATAAACTACTTGATGAGCCTGATACATGGCTGAATCTTATTTTAGTTGACCTCCAAAAAGCGTTTGATCTTGTTAGTCACAATGTTTTAATTGAAAAATTATTAAATGAATTTAAAGTACCACCTTTTCTAGTTAATATCATTGCATCTTTTCTTTCAAATAGAAGTCAAGTTGTAAGGTATAAAAACATTTATTCAGATGCACTTCCTATTTCTTGCGGTGTTCCACAGGGAACGCTCTTAGGTCCTCTGTTATTTTTGGTAATGATTAACAATCTTGCTAACGAATCAGCCGATCGCTGGAAGTTTGTGGACGACATGACATTACTTGAAAGGTGCAGAAGGAACATAAAGAGTACCGCAATGGAAATACTTGACGATATCGCTGCCGAAGCAGCCGAATCGAAAATGAAAGTTAATTCACAGAAATCGAATATCATGACCATAAGTTTTCTTAAATCAAAGCCATCGTTCACTACTCCAGTACCAAATGAAATATTTACAACAAAGATCAAACTTTTGGGGATCACACTGACGAATGATCTGAAGTGGGAGGCTCACATTTGTTCCATTATTAAACAAGCCAGTGCGTCTCTGTCTCTCCTAAAACTGTTTTCCAAATTTTCGTGCCCTAAATCACATGTTCTCCGCCTTTACGTTACTTTCATCCGTCCGCTACTTGAGTATGCTTGTCCGGTTTGGCACTTTGGCCTGACAGTAGATCAGTCTGATAGGCTTGAAACTATTCAGAAGAGAGCTTTGAGAATCATCTACCGCCAGGGCAAAGTGCCTTATATCCTCCTCCTCAAAGAATTCCACCTCCCTACTTTAGCAGCCCGACGTCTTACTCTTTGTACTGGTTTCGGGAACAGTCTGCGTTCCCACTCATGTTTTGAGCACCTGTTTCCTACCCCATATTGCCCGCCAAAACCTCGACTACCTCGAGCTGTAGCACAAAAAGTTCCGGTTCTTAACCCTGTTTGTACAAGAACCGATCGCTACAGAAAGAGCTTTGTACCATCTTTTGTTGAAGTTTTGAACAATTGATTAACTATTTCCCTTTAATGTTTTAATTGTCTAGGGTTTTTATTCTGTTTGATCATTTTTTGACTATTGCTTTATTATGTACAACCGCCTTATTAAATGTTTTGTAATTATGATGTACCTGACGAAAACGACCAGTTCGGCAATCCAATGCTGTGAAAGTCTCGTTTTATAATAAAGTATCAGTATAAGTATCAGCATCTCAAGAATCGACTGGACCTCGCCTGCGTTGCTCTCGGGTCAGAATAGTAAGGTACTCAAACCCGAGACCAACTCGGCCGAGGTGATTGATCATATGGGGAGAAGGAAGCCCTTGAGAACTCCCGCCCACCATTCATCGACGAATTGTGCGTCGGTCTTTAATTTGTCGTCTTGTACTTTCACGATCACAAAACCATAATACTCCAGTCCCGGTCAGAGTCTGTGATATGTCCCTAAAAAAACTACGAACCGGTAATCTTGGTTGAAATGTGTCGCCTGTGTAACGTTATAAAAACGATGACAAATTTAATATAATATAACTCATTTATTTCCTTAAAAGCATTTACGACTGCTAGCTGCGGATCGTCAACATAACAAATTACGAATCACGACTCATTGATATTCTGACAGTTAAAACTACGAATAAAATAAGGCACAAACGAAAAAAAAAACAATAAGGCACAAATAAAATAAGGCACGAATAAAATAAGGCACAAACGAAACTTCAACTTTATCAGAAGTAGAAGTATAGATTTATGGTATTCCTCAGTGGTTCTTTCCTAACTGCATAGATCTGGTTATTTCATAAATAAAATGGGACATCAGTATCCAGCTACAAGTTAGAATACACCTCTACGGGTCAACTTGTTAACCCCAGGCCCCAAGATTTTAGCCACAATTCGGACTCAGAATCGTTTATTCTAAATCAGCTGTCATAGTCTTCCTCGACCGGCGTTAAAATACGCTATTTCTTATACAGTAAAATAAAGATAAAAACATGCGATGCACAATACTATTTGGATTGTTGCTATTATTTCTGCTGTTACTACTATTTCGATTGTAGAATAACGCACCTATAAGTAGAAAAAGAAGATTCTGAGACTGCCTTGGTCTTTTTTCTGTAGCAAGCTGTTTATTCTCCTTGTTTCAGTGGGTTGAAAGGTACGAAGAAGCTGTCACAAACCATTATTCACCGGAGCTTCGGGCCCGCGTTGCGACGATGCGCAACACTGGGCAGCAACAGGACTTCAAAGGGCTTCCTCCAACGATCGCTCAGAAATGCCGAGTAGTTTTGATGACTTTCAACAAAAAGGTACGAGGGAAATTTAAAAGCTATACCAAGGACAAATAAGAACCGGAACCTCCGTCTTCCTATGTCTGTAATACAACAATGCGGAGGCGAATAAATCCCTGTACCCTGCCGATGCAAACGAGCGTATGGTAGGAGCTATCCGGAACACGATTCGCTACCTCTGCAAACAGTTATATCACCATAAAGCCCTGATAAAAAAAACTCCAAAGTAAAAGCCGATTGGTTGTCTAGACGCGCTGCAGAGCGAGTCAGTGCCCCCCTTGCACTAATTCTTCTGATATGAACAAAGACGACGAGGAAAATAAACGGACAGCAACTCAGAGCACAGCTAATACCTTTAGCTCATCTCAGTTTTGTCGGGGTATCTATAGTCGCTGCATGGGACCAAAGAGGGAGATTCTATTGACTTATTTGTTCTTGCCATACATAGGGCTAACCACTAAAACTCAGACTGCAATGTAGCATAGTTTCTTCCTCGTGCTGATACCCACAGGTCATTGGTTCAGCAAATTCAGAAAATGTCAAGGAGTATTGGTAGGTCATCGGTTCACAGTGAGACTCAGCTGTCGCCCCGCTCCCGCTTTACGTACTCGTAAGAAGATATACTTCTTACCTAAAAGCTGTGTTTAAATGTACTAGAGAAGCTAGTCAGGCATACAGCAAAATTGTGTTGCTTTAAAATTCGTCTAATTTGAACGTCGCTAAAGAATATGACAATAATGTAAGTAAAATAAAGTCAAATTAAAGACACACTCTGTTATTTTGTTGAATCTTTTGCACTTTTTTTGCCCTATCACTGTTTCACCCTCTAACGGACAGATACTTCTTCCACTAGTTTGTATTACTTTCTTATTTGTCCATACCGTCAAATGACAGGTAAAAAAAGGAACAACCAATCCAACAAAAAAAAATTTCTTTCATTATTTATGGCAAACGGAGCTAAAACAACACTTGGCTTAAGCTGACGCTTTGTTCTTAATTTATTATTCCCGTTTGCCTTTTTAGAGGCAGCAAAGGGTTGTCTGAAATGTTGATAATAGTTTAAAGATGCATGCCTCTACTGTACTAATGCGCTTGCGCCGGACAGTTTTCACATCCGAACTGACCCATCTTTTGAACCAAGGAATCGTCACAACATGTGGGGTACGATCTATCTTAACACGTGGAAGACGGGCATACGCTATTCCGGACCCACTGGAACGTTACGTCATAGGTCTATCGTGAATGATAGTTGATAGGCCAAAAAATAAATCTATCGGTTTACAGTTACTGCGAAACAGTTCATAGTAACTACGAAGACTATATTGTCAGAAAAAATCGCAAAACCTTTAAAATTGAACGGCATCTTTTTTTTGTCTCCTGGCGTAGCTGGTTCTTCAACTTCTCCGTCTAGCACCTTTTTTTTATCGCAAACTTTAAAAGAATGCTGTTAAAAAAAAAAGTTGGGTTTGGTTGGGTTAATTGATTACAATACATCGCTTGACAATTATTTCTAAAGCCATCTAATAGGCTCAACATCTTCGTCAAAATATATTCGGGCTTGGAATCATTTGTGTTTAGCAAATAATTGTAATTAGTATTCGTCTGAAAAATATATTTTTCCTGATTTCGGAATCACGAATTTGATGTTGGAGACAGGGGATGGTAATTAGGTTGTTTGACAAGGTAAAAAATAGAATGTCGTGAGCGCTTGTGTCATGGTATGAAATCACCATCCGTTAGTAATTTTCTGTATTTTTTAGGGTTTGGTTTGCAATGTACCCGTGTCTGCCAATCAGGCCTTGATGGAGTTCCGGGGGAAGATGATGCTTTCCACCCAGTTCCAGCTGAAGCCGCTCCCGAGACTTGGTCGCGCTGCTGGCAGCTCCTTCATGCCGTACGTTCGCTTCTATCCCGTAGCGCGTGACTTGGAGATTTGTATCGACTCGCGCACGTACGGTAATGATGCCCGCTACGTGCAGCAGTCCTGCTCGCCAAATTCAGAGGTATGGCAGATTTAGTTGTGTTTTTTTCTGTATCTCGTCAAATCTATCGCGCCTATAGAGAGAGTTCCTCGAGACCGGACGTTTTCCGAACATCCGTGGATGTCTCTGGTGAATAGGCCTACTCTTTAAAGTTCAACTTAAAAGCCAACTTAATTTTGTGTCATTTAATTGGCTACACTGAATTATTTGGATTCTGCAAAGGGATTTTTTTTATTTTCCACTATCTACTCTAGTTATGACGTTCAAAATATCTGCGGCCGTCCCTAGAGCGTAAATTCTACTATGATGCGTAAAGTTTTAATCTAAACACAAACGCGGCTTTTCGGTGGGCAGTGGTGAGATTGGTGAAGATTGTTTAGTGCCTGAACAACAATAAATCGTAAATCTTTCTCGTAAGGCATACAACAAAAATACAAGCGCATAGAGGTACCACAAATCACAGGGAAATTCCACTATTTGAAAATCGATTATTCGTGAATAGTGGAACGACGAAGTAACGCATTTTCAGCGGGTGTTCACGCCAATTTAAGTGAACAAATGATGGGTAACTAGATTGTCCTATCCCAACCTTTTTCGGTTAAACTTTAAATTCCCTTCGGCCAAAAGATTTTGATCGGAAGGTCACGCGGAGCGCTGTAACTCAAGCTTTCCCTCTAGCGTTTGAGGATGTGCGGTTTAACGACGTATTTTGAACGGTGACGCTTGACACGAGGATGCACGTCCTTGTACGTAGGACCCTAAGTACCTTCTCACTGCACTGTTAGAAGTTTGAAAATCGTATTAAATCAAATAGTACCTTACCTTACATTGAAATAGGTCACACGTGTTTGCAGATCCTTCTGGTAAATGTTATGACGGATGTTGAAATGTTTATGCCATCATAGTTCTATGTGTTAGTGTTTCGCGAAAAGATATACGTTCAAACTTCTGACGGTGTGGGCAACACGTTGGCCAAGTTGGCCAGAAAACAGATTCGTTCCTATTCGAGTCTTCCCTCATGAGTGTTTTGTTTCTGTAGATACGACATGTCATCGAGAAAGGACTACTCCATCTCTACGTTGTGACCCTCCGGTCTCTGGACAAGAATGAAGAAGTTACCATAACTCATGACCCGAAGAATCCTCTGGCATGTTCGGACCATAGATGTCGCTACCATACCGCAAAGGAAACTGTTGTCAACAATAATACAGAGTAAGCACCCGACCTTCTCTTTATTTCTCCCTCCTTATTCTTATTTATTTTATATTTATTTAAACTAGGATTCGACTAACTATAGGGTCAAACAGATGACAAAATAGCCTAAGTAATAAACACAAAAAAGTGATATTTGTGGTTACTTGGCTCTACTTGTGCTGCAGGGTAAAATGGCGTAAAGGAAGATTGTGCACCCCTTACATTTTCGTTTCCGCTTACAAATATGTGACTGCACCAATTGTTTTCTGTTTCATGAATTTGACGAAGTGTAGTGTATTGCAAAGATTTGTGCGAACTCTTTTCACGGCTTAATGCTGTATTTGATAGTGCAGAACGGGTACGTCAGCTGAATTTTATTGAATCTATATTTCGGCCCTTCTCGGCAAGGGTTTCCCACAAGCTCATTTTTATGGCACTTGCCCTTCGGCCAAGTGCCATATAGCGATCGGAATTTCTGTCCGTCCGTCGGTCTGTCCAGGTTTTGCTAGTTCGGGCACTGCCACATAAGCTAGGACGATAAAACTTGGCAGGCGTATCAGGGACCCCAAATGATTAAGTTGGAAATAGTCACTTCCCCGATCCGAGCACCGTGGGGGGAGTGGAGGGATCCGGAATCTTGAGGTATTTTTAAGGCACCTAGCAAACACTAGATACATCATTGACATAACCGAGCCGATTCGGGTACTGTGGGGGTAGTGGAGGGAGGGGGAATCCGGAATCTTGAGGTATTTATAACTTTTGAACGGGTGATCGGATTTCGATGGAACTTGATATTTGGAAAGACCTCATACCTCAGACGACCCACTTAAACTCTGGACCGGATCGGGTGACTTCTGGGGGGAGCTGCAGGGGGCAACCGGAAATCTTGGGAAACGGTATGAGTCGAGGGATCGAGATGAAACTTTGTGGGAAGACACCTAGCAAACACCAAATACATCATTGACATAACCGAGCCGATTCGGGCACTGTGGGGGGAGTGGATTGAGGGGGAATCCGGAATCTTGAGGTATTTATAACTTTTGAACGGGTGATCGGATCTCGATGGAACTTGATATTTGGATAGACCTCATGCCTCAGACGACCCACTTAAAATCCGGACCGGATCCGGTGACTTTTGGGGGGAGCTGGAGGAGGCAACCGGAAATCTTGGGAAACGCTATGAGTGGAGGGATCGAGATGAAACTTGGTGGGAAGACACCTAGCAAACACTAGATATATCATTGACATAACCGAGCCGTGCCTACTCGTAACAAGTGCCATATGAGCTCGTAGCTCTTGTTCCAACTGGAGTGGTTTTGAGCCGCAAGAGGACCCTTGCCAAGAAGGGCCGAAATATAGCTCCAATAAAATTCAGCTGACGTATTTGTTTTGCAGTATCAAATATGGTTCGCAGTCAGTGGGCTGAAGAAATATTAATGCCGTGTTGCGGAATTGTGCGCGGGATTCTTCTTGGTCGGCGATGTTCTCTTATGTTTATAAATGTCTTTATTTCCTATCTGTACCAAATTCAGTTGAACTACTACAGCTGTATCTGCACTTTTTGTTCATTCCTGTTTGAGTTGCTAATTCTTGTCTTCTTTTGTTAGAATGGCCGTTGAAAGAGCTGAGCGTGCAAGGCGTCGACACCGTCAGCCAGCGACGTCGGAAGAGGAAGGAGAGCCCTCCTCGCCTCCCGTTCCGCCATCGCGTCAGCGCAAGGAGTCAGAAGCTCGGCAGCGGAGAGAAGCCGAGGAGGCGCGAACCCGGAAAGATTTGGAAATCCGATCGCGGAAAAACTCGGAAGTCAGACCGGAAGTCCGGTCGCGGCGGGACTCGGAAGGCCGGCAACGGAAAGACTCCGAGAAGGAGATTCAGCAGAAGCCTTCGCCGCCTGCAGTTTCTGCGCCAGCGGGAGCGGTTCCGAAGCGGAGAAGGAAAAATACGGAGTACGAAAGTGGGGACGAGTCTGAGCCTGAAAAGAGGAAGAGACGGGATACTGGAGACTCCGACACCCACGATGGAAGGAGAAGGACTAAATCAGAAGCTGAAAACGCGTCGGGATCGGACAAGAAACTGGTAAGCTTATACTTCTGTCTTGATCTTTGGAACCCTCGTGAGTGTCAGTCCTTCATCTTAATGTATTGGCTAGTGTTCGATTTTGCGGTTTAGCCCAGAAACAAAGCATGGTAAATGGTACTGGACGGCTTGGTGAAAATTGAAGAAAAATTCAACACAAATCGCATCACCAAGTAACTAATTCTTCAGATTTTTTTTGCAGATTTGTTTTGTCAGATTAGGTTTTCCATCTTTATAAAACCAGACCATGTGTCATATCACACCAACAGAAGTATTTAAAGGCCGTAATGTAGCGCGGTAGAGACATCTGGGGTGTCCACGCAGGGCTAGTGATTGTTTTTAGTATATTGTAGTGTGTTTGTAGTATATTGTTTCTAGTAGTATTGTTCTGAATTTGTTATTACATAGTCTCTAAATGGGGAGTGAACTTGCTTCTAGTGAAGTAACGACGCGTACCAGCTTTATCTGAGGAATTTATTCAATTAATTTTATACTAGTGGTAATGCAGCTAAAGAAGAATGAACTCCTTTGCTTCACCTTGTATCCTGTTACTCGCTTAATTTTGCCTTGAAATTTTTGCATACATGGTATCAGATTCATCCTGAGTTCAGGTGAACTTCGAGGGTATCAGAATTGGCTGACCTGTCAATTTTTTAGTCTCGTGAGGACCGCAAAATGGAAGCCATCATGAAAGCCTTTGAGCGTATGGAAAAGCTGCAGTCCCGGTCATCTCACAAGCCTCCAAGTGTGCAGTCCATACGGACTCCGAGAACGGAAGCAAGTCCAAGAGAGGTCGAGTCAAGCGCATCATCCGGTGCAAAAACGCGCCGGGGAGGAAGGCGCGGTGGGCGCCAGCGGCGTCCAAGTGGCAAAAAACGCTTCGTTTCCGGGAGCGACTTTACGTCCCAAGATGAAAACGACGAAGAAGAAGAGCTCAAGTCACCGAAAGAGAAGGAGGAGTTCAAATTTCCATCGAGTAGAAAGGTAATTCTCATCACTTCCTTTCGGACTTAATTACAAAACCCTACAGAGTCTTCTTTGTCAGAAGTGATATTTCGAAAGTGCGCACAAGCGTTCCCCGAGCTTTTATTGAAATCGCACTTAGGCAGTTGATAGTTCTTTGTGCACTTCGAAAAACATTCTAAATCACCATACCTGCACGAGTTTTGCTCTCTGAGAATTCCCTCCTTGCGGTGGTGGCTAGTTCTCAAATGCAGCTCAGTTTGCCAAACTGGCTCTCGTGGAGCATCTGTTTGTACTGTGGGTTCTGACCAAGTTGATCCTGGTGGTCCCTGCACCTGGGACTCTCCGTTATTCTTCTCCGTTGACGTGTACAAGAAAAGAAGAATTTTTTTTTTGCTCGATCTCTAAGTTCCTGTTCTTCGTTGCAGAGCGAACTAGATGCTGGCTCTCACGAGACTCAAAGCGGTTCGACTACCCCGTCGGTACCGTCTCAGTACATGCGTGCTATTAAAAGCCCATCCCGTGCGGGGGTTCAAGCCAAGCGGCCGTCTTTCTCAAGCATACTTTCAATCGCCACCGCCACCGAAGGAGGTTCTGCCAAGAAGCGTTGGCTGCGACAGGCAATCAGTGAAGAGACGGATGAAAATGCAACGACACCTATGACACCAGGTGGCAGCGGCGGGAATACGCCACAAATTGAAACGCCGGGAGCTGAGCCGTTTGACTATCTGACCCCGTTGAAGGTAAATGGTACTTTTGTACTAACTGTTGTTACTGGCGAGCTAAGTTCCACTTTTGACAGCAGATATCGGCAACAGTCGTTTTGTTGCCGATGATGTGCCTTTGTGCCATTTTGACGAACGGTTTCTTTTGAGTTCGTTAGCCAGCTGCCTGAGATAGTGCTCGCTGTCCGTCTCCCCCCCCCCCCCCCCGGTTTGCTCGATAACCCCTCGATGTCGGTGAGGCATTTTATTCGAGCTTGATGTGAGATTCCATTGGGGTTGAAGTAACGGTCAAACTCGAGCACATCGGAATCGACTAAAAAGAGACGGCACGACGCAGGAGGCTCAAGTAGTAAAACGAGATTAACAAGTAGTTGAAGTAGACAAGTACGTGAGAGTTCGTAACTCCAGAGCCTAAATGAAGGCACGTTAGAACATTGCTCCTGCGCTGCACTCAGAAGCCTGAAGTTTTCGTGTCTATTTTTAATACTTGTGCCCCTACACTATGTCGTGCCGTGCCACTTTTTATGGTGGGTTTACACACTGCGTAAAATCCGAGCGTATTTTGAAATCCGAGCGTATTTTACGCACATTTTGAGCTTGGAAAACATTTCTAGCAATACGTACGTATTTGAGAAATCGGTCCGTTTTATATCCAAATACGTCCGTATTGCTAGAAATCTTCTCAAGCTCAAAACGTGCATATAATACGCTCGGATTTTACGCAGTGTGTAAATGGACCATTAGTCGATCCCGAGCCCATCTGCTAACGGTTGTTCTTTCATTGCCTGCCTCAGGTTAGCCATGCGATTGATATGGTCGGGCATCATTGGAGTTCTACTAGCCAGTACCCAGTGGCTAGACAGCCGTTTCGCTTTAGCTCCGTAGAGAGTAAAAATGGCGGCGCATTGGGAAGGAGCCCGGAAGAGGGGTATAGCGTCCTGTCTGTATTTCCTGTTATGGTCTGAGGGTAGAATGATACAATCGGGTTCAAGGAATGTATGGAACTGGTAGTAAGACGTTCAGTTGACCATAGTTGCGTTTGATCCGTTTGATCCAAAACGCTATTTCGCGTTTTGGACTGTTCAGATGAAGCGAATTCTCCGTTTCTTGCATTTTTGTGAGAACGTGGAAAGCTTCGCGATTCTGCAGAATCGAGAAGTTGCTCCGATGGTGAATTCTCGATTCTCCTCTCTCCGTTCTACTCCCTGATTGGTCAACAGAGTGCGGTTCTCGATTCTCCTCTCTCCGTTCTACTCCCTGATTGGTCAACTGAGTGCGGGTGTTCAATATGCATAAACACGTATACCGGGGTGCGGACGAGCTTCCAAATTAGTGTTGTTGTCAAAAGCGAGAATGGAGAACTCAGAGGAGCAACAAGACCGAAGGTTTCGATGGGATCCCGAAAATCTAATACTTGTTCGAGAGATTTGCCAACGAACTACCATACTTGTCCAGAAAGAAAAGTTCAGAAGCGAATTCAGCGTACAGGAGTGTTGCATGAAGCTGCCCTTACTATGGCACCGCCCACCCCCCAATTGGCCATGGTACATGATCCTGCCACCTTGGATCATGAAGCTGCCACCCCCAGAAAAATCATGCAAATTCCAAGAAAACAGCAAATTTGGTCATTTGCAAAAGGTCAAGGAACCTCTCTGACCAAACAGCTGGCCTCTAACTTCACCATGTAGCAAAATACCATTTTTAGCAAAGTGGGCGACTTCATGATCTCTTGGGTGCCTATATTCTTTTGCGTTCTCCAGCTTAGCCTTGAACAATTACAAGTAAACTATGGTACCAGCAGAAAGCGAAGGTTCTAAGCTTCCTTTCAGGATACTCCACTGAATTTTATTTCAACCTTTACTCTTTTTCCCTAAGTCATTTCCCTAAAATAGGAGTTTAGGGTGGCAGCTTCATGCAACACTCCTGTATCTCCTTATCCGTATAAAGAACATCTAATCAACTTCAAGTAAAACTTCTTATGAAAAAAATCCCGAGTTTCAACCGGATTCGGCACGAACTATATATCCCGGTAAAAAAAAAGAATTGTCATATACAGATTCAGCGTGTCTTCTTACCCCTAAATCTATCATCTAATCAACTTTAAATAAAACTTGTGATTTTAACAAATTTTCCAGTTTCGGCCTGATTCTGGACGAACAAGTTGTCCGGGTAGAAAATACTTTCAAATAAGTGTTCAGCATGTCTTCTTACCCCTGCATCGAACATCTAATCAACTTCAAGTAAAACTTTTACTTTTACTACTTACTTTTGGCCAGATTCCGGGCTAACTACTTGTCCGGCGAAAAAATGGTTTTCAGCATAGTCTTCAGCATGTCTTCTTACCCCTCATACCCCTATGTCGAACATCTGATCAGCTTCAAATAAAACTTTGACTTTTAACAAACTTTCGGGTTTTTGACGGATTCCGAGCGAACTACTTGTCCGATGACAAAATGATTTTCACCATCGTGTTCAGCATGTCTTCTACCCCATAATCGACTATCACATCATCTGTTTAAAAATATTTCACTTGCCCTTAATTTAAACCCCCTCCCCCACCCCTAACTGTAGGGGTACCGAGCCCATCTACGAACTCGACCATACTCTTGACCAAAAGAGTCCTCACACCAAGTTTCATCAAAATATTTCATTCCCTTCGAGAGTTATAGCGCGCATAGACGGACAGACGGACAACTTTTGCGATGTGATAGGTATCGCTTCACTTACGTTTTGGAATCCCAAAAACGGTAATTTGTACGAGAATGGAGAATTCAGAACGGAGAATTCGGATAAAAAACGCAACTGATATGTGGAAGATCCCCGCTTAGACGATTCAGTCAAGATCTAGGTTGTTTATTTTTTTTTTATTTTTTTTTATTGGTCAATCTTTTAACAGAAACGTCGCTTTGCCCGTTCGTCTGTCACTGATACACCGACGCCGTCGTCACCGATGTCCCCTGAGCCTTCGTCTCTACTTCATGTCCCACTTCCTAATGGCAAAGAGCTTTCTCCAGCTTCCAAGGCTCTAGCTTTTCTAGATGTCATAGAGGGCGTTGACTTGAAGCAGGTCCAGATCGTCAAAAAGGAAATTCGCTTCGATATTGAAGAACCGAAAGACCAAATGCCAGAAACGTTCCTTGAGAAGTCGGATTCCGGTGACGGAAATCCCGAAAAGCAGGAGGAAGCAGAAGAGATCGAGGAAAAAGAGGTAAAGGTGGAAAGTGAAAGTGTTGTAACGGAAAGTTCTGAGAAGGTTAAGGGGGAAAGTAAAGGGGTCGATTATGACAAGACAGAGGACGTTGACATTGAAGGAGTGGAACCCTCGGAGCTTGAAAAAGAGGAGGTGGATATTGAAGGCGAGTGTGACGGCGACGTTCTAAGCCGGGTTCGGCTTGAAAAAGCTATCACTGATGAAAACGTGGACGTCGAAAACGATTTGGAAGAAACTGACGGACGGGGACACCAGAACACTAGCTCGGATGCTCTTCTAAGCAAGCCCACGGCAAACACAGACGGTTTAAAAGAGCCGACTTCGGATATGTCAGTCCTAGACGAGCTAGCCGAAGCCCCTGCTGAAAAGCATCGATTAGAACAATATGTGGAAAGTGTATCGGAGCCAATCTTAGGTCATAAAGTGGATTCCAGCCTTGGGAGTAGCGACCCAGAGGTCGGTCAGGCGGTCGTGGAAGAAGTGGAAGCGGAAAGTGTAAATAGTAAAGACGCAGACCAAGTGATCATAGCTGATGTATCGGCTGATATTATGCAATCCGCTCAAGAGTCGTCGGTTGGACTTGAGCCTTTGTCTCCTGTGGTTGAACGCGTGCACGAACCAGGCCCATCCTCTGAAGATGGAGCTGTCGAAGTAGCTAGTGCTCAAGAAAGTGTAAGTAGTGCCAAAGACGTACCTGATTCCGGAACGGAACCCCCGGTTCTTGAGCGTGAGATGTCCCTGTCACCCATTTCCGACGATGGTCAGGCCTCCTCCCCTCTCCCCTTGAGTGAGCCCCGGACGCCGCTTCAGGACGAAGTGGACGACCCCCTCTCTCCCAGAAGACAGATGGGGGTGACAAGACTTCCTGTGATGGATTTCACACTCCCCCCAAGCCCACCTCCACCCGATTTCAGTTTCATGAGAAATGTACAGGAGTGGGAGGATGCGTTTTCGAAGAAGGAAGAGTTCGGGACAACCCCGGAGCCTCCTTCATTGGAGAGCTTGGCGATTGAAGAACTAAAGCCAAAGAAGAAGGTAAGGTAATCTTTCTTAACACTCCGCTTGTGTGCGCTGTGACATCTGCCGAACACTTACCATAGGTTCACACTGATGCAATATCGGCCATCGCCGAGATTTTCGTCGCCAAAATCGGCGATTTCTGTTGTTTCGTCAGGCGATTTTCAATGTTAGGAAATTCAACTTTAATCGGTTGACAGTACGATTTTATCCACGTGGCAGCAACATGGTCGACCCTTTTGATGATTCACTTTTAGAAAAATGAATTATTTTTTATTATTTTAATTATTTTAAGGGTTATTTTTAATTATTTTTCGCGTTAAATTCTATTGCCGACGAAAATTCAGTGTGAACATCCATGCGATTAAAATCTTCTGTCGCTGCAATTGAAGAATCTCGTTCATCGCCGCGATTTGCTATGTGTGAACCTAGGGTTAGTGTGCTTTCAAACGTGTTCTTTATTCAAAAGTCCTGTTTTGCTCGGAGAGCACTTTAACTGTTACGTTCCGAGAGCAATTAGGGATAAGCATTCTTGCGTTATATGTTCCTTCAGCCCAAGCTGATTGCGAATTATATTTGACACTGCAAAACGGATACGTCAGCTGAATTTTATTAGCTATTTTTGGTCCTTCTTGGCAAGGGTCCTCTTTAGTCTCAAGCTGGAAAATGAACTTGCGGATTTTTGTTTGTTTCAATTTTTACACTTGAGCCTGGAGAGGACCCTTGCCAAGACGGGCCGAAATAAGATAGATAAAATAGAAAAGACTTATTTCCGTAAAAGCACAAAGGGACGTGGAAACAACACCGAAACGAACCGTTACCTCATCAACTATTTACAAAAAATAATTCCTGTGAATCATGGCCATCTTACGGAATCTTACATAGCTAAGACCCTAATAAAATTCAGCTGACGTATTCGTTTGGCAGTTTCATATAGCATTCTTTTGGGTGCTTTCTGAAGCACCCAAAGAATGGTGATTCTGGTACACTGGGATTAAAGAAAGGTGCTTCTGGTACGCTCGGATTATAGCACAAGTACCCATAGGTACTTGGGTTAGTGCCCTACGTGCACTTACACGAGTACACAGTACATCAATACTTGAGCCTTTTACTTGTAATAGAAAATAAAATCTTGCAGGACTTGCTACTTGGATTAACCTTGTCTCTATAAGATAACATTATCTCTAATTTGGATTATTCTTATCCCAGTAGAGATGCAGTTAACTTTAACCCTTACTCGGAGAGACTTTTTGCAGTGTGCTTGTAATATTGCTGTGACAAATGAAGAATCATTGAGAAGTAAATTTTCCCTTGCTTTTACTAGATTATATAGCTGGTTTAGCTGTAAAAAGCTAATTTACTCACGCGTATCGCAATCTCGCCCTGATATTCAGTCTCTTCAGATTCCTGAATCAAATGTTTAGTATAGCTCAGGTGAGACAAATTGAATACTTAGGAATCCTTGTTGATCCTAATTTATATGTATAAATGTTCATAAATTGATCCTAATTTATAATTTGTAAGAAACTGAATTTAGTTATGCTATGACAGTTTCTAAATATACCTATATCTCTCTCTGTCCTGGAAACACCAGTCAACGGTTTATGGTTGAAGCTTGGAAGGAATGTTGGTATAATGCACCAACTTAAATTTCTACTATCGTTTAATGCAATGAAATCTGTTTATTATTCCTTAGCTTTTTGAGATCCCAAAACGTAAGTGGAGGGATACCTATGACATCGCAAAAGTTGTCCGTCCGTCCGTCTGTAAGCACGATAACTCTCGAAGGGAATGAGATATTTTGATGAAACTCGGTATGAGGATTGTTTGGGTCAAGGGTAAGGTCGAGTTCGTAGATCGGCTCTGTAGCCCTATATTTCGGGGTGGGGGAGGGGGTTGAATTTAAGGGACAAACAAAATATTTTTAAACAGCTAATGTGATAGTCGATTATGGGGTAAGAAGACATGCTGAGCACGATGGTGACAATCATTTTCTCGCCGGACAAGTAGTTCGTCCGGAATCCGGCAAAAATCGGAAAGTTTGTTGAAAGTAAAGTTTCATTTGAAGTTGATTAAATGTTTGATTTAGGGGTAAGAAGACATGCTGAGCACGATGGTGAAAACCATTTTCTCGCTGGACGAGTAGTTCATCCGGAATCCGGCCAAAACCGGAAAGTTGGTTAAAAGTAACAGTTCCATTTGAAGTTGATTAAATGTTTGATTTATAGGTAAGAAGACATGCTGAACCCGATGGTGAAAACCATTTTCTCGCCGGACAATTAGTTCGCCTGTAATCCGGCCAAAACCGGAAAATATGTTAAAAGTAAAAGCTTTATCTGAAGTTGATTAGATGATATATTTAGGGGTAAGAAGAGACGCTGAGTCTGTATATAATGATAATTTTTTAACCGGACATATAATTAGTCCGGAATCCGGTTGTACCCGCATTTTTGTTAAATCAAAATTTTATTTAAAGTTGATTAGATTTCTTTATAGGGATAAGGAGATACGCCGGCTTCATTTCTGAATTTTTCTTTTTTTGCTGGACTAGTATTCGCTCGGAATTCGGGCGAAACCGCAAATTTGGCAGTAGTAAAGCAGGAAGTTTCGGTCAATATCGTCAAAATAGATATGGCTTATAGAGGTATAGATAGGTAGATAGAATATCTGAACTCGGTTTTTCTCTGATGGTTAGGCTGGCGAAGACAAGACCGAATTGTCTGGATCAAATCTAGATTTTTGGGATCCCATCGACACCTTTGGTCTGGTTTTAAACACATTTAAATCTCATAGTTCTCCCTTTCAAAGGTAATAAAGTAAAGCTTTGCGAATATTAAAATTCTATCTTCCTTCCCCTTCTTCTCTTCCCAATAAGTTGCCAACGAGAAGTCTTCGTTGGCAACTTATTGCCACAATCCCTGTGGTATTTCGACCGCCAGACATATGACTGCAGAGGATGAAACAAAGATCAGTGACTATTTTGTGAAAATTCAATGTAAACACATACTCTCTCATTCCCAGCTCTAGTCCTTACCAAGTCCTCTCCCTTAACGCGAATGCAACCTACTTCCGTAACAGCATTCGCTAACGACACCTCACCAATCTTTGCGATTGCCGCGATTCACTGGTTTCCATGCGCATTGTGCCCCCAATGAGTGTTCTCTTCTAGTGCTATTGATGCGCTAAACCAGTTTTCGGAATTTTGCCGATATTTTGCCAGGAGTCAATGGGCCTGGGAAAAGGCCTAAAACAGGCAAGGCCCTGGATAGTTTTTTAAAAGCAGAGCCGAACGGTAAATACTGCGAGACGTACCTCAACCAAATTTTTGCATTTCGTTAAATAACTTTTTTCAGGCCCGTATTCGCTGGCTCAGAATTAATAATAATAATAATAATCTTTATTCTTTCCCTTTATCACAATGCAATAACATGGGTATCGTCAAACAAGAACATGGGTAACGTCAAACAAGTAAGAAGAGAAAAACACCAAAAGACAAAATCGTTGTCCCCAAACTATCAAATCTCCCTAACAGTTTTCCTGGGGTGCAGTGCCTCTGCAGCAGGGCACTCTGCTACCAGCCCTCCGACAACGACCTTCCGTTGAAGTACACCCAGATTTATACCATTGTTCGCAGAAGTTGGATTCGTGTAGGGATGGTCTGTAGACTCTGTAGTCTGTTTCTCGACTTTTGTGGCAGTTCCTGCCGCATTGAAAACAGATTCTACATACTTAACAAGGTCCTTTGCTCGGAGTATTTTTCTGATCAACTTCTTCCTTATTGAAAGCATCACGTCCGGTAACCCCCACGACGATTTTCCGGTTGAACAAAGAACCATGTGCGTGCCCGTTACGGACGGGTATGGGGGCTTTGTGCGACCATAAACCGACCTTGCATTTGGGTTATACCCACGCGATAGATCGTGCTCATATCCGCTTGCAATAATGTTTAGGAACTGTAATAGGACCTCACTTTCTCGACTGCTTGTTTTGAATTACTGGCGTACAAGTATGTACAAAACTTGTTTACTTAAAAAATTTGACGATCAGTGAGTTATCGAATTGTCGTCCAGAAAGCGACCATAGAAATCGAGACTGTATTCGCCATATTCCGGTTCAGCGCTTCCAAGCGGACTAGTTTCTGTTAATCCCCCTATGCCTCACCATCAGCACTTGGATCAGACATGGTAAAAATAGATCCACAGGCTAGTGAGTGGAAAACCTGTCATCTGTGTCTCAGGTAATCGAGATTTTATATATATCTCAGCAGCAGAAAGTGAAAGTGACCCACTACGCTATAGATCTGACTTTTTACTATGTCTACACAAGTGTTGGTTATGAGGCAATGGGGGACTAATAGAAACTAGTCCACTTGGAGCGCTGAACTGTCACAAGGCCAATTGAGCTTATACCCACACGGTAGACCATGTTAAAATCTAATACTGCAAAACGGATACGTCAGCTGAATTTTGTTAGAGCTACGATGTTTCCTACAAGTCCGTTTTTCCAACTTGAACGGCTTAGAGCCTGAAGAGGATCCTTACCAAGAAGCGCCGAAATATAGCTCTAATAAAACTCAGCTTTCTTTGTACTATCAAATATGATTCGCAGTCAGCTTAGGCTGAAGGAACATGTTAAAATGATGGGTGCAGACGTAGTAGCGTCACAAGTAGGGGAAACGAGCCTTAGTATATCTAAACTAGAACTGTAAATCCTGTTCTAGCATAGGGGGCAAAAGAAAATGTGAAAGGCATTATTGTCTAGCTGAAGAATGCGCTTGTTCCAGTAAAACTAACTAGTAAGAATGGTTATCTAAAGGTAAGGTGTCTGACACAGCATCTAGTTTGGGAACCGACATGATGACAAAATCGGTAAAGAATGTTTCTTATCGCCGAGATCGTCAAGAACTGTCTCTTTCAGCTCTCGATAAGTGAGTACCGACGACGGAAATGCACCAGCACATCCGAAGACCGAGTCACTCCAACACCCGAGGAGCCACCCCCTACGTTAACCCTGCCGACTCCACCCGGCGAGTCGCCACTAGAAGATCTGAGACCCATTACGCCAGTTGCCATCGCAGAGGCTGCAGCCATGTTCTCGCAAGGTATGTATATATATTTTTGTACTGTAGTACCCCGAGTCTATACACCGTAAAAAAAAAAATCTTCCAGTATTTACTACTGGGGTTAATCTTGTCTCTAAAAAGGTGATCTTATCTCTAATTCGGATTACTCTTATCTCAGTAGAGGTAAGATTAATCCCAGTAGCATATACTGCAGTTAACTTTAATTCTTACTCGGAGGAACTTTTTAGAGTGTATATGGTATAAGAGTATAAGTGAACAAGCAAGAGAAAACTAGACCCAGGAAACAACACTTCTTAACTTAAAGCACAACTCTTACTAAGAATGGTATTTCCGCAATGAAATGGCTCAGAAATACAGTTTTCGGCAATACCATAACTTTCCTCGGAAAATTGGCGGTTCTCTTGTTAACGTTAGTCGAATCTGTCCATCCTTCCGTCTCTCCGGCGCGGTGGCTGAACGCGAATTGAAAACTGACGAGCTCTGTGGTTAAGAAGTGGGAAAACCAAGCGAAACAAAAGAAGTCAAAAGAGAACATTTACCTGATGGCCTACCGTTTCTTAAAGGACCTGTCTTCATTGTAAAATAAGATGAAAAGTTTGTGTATGAGTAAAGATGGGTGAGGAGAGAGGTTTGCCTTGGGTATGCATCAGTTCTGAATTGCCACGTTTATTTATAATATTGAATATTTTCTTCTTTTTTTTCTATATAGTTGTTTGTTTTACGGTGTTTTCAGTGGTTTTAAACATTCATAAGGCGTATTCTCGCCGCTCCCCGATGACTCCACTTGAGGACTCCCCGCGTTTTTGTTTGTCCCGGGGACTCTCTCCCCTTATTCTCGCGAGTCACGGATGGGAATGCTCCGATTATCATCACCATCATCAAAAAGGACTCCCTTTCTGATTCAGAGGGGAATCGTTTTTTTCCGGTGTTGGTGCAATGTAAAATTAATTAAAAACAATCAGTATAAACGAAACCAAAAATAAAGTGGATCCAGACTAATTTCGTCAACATCATATTTATTTCAAGACGAAAATTCATTTTGGAAGCATTCCCCGTGTTCTCGTTGTTTTCCGGACGCGGAGTCCGCGTGGAATGACTACCTCTATTCTCGCCGTTCCCTTCGAGTCCCCGAGGAGTCCTCGGGGAACGGCGAGATCTCGCCTATAGTGACAGTAGAGACGGTTAGCATTGTGTATGTGGTAGAAATGCCATTGTTTGTGGCCCGCTCTAAAGTGTTCAAATATTTCAAAATACTGTAAGTTGAAGAGTGAATAGTGCAAGAGGTCCTTTAAAAAAAAATATTTTGAAACTTCTCATGTCTCACGCCGGCGGACCGTCAGCCTTCTGCAAAGTTAGCGTTGCTTGACTGGTAAAACTCGGCTCAGCAGAAAAAGCACTGCCAAGTCGCAGGTACAAAAGGAAACAATGGCGAAAGGCGGTCATTTCTGAAGCTTTTCAGAAATCCATTGGGGAATTAAGGACAATATAAAAGGCAGAATAAGCAAGAGGGGTCCTTTTTTTTCTTTTTTTTTCATTTTTAACTTATTTATAGAGGATATTATTAAAGGGATTTATTATAAGAGGGGTCCTTTAAGTGCTTAATGCTCAAAAGTACCGAAGGAAACAATCATACTTGGTGACATGGTATGTAGAATACCAAGAAGCTGCTCACCCTTCGCGCCAAAAAAAAAATGAACCCCTAAAATTGAAGAGACCAGAAGAGCCATTGGTACAAATCTTGTGCAATAGTAACAGAAATAGTTTAGATTGAAGGTTGATTTTTAACACTTGTGTACAAAATAAGCATAAATGGGCGCCAAAGCCTAAGATGCAGGGTTGAATGATAAAGTGTTAGTTACGTCTGAAGATAACACTTGAAAGGGCCAGAATATGTATTATTGAATTTGGCACAAGCATGCGCAGCAGATAATTGTTATCAAACTGCTGATAGTGATAGACATTCCTTCAGCCCAAGCTGACTGCGAATCATATTTGACGGTGCAAAGCGGATAAGTCAGTTACATTTTATTATAGCTATATTTCGGCCCTGCTCGGCAAGGGTCCCCTTCAGGCTCAAGCTGGAAAATGAAAGTGGTTATTGGAGAGTTATGGTTAGCCTCGAATATTTACGCAGAATCGCAGATATTTGACTAGGTCCTTTTCAGCTCAGTTATAATAGTCGTGTTAATAATTATCTCTGTTCTAGAAGACTCGTCTCCTCCTGATCAGCCTCCGGTAGAGACTTCGCCACGAGGTACGAAAAAGGACGCTTGTAGCGAGAGAACGCGCCGCGGCTTTTTCCTCCGACTGCGGGACTCGGGTCAACAGGCCTCATCCTCGAAGTCTCCCAAGGGCCCCGCCCCCCAACCCCTGCCCAGGGGCAAGTGGTTTACGTCCACCCCTAGGACACCCATTGTGGCACCGCCACCGAAAGCACCGGTGATATCCGTGCCGCCTGGTGCAAAGATAAACTTTCCGTTTCCGGTGCGATTTAATTCATCGGCTGGTGCCGGTGAAGGTGTAAACGGTGGACCCAGAGCGTTTCACTCTCCTGTAACGCCGATGAAGCTGCTGAAGTTTCCTTCCTTAAGGCCACAAAATGGCGTTGACTCTAAAAGCGGCCAGAAAGACAAAGGGGCCAAGAGTGGGAAGAGCTAGCCTGCTCCAAGTGACGAAGTGTACATATTCGTGTATATAGCTGGGCCCGTTGTACCTGTTATACAGCTAAGTTAGATAGAGTAACGATCATCACACCGGATAGGATTTATGCAAGGCTTGCAGCAGCAAGCTGGACTTGTTCGTCACTTCTCGTTTTCTTTGCTTCTCTGTCTGAGTGGTACGTCAGTAAGTTTTAAGATTTGATCTCGTGTTTAGTGGGCGTAAAAAAATAAGTCTGCAATGCGTCGCTTCTCTGATTGGACCAGGGGGGGGGGGGGTATGGTAAATCAGTTGGTTGGCTAGTTCCCTAATAAGAACTTAACTAATAGCCAGGTAGTAGTCGATCCTGCTTTGAATTGGTTGATATTTTGGGCATTTACAACACTTGGCGGACTTGAGGGTATTAGTGATTAATACTCAGTCAAAGGTGTCATCAGAAACCGTTAATGTTATTGACCAAGCTCCCGCGAAAAAGATTGGCAGTACATTCGCTACGTTCTTTGCAGCGGTGTCTGGTGTTTCCCGTAAGGCGTTTTCGGATTCACTGGTGACGGCTCCCTTGTTTTATACCTCGTTTTCGGACATGTGTCCGGATTTTCCTCACCAGTACGGAACAGCCAGAACAAAATCGGGAGGGCAGATTTTTAGTAAGAAGTTACCGGGAGACAAGGCCGTATCCAGGGGGGGGGGTTAGGGGGTCGACCCCCCCCCCCCCCCGAAACATACAAAAATAATTTTTGTATAGGCGTTTCCCTCTGATCTCTGTCTTTTTTGTACTTTTTTGTCGTCCGACCCGCAGGCAACCCCCCCCCCCCCCCGAAATAAATTCCTGGATACGGGCCTGCCGGGAGATGGTGAGACCAAAAACCCGTTATATTGGAGACAGCAGACACTGGAGAGTGCGACGTGCCTACAGTAGTACATTATCATGCAATGCAGTCCCGTGATGATTTACAAACCTTTTTGTACTTGGTATTAAGTTTTGTGTTTTGTTAGTTTTCTCGACTAACAAAAGTGAAAGTGGGTAAAAATAGATTAAAATTAGCCACAAAAAGTACGAAGTCTGATTTCTTAGGTTTTTTTTTTAAATAGTATAAATATAAGTTAAATTAAAAAAGATGCCACGGAAAAATAAAAAAAGTGTTCTCAGCACAGTAACAGCAATGCTATCGCAGCCGTGCAGTAACGTTGTTATCACATGGTAAGCTGTGGTACACCAGGGTAATTTACGTATATAAATGGAGGGAATATCGATGGCTGCATGAGTTAAATTTTTAACCTTTTCCCTACCAAAAAATAATGTTATCCTCGTGTACATTTAAAGTGCAGACACTGCGCATACAAGACAATGATCTTATAACATTTTTTCGCTACACATACGCACATTGAGCTGGAGACAGTTAACTATTGTTAATAACGTAGTTGCATAAGTGCGTGTACGAGCCAACCCTAACCGGTTTGGCCGGTTTTTCTGTAACTAACCGGCGTGTCAGAAATTGCTGTGTCAGCCAGCATAATGAATCAGTCAGCAATACACAAGCGGTTTCTACATCCGAGCCTCGAGGACCACCCAAATTGCAATATTTAAAGCACAAATCATCGTTTCTTCTTTCATAAACAGCCATTCAAACAAGCTTTTGTTTACAGCTGACGAAAAGACCACAATATAATTCTGAAGATTATAACGACAGCCCAGTTTTAAGTTTTCGAAATAATTCATTTAGCCCAAGCTGACTGCAAATCTTATTTGGGGGCGCTAAACGAATGGTCAGCCTAGATTTGTTCCAGTAATGTTTCGTCCCTTCTTGGCAAGGGTCCTTTTCAGGTTTTAGTAGAAAATATAGTGAAAAGAAAATGATCGTGCGTTAACTTTTCTACCTTGAGCATGAAGAGTGCCCTTGCCAAGAAGGGTCGAAATGTCGCTAACGTAAATTTCAATTGACTAATCTGATTCGCACGGTCAAATATAGTTACCGAAATCTGTGAATAAATTAGAATTTTTTTTCTTTTTTTTCTTACCAAATTCCTGTAAATGGCTTTCCTTCGAAGTCTCGTTTTCAGTACATTTTGTTCGTTAGAACTTTAAATTGGACTTCTTAGTTGCTGTCAAAAATTAAGCTTTGATTTTTCTTTTCGAAATCTTTCCGCGCAATAATTTGGACGCTCGTGTTTTGACTGCGTGTATCGTCGGGACAAAATTTTCTTGACGAACAGTATTAGTTGCGTTTTTTTTTTCAGATACCATGGTAACTGTTACCACTTTAACTCGATCTGCAATTAGTCGTTTTTGAATTACCACTTACCGTGGTATCTGATTTACGGTTGCTCTGCAAAAAAGACAATTGTCGAAATCGTGCTTTTAGAAGTCATCCCAAAAGACAAACTGATATTCAGTCACGTCATTAAGTGTCAAACTTCTTTCCCGCCAATTTGACAAGAATTGATGAAAATGAGATGACTTTTCGAGATACCACGATCAGACCGTGGTATCTCGATAACTGGTCAGATACCACGATAACTGCAAAAATCACGAAGTCCAAAGCGAATTTGGACCGTGGTATCAGATACGATGGTACCTGCAAAAACGCAACTATTGATTCCCCCCTTGTTGACGCTGTTATTTCATACATGTCTTGTTTTCTGAGTTTACCGTTCTTATTTTCATCCACCTTATGCTTCCGACCATTTATGCAAAAGAATTAAGAAATGAAATAGAGATATAATAGTAATACTGATGTACGCAGATTGCATGTGTTGGTTGACCACTGTGGAAGATTTATGCACATGAACCTAACAAATTTGGGAAGGTGACCACTGGGGCAAGTTGTGCAAATTATTCAACAAGTTCTAGGAAGAGAAGTGACGCATTGATGTGTTTGAAGTACAAATTTTCGGAATGACTTAACAGGAGTATGTACAGAAATTGGATTTATGGAATTTTTCTGTATACGTTTACTTGGGAGGGTTCAGAATGTTGCCGGAATATATTTTTTTTTATCATTTACGTTAAATAGAGAATCTCCTATTGGGACGTTTAAATGTGGGCTCATGGAATATCCGGCTAGTCAAATCCGTTGTGAGCTATCGGAAAGTTCATCCGGGACAAATTTCGATTTGAATTCGGAAAATGTCGTCCGATGTGAAATAGCGACGGATTCTAATGAAGTATTCCATGCACCCATGAATTTTAACTGTGTACAGTCAAAGCCTCGATCGGACAGGCCATAACCCAGTTTTGCTACATTTTCGACTTGTTTGTTTCCTGTGTGTTCCGGAGTCTGCTTTAAAGTTGACGTTTAATTTGTTTTGTTTTTTTGAATCTGTTATACAGAAATTTCTTTGGAATCCCGTGCGTTATTCTACACGGTCAGAAAACGTGTAGTCGTATTTTATTTGTAATAAATTCATGGACAATTTATTTTCTTTAGCTGATATGATGTGTTCCATCCTACTTACCGTAGTTACTGCGCATGACATGGCTTCTTGGCATCAGGGCTGGACGATTTTTTACATTTTCAGTAAAATGTTGTGCCACGGGCTAATCCGGCCAATCACGTCACACAAATTCGTAGTTAGCAGGCTTACTGCGCTCACGAGCGTAGTAAGCAAACAGTTGCTATTAGTTACTATTTCGCTAAGGTTGGAACGGTCAGCGTAGTAATTTTTCACGAGGTTGGAACGAAATAGTAACTATTCTTAGAATGGGTGGTACACGCTCATAGTTTTTCTCTTTCTGTATGAAACCATCCATTAGTGATCTTCACAAAGTGGTGGACACATTGTAGAGCGTGTTACACCCTAATTACCGTAGTTACTACGCATGATGTCACGAAGTCTAGCTTCTTAGCGTCAAGTCTGGAACGCATTTATCTATTTTCAGCAAAGTATCATGCCACGGGTATCCGGCCAATCGTGTCACAGAGACTCTTAGCTACCACGCTCGGAGTGTGGTAAGTAAATATTTACTGTTAGCAAGAACAGACAATCAGATAGAACCTCCTCCGTCTTTGGTCACGTGCAGCGACTGTGGATACCCCGACCAAAGACTGAGACTCTTTGACCCCGACCAACGATTGAGCGGAGCTAGAGGTACTTGCTCTAGCTTTGGGTTGACAGCCGTCTCCTTCCGTCTTCGCCGTTGCTCATCGCAGAGCAATAAGTTCAGGAGGCACGATGACCCGCTCTGGAGTGTGTCCAGGGAACCAATCTGCTTTGACTTTGAAAGTTTTTCTACGCGGCTTCGCTGTGATATAGCTATTTGTAGAGGTAACGAAACCTGATGTGCACCGTAGCTCCTAACCTCCACATGGTCAAATACAGAGATAGCGAGACGTTCTTGCTATTAGTTACTATTTCGAGAATGTTGAAAACCCAGCATAGTAAGTTTTCACTTGGAACGAAAATAGTATTTGCACATTGTATTCGATTTCTGTAAATATAGATAGATAGATAGATAGATATGTTTATTGATCCAACTCGTAGCGCCGACATGGCACTAAATACGTCGACCATTACATTTAAATACTTGAATAACTGAGTAAAATACTTGAATATATACAATTATTACATAAAATAAGAAAATAAATCACTTAGAATTCACTTGTTTTTTGTTAATCTCCTCAGTGAAATATGGTACAAAGGAATTTGAATACCGGTTTGTGCGACATTTAACTGGCACAAGGAGATTTTGATGCCGTGTCCGTCCTGTCACCGGTGCTAGATCGGGCAGAATATCTCTGTGTTTTTCACTGGCAAGGATTGATCGGCCAAAACGTAAAATGACGGTAAGAAAATTTGTATCGATGGTCTATCGCTATAACCTAGGATTAAATGTTTACGCAACGGGTACAAACGATACGGTAACGTAAAAAAATAAGGTAGTTTTGTAATAATTAATAGTGTCATCTATGGTATTTTAATCCTGAAACGTTACGGATAGCTTTATAATACCAACTAGATTATATAAGATATTGTTCCAAGTTTTCATCCGTCACGATATCTACGATTGAAAAGGATAAAGTTCAACTGACCGGAAAGTCAATGTAGTCCCTTCTTCCGATATTGTTTTGTTGTTGGTTTTACAACGCTAAAGAACAGCTTTTGATCATGTGATTATTCTTTTTAGAACATACCGTTTTAAAAGCTTCGATAAGTTGACAATTTCAGCATTTAACCGACAGCGAAGAAACAAAACCAAAGTGTTGCTCTCGCAACACTTTAGTCGGCGAAGCCGGGCAAAGGTTGCCGCAACACTTCACGTTGCCCGGGCAACGTAGGTCTAGTTACTATTGTTAGAAGGGTGGAACACGCTCGCAGCATGCGGAGTAAGACAAAAGAAGCAACAACATAGGCTATTCAACCAATGTCAAGAAGGGCAACACGCCGCATTCATGGTCTGTACATAGCTTGAGATGCCAATACGAGGGGGTGCATTCGTGAGACCAAAAGGATCAATGGATTAAGGTACGAGGCACACACAGCTCGGTTTTCGGGTACGAACTTCCTAACTCGCTCAAAAAACTTTTGACGCATCGCAGCAAAACAAATAAGCAGAAGCAGGGGCGGTTCGAAGGGCTTGGGCATGGGGGGGGGGAGGACTTCGAAATAAACGACTGGCCAAAAACACAGCACCAGCAGGCTCAGGAAATATTAATGTTATAATTTCTAAAACCTTACGGAAAAATGCCATTGTAGTTATAAAATAATAAACAAATAAGTAACAGGAATCAGACGATGCCGTTCATGTCAAATTTCGCTGGAGAGAAGACAAGCCTCGGTACCAGCTTATGCTATATCTACTCAACATAAACTAAATTGAGCGCCGCAGGCGATATTTTTTTCGTGCGAGCAATTTCTATCTCTTCACAATCAATCTCTTTACAATTTCTACCTATTAATGTAGCTTAGACCCCAAATCTCAAGCTTAAAACCGCACATAAATGATGAAAACTTCATCTAAATAGAAATAGGGTGGGACTACGAAAGACCTGCCGGCAAAATTTGTTAAATTGGCCTTTACTCGGCAATATTCGACTACTTTCCACACAAAATCATGCTTTTAACGTGGCTCAGATCCCAAGCAGCAGCTTTTACCATATGTAGGGGGGAGGGGGGCATGTCCGGCATAGGGGCAGGTCCGGACACCGGCTCTGCAAACCTCGCTGTTGAAACTTAAATTACGCGAAATGGTTTTTCAGAGCTTTTACACTTATACGCGTCTTCTGTAAAAGTTCCCGCAGTTACACTCGTGCTATCATAGCGAAACGACGCTAGTGTCACTTTTTTTTTGCTCGGAATGAAGTTCTACGTCATGGAGTTGCCACCTCATTTTGGTAAAGTATGAGAGTTACAAATTTATTTCTGTGAAAACAGCACCAGGGGCAGGTCCGGCCAAAATTCAGACAGCAAAGCTGACTGGAAAAAAATAAAAAAAAAATAATGAAAGACGATAAAATCGGAAAAGGGCAGAAAAAAGGCTCAGAAAGTCTTTACGACCGATTCTGGAAGAAAACAAGTCATATTCAGACCAGCGGTAACACATATCCGGATGATACTAACGAATGTTGATAAAGTGACGGTATACTCGTGCAGTTTTGCCAAATGGAAGCAAATGAACGAAATTGAACCGAGGCAACGAAAGCAAATGAAAAAATGTGTATATTACTTTCTTGGAAGTCCTTCCTGGGTCAAAACAAAAGTGGTATCCGGAACAGCCGCAGCCACGACCGAACCTGCCCCCGGTCTGGGGGCAGGTGCGGACGAAAGTAGCTAATAGCAAAATAAGATTTGCAAAGAAAATGTTACAGGTAACAAGATTCTACAAAATAACAATAGCAGCTAAGATATGATTCTAAACGGTCTGGAAAAAAAGGAATCAACAGACCCTAAAAAACATCTTGGTATGCAAAAAAGCAAAAACTTCACGAACCTGCCCCCGTCTCCCCTACCTAAGACAGCTTTAAACTGAGCGCCGCAGGCGATTTTTTTGTAATCCGACCTTTTCCTGGCATTTCTAGCTTTTAAGGTGGCTGAAATCTTAGGCCTAACACCTCACATAAATTACGGGCCATTCAACTAGACAGCGAGTAGGCGACTATTAAAGACAGCACAGGTAAAGTTTTGCGAAGCATTCTAAAGGCTGCCTATTATATCATATATCTGTCCGTTCCCCGACAACTCGTAAACGGGGTGGGATATTTTCCCGGAAGTTGGTACGTGGTAGTGCTTCCACTTTAAGTTTAGACTGCGCAAAAAATTGTGCAATCATCAAGCGGTTGGTTTCTTTTTATGGCACTTGAGCATACTCAAGTGCCATATAGCGATCGTAATTTCTGTCGGTATGTCCAGGTTTTGCTAGTTTGGGCACTTCCACAAAAGCCAGGACGATGAAACTTCGCAGGCATATCAGGGACCCGACCAGATCAACTTACAAATAATCACTTCCCCAATCCGACTTTCCCCGGATCCGGGAGTCCGGAAACTATAAAGCGAAAGGTAGTAAAAAGAGCGCTGCCATAATGCGGGATCGACCTACGGACGTCTGTGTCGCGAGTCCTGTGCTCTACCGCGGGGCCAAGACTTGATGTTTGCAAATGTGTGGGACTACATACGCTTTAAAGATTAAAGTAAGACCAAGTGGTCAAAACGAAAGTGGTTAAACTAAACAAATCTCGTGAAACGCTTCCACATAAGCTAGGACAATGAAAATTGGCAGTAATATCAGGGAACCTACCAGATTAACTTGGAAATAATCACTTTCCAGATCCGATGATAGTGGGGGGGGGAGTGTAGGGATGGGAAATCCGGAAACTATTAACATGTATAACTTTGAAAGGGTAATCGAACATGCGTGAAACTTGACATGTGTCAAGGACAAATGTTTCGGATAAACAGTTTCAAATCCGGACCAGATTCGATATCTCTGGAGGGGGCCGGGACTGGAGAGGGGCACAGGAAATCTCCTGAAACGCTTCAACATAAGCTAGGACAATAAAACTTGGAAGGCATATGCGGGATATGAGGGAACCGACCAGGTTAACTTGGAAATAATCACATATTAGGTACTTTCTTAGGTCGACTTGGAAATAGTTTTTTCCCCGATACGGTGATGTTGGGGGAGTGGAGGGATGGGGAATCCAGCATATAGTGACATGCATAAGTTTAGAACGGGCGATCGGACGTGAATGAAACTTGAAAAGTGTCAGGAACAAGTGCCTCAGATGATCCATTTCAAGTTCGGAACGAATCCAGTAACTGGGGGGGGGGGGGGGGGGTGCAAGAAATCTTGTGAAACGCTTAGAGTCGAAAGATCGGGATGAATGAAACTTGGCAGGCATGTTAGGGATTCTGTCAGATTGCCTTAAAAATAGTCCCTCCCCCGATCCGATCATCGTTGTGGGAGAAACAGTTACCAGTGAGTGGAAAACCCTTTCAGATTTAGTAGATCAAGTCGATTTTCTGATGAAATGAATATCGGGAGAGAGGTGCGGCCTTGACAACTGCAAACCGTATCTGATCAAAACATGCTAACTGTTCTTACAAGTGCCATATGAGCTTTCAGCTCTTGTTAAGATAAGGAGGTGAAATTTTCGAAAATCAGCCTGTTTTATCAGCGCCACAGAGGGAAAATCACGACTTGGTAAGGCCGTATCCAGGGGGGGGGGGGGTTAGGGGGTTGACCCCCCCCCCCCCCCCCGTCTATTCCCTCTGATCTATGTCACTCAGACAAGTTCCAAACGTACGACTGTCGTTCTAACAAGCTCAAAACACACGATATTTCGGAACGTAAGGCCGCGCAAGGAGTTACGGGAAAAGGCGGGGGACCCAGGTTCTAATTTTTTTCTCAACATAATGACTTATAAGAAATCGCAATACAACCATACGACCAGAAATAGGTCATTTGCTATCTAAATTCACTTAACTGTCTCTTATGGCAAGCTCAAAACTTGCGACTATCTCTAATAGACGACTAGAAAATCTATTCGTAAAATACAACAAGAAACGGGTCATTTTCAGGGAAAATTTCGCGGTTGATATCATTCTGGCAAGTTCCATACGATTGATTCTGACAAACACAAAACCGTGAATCGGACAAGCTTAAAATATACTACAAAATCTTTATGGAACAATACGACCAGAAACAGGTCATTTGAAGGCGAAGTTCACGATTGTCTGCTTTGTCTGCCTTTATCTGGCAAGGTGAAAACATACGACTGTCAAAATTTACGACTAATAAAAATTTACAAAATTTACGAGTAAAAAATCCCTTCCTAAAGTACGACAAGAAACGGATCTTTTCTGGCGAAATTCGCGGTTGATGTCATTCTGGCAAGCTCAGACATCCGACTTTCATTCTGGAAAACTCAGAACCAGCCTATCGACTAGAAAATGTGATTTGTGGGGGAAATTCACTTTATGTCATTCTGAAAAGCTCAAAACATACGACTGTCATACAGACAAGGTCTAAAGATACGACTGAGAGTAGATTCTCTGGAGCATGGGGGGGGAGTCACCCCCCGCCCCCCCCCCCCCCTCTTCGAACCGCCCCTGAGCACAAGAAAGTCTCGAGTCGGAATAGATTCCCCGACACCTGCCCGATGCAAACGAGCGGAGGGTAGGAGCTACGTGTAGCATCACAATTCCTTACCGCTACAAACAGCTATATCGCAGTACAGCCCTGGAGAAGAAATTTCGAGAGCCAACAGATTGGTTATCTACCATTGTGACGTCACGTGTGACACGCTGAAGAGCGTGTCTATGAACGCCTGCTACAGTTTTTACTCCGAAACGCGCAGTGGCTAAGAGGGAAGTAGAGGGGCGTCAACTCAAAGATCAGTAAGTAGTTCTAGCTCTGCTCAGTTTTGTAGGGGTATCCATAGTAGATGCATGGGACCAAAGACGGAAGTCAAATTGGCTTATTTGTTCTTGAGTGCATGCAGGTTTCCTCGTAGTGTGAGACGAATTTTGCATGTGAATTTTCGCATGCGAGATCATATCAGACTGTATTTGCACGTAGCTTCACGGAGAAACCGGAGAGAAGAATTGGCAATACTTGGAAGTATGTGGTCCGCAGGGTTAGGCGGTCGTTTTTCGAAGCAGAGCGGTCTTTCCGGATAAAAACAAATCGTTTTCTACGTGCATAAATTTGACAAGAACTTGCGGATGAAACGCGGATTTTTGGGATCCCAAAACGTAAGTGGAGGGATACCTGTGACATTACAGTTGTCCGTCTGTCAGCACGATAACTCTCGAAGGGAATGAGATATTTTGATGAAACTTGGTGTGAGGATTCTTTGATTCAAGGGTAAGGTCAAGTTCGTATATTGGCGCTGTAGCCCTGCATTTAGGGGAGGGGGTTCAAATTAAGGGGCACACAAAATTTTTTTAAACAGCGAATGTGATAGTCGATTATAGGTAAGAAGACATGCCGAGCACGATGGTGAAAATCATTTTCTTGCCGGTATATGTAGTACGTCCGGAATCCGGCAAAAACCGGAAAGCTGGTTAGAATTAAAATTTTATTTGAAGTTGATTAGATGTTCGATTTGGGGTAAGAAGACATGCTGAGCACAGTTTTTCTCCTCTGACAACTAGTTCGCCCGGAATCCGGCCAAACCGGAAAATTTGTTAAAAGCGAAAGCTTTATTTGAAGTTGATTAGATGACAGATTTAGGGCTAAGAAAGGACGCTGAGTCTGTATATGACAATCATTTTTTACCCGGACATATAATTTGTCCGGAATCCGGTTGAAATCGGAAATTTTATAAGTTAAAGTTTTATTTGAAGTTATTAGATATTTGTTATAGGGATAAGGAGATATGCTGAATTCGTTTCTGAATTGTTCTGTTTTTGCTGGACAAGTAGTTCGCTCGGAATTTGGCCGAAACCGGAAATTTGGCAGAAGCAAAGAAGGAAGGTTCGGTCAGTATCGTCATAATTGATATGGCATCTGAACTTGGTTTTCTCAGATGATCAGCGTGGCGAAGACTGATCTGGCGAAGACAAGACCGAATTGTCTGGATCAAATATTAGATTTTTGGGATCCCATCGAAACCTAAAGTCTTGTTATCTTTGGACAGGTATGATGATCGTGAAAGCGGCCGCTAAAGCCTCTGATGAGTGAAAGCCCAGCTTTATCAGGAGCATCCTTACCAACAAGACCAAAGGTTTGATGGGATCCCATAATTTAGTATTTGATCCAGACAGCACTCCTTATTTTTACTGTTAAAATTTAGAAATGGATTAAGGTCATTGGCTAATCATCTGAGAAAACCAAGTTCAGATATGGGTTCAGCATGTGTGTTTACCCCAAAAAATCTACTTTGACGAAATGGATCAAAATTTCCTGATTTAATTCTGTCAAATTTACTACGAACTACTTGTCTGGCAACAAATTAAAGCTCAAAATGAATTCAGCATGTCTGCTTGCCCCTAAATCTAACCTCTAATCAACTTCATATAAAACTCTTAACAAATTTTCAGCCTTTGGCCGGATTCCGGGCGAATTATTTGTCCTGCGAGAAAATAATGTTCATAAACGGATTCAGCATGCTTCATTACCACTATATAGAACCTCTAATCAACTTCAGATAGAACTTATACTTTAACGAATTTTGCGGATTCCGAGCGAACTATATGTCCGGGTAGAAAATGAGTCTCATATATGGAGTCAACATATCTTCTTACCCCGAACTCGTACATCAAATCAACTTCAAATAAAACTTTACTTTAACAAATTCCGGACTTTGAGTTTGAATGACTTTCTCAAATTCCTTTGAGAAAAAAACGAGAAAACAATCTTCATATAAATATTCAGCTTGTCTTCTTAACCCTAAATCGAACATCCAATCAAATTCAAATAAAACTTTTACTTCCGACAAATTTTCCGGTTTTCGCCGGGTTCCGGGTGGACTACTCGTCCAGTGAGAAATTTATTTTCACATACAGTTTAGCATGTTTTCTTACCCCTAAATCGACCATCTCATTAAGTGTTAACAAATATTTTGTTCGCCCCTTAATTTGCCTCACCACCCCTAAATGTAGGGCTATAGAGCCCATCTACGGATCGGCCTGTCCCTTGACCCAAAGAATTCTCACACAAAGTTCCATCAAAATATTTCATTCCCCTCGAAAGTTATCGCGCTGACAAGACGGGAAACTTTTACGAAGTAAGAAGCATCCCCTCACTTGCGTCTTATTGGGGTCCCAAAAAGTGCTGAAGACCAAGACCAAAGGTTTCGATGTGATCCCAAGAATTTAATATTTGGTCGAGACAGTTGGGTCTTGTCTTCGCCAGACTCCTTGAACATTTTTACTATTAAAATTTAGAAACAGATTAAGGCCAAATACCTAATCATCTGAGAAAACCAAGTTCAGATATGGATTCAGCATATGTGTTTACCTATATAAGTCATATTTTGTTGACGAAACTTCCTGCTTTACTTCTGCCAAATTTCCGGTTTCGGTCGAATTCCGGGCGAACAACCTGTCCGTCAAAAAGTAAAAGTTCAGAAACGAATTCAGCCTATCGGCTTACGCCTATATATAACATCTAGTCAACTTCAAATAAAACTGTAACTTTTAGCAAATTTTCCGGTTTCAGCCGGGTTCCGGGTGAACTATATGTTCGGGTAAGAAATGAGTGTCATACACGGGTTCAGCGTCTCTTACCACGAAATCGAACATCTAATCAACATCAAACAAAACTTTTGCTTTTAAAATTTTTCCGGCTTTGTCCGGATTGGGGGCGAACTACTTGTCCGGGTAGAAAACGATTTTCATATAAGTGTTCAACATGTGTTCTTACCCCCATAGCGAGCATCTAATCAACTACAAATAAAAATTTTCCTTTTAACAAACTTTCTGGTTTTGGCCAGATTCCGGACGAACTACTTGTCCGGCGAGAAAACGGTTTCCATCGTGATGTTCAGCATGTTACCCCTTAAAGGACTATCTCATTAGCTGTTTAAAAATATTTGGTTTGCCCCTAATTTAAACCCCCTCCCCCACCCCTAAATATAGGGCTACGTGGCCCATCGACGAACTCGACCTTTTCCTTGACCGAAAGAATTCTCACACCAAGTTTCATCAAAATATCTCATTACCTTCGAGAGTTATCGTGCTGACAGACGGGAGGAGACCTTTCGCGATGTCATAGGTATCCCTCCACTTACATTTTGGGATCCCAAAACTCAGATGGCCAAGGTATAATCGGCCGGGGGTGTCGGTTTGGTCTGAAAGTTCAGGATTTTTCCGGGTGGGTCCCCTTAAGACTGGAAATCATTATAGGCAATTTTTTACTTGTATTTTGCCAGAATGTGACATTTTATCCAAATAGACCAACTGACATTTTTTATTTCAATCTCGGGGTTGGTACTAAACTTGTGGGGTTTTTTCCCAGGGCTGGGTCCTAAAATCCTTACTCTATGTTCAGGGGTGGGGTGGGTCCCGTCCTTGTAGTTGCCTGATATAAGTCGTAAAACATTCCTGTTTACCCCATGACACCCTTCGCAGAGGATAAAAATCCGCTCCGTCGTACGTACAACAATGACCTGCGAAGCTACCACCTCACTACAGACTGATGCTGGCATGGGGACAGACGGTCAGTGTCGGGTGCTCACGGATGATTTCCGGCATCATCATAGATTCCATAAGGAAAGTCTCAACTTTATGATGAAAGTGAAGAAAGCCCGGCCGGGAAATCATGGTCGTATGTTAACACTTGGAGTGGGAGAATGTCGCCGCATCCTTCAGAGATGACTGAAGATCCGAGCACAAGAGAGTCTAAAGGGTAAGATGTTTTTTTCCAGTCTACTGTATGTGTTTTAGGAATTTTAACAAAACTCCGTTTAAGTTTAAAATGAAGATCCGAGCACAAGAGAGTCTAAAGGGTAAGATGTTTTTTCCAGTCTACTGTATGTGTTTTAGGCATTTTAACAAAACTCCGTTTAAGTTTAAAAAAATCGCGTTTACAAAAACATTCAACTTCGTAAAAAATATCGTTAGACTTCTAATTTGACTGCATTCAACCGTAGATTCCCTTCTTCTGTGCCTTGTAGGCAGCCTTAGCGGCCTTCTTGTAATATTTCTTTAGCTTGTGTTTGCTCTCAGCTGTAGCAAGATCTTCTTTGGGTGCCACTATGTCTCCAACTTCGCCCTTTAGGGGGGTAAGGGCCGGTGCCGCAACGTCAGGAGAAGGGACGGCAGCTGCCATCAGGATGACGCAGATGAGAACTAAGGCATACTGTAAGAAAATTTTGGATATTAACGTCCGTGTCAAACCATGGGCTTCGTAATAATAATAATAATAATAACAACGTTTATTTCCTGAATAGCTCATATAATTACTCGCTAGCGTCGGATCGTCACACAATTCTTAACACGGCTAAAACTTTATAATCACTTTTCAATAATTACCTTAAAATATTTCTATGTATATACAATTAATAACGAATATATCACGGTTCAGAATTAAAATAATTTACGAAATATGGTACAAATGACGAAAGATACCGGTCAGTAGAGTGTATATTGGGGCGAACAAGTCTGGTACAATTACGGGTTGCAGCGCGAAGCCTTGTTTCAGGTCGAGTTTGGTTTCTGGACCTCGTATTCCGGTAGGAGAGATCTATGAAGATCAGAGGACAAGCATTTTCGTCCATCCATTGTCAACTTGTGGCGTCTTTCAGACAGAGTAGAGAGACCAAGCCTGTCTAGACCCGCTTGTGTTAATCGGTTGAGTTAATGTTAATCGAATCTTAAAGTTTAACTGAAAAGCAAACTAATTTTTGTATCATTTAGTTGAATACACTGAGTTATTTGGATTCTGCTAAGAGATTTTTTTATTTTCCACTATCTGCTCTCGTAGTGAGGTTCAGAGTATCTGCGGCTGTCTCCACAGCGTAAATTCTACTATGACGCGGAATATTTGAATCGGCACACAGACCCGGCTTTTCAGTGGGCGGTGATAAGCTTGGTGAAGACTGCTTAGTGCCTGAACAAAAAAATGTTCATAAATCTTTTTCGTCAATCATGCGACACAGGTAGTACCACAAATCTGACAGGGAAATTCCACTATTTGAAAATTGGTTATTCTTGAATAGTGGAGCAACAAAGTAACGCATTTTCATCGGGTCTTCAAGCCTCCCTAAGTGAATAAGTGAGGGGTAACAAGACTGTCCCTTCTCTGCCCTTTTCAGTTAAACTTTAAAGCTTGTGCTGTACGTTCTGGCGACAAGCTAAAACCTTAAAGTCAAATGTAACAAGACCAAAGGTTTCGATGGTACCCCAAAAATGTAATATTTGGTATAGACAATTGGGTCTTGTCTTCGCCAGACTCTTTGGACATTTTTACTATTAGGAATGAGAAACAGATTACCAAGTTACCAACAGAGTACCAACAAAACCAAGTTCAGATATGGATTCCGCATCTATGTGTACATCCGCTTAGATAAGTTGCGATTAGATAAGTCATATCTATTTTGAGGAAACTTTTTCTGCCTTACTTCTGCCAAATTTGGCCGAATTCCGGGTGAACTGCTTGTCCAGCAAAAAAATAAAGCTATATAAAGAGTTCAGCGTATCTTCTCACCCGTGTATAGAACATCTAATCAACTTGAAATAAAACTTTAACTTATAACAAATTTCACGGGTTCAGCCGGATTCCCGGTGAACTATATGGGCGGGTAAAAAATGAGTGTCATATACGGATTCAGTATCTCTTCTTACCCCTAAATCGGTCATATAATCAACTTCAACTAAAACTTTTGTTTTTATAAAAAAAAAAAATCGGTTTTAGTCGGATTCCGCCTGAACTACTTGTCCGGGTAGATAATGATTTTGACGTAAGTGTTCAGCATATCTTCATACCCCTAAGTCGAACATCTAATCAACTTCAAATAAAACTTTTACTTTTAACAAACTTTCCGGTTTTGTTCGGATTCCGAGCGAACTACTTGTCGGGCGAGAAAATGGTTTTCATAATCGTGTTCAGCATGTCTTCTTACACCTTAACCGACTATCTCATTAGCTGTTTAAAAATATTTTGTTTGCCCCTTAATTTGAACCTACGAACTCGACCTTTTCCTTGACCCAAAGAATTCTCACGCCAAGTTTCATCAAAATATCGCATTCTCTTCGAGAGTTGTCGTGCTGACGGACGGACAACTTTTGCGATATCATAGGTATCCCTCGAGTTACGTTTTGGGATCCCAATAATAAATTAACCCACTATTTTCTGATCCACGGTCAAGCCGAGACAAGGTTTCTTGCATCAACCTCTATCCTAAATAGCAGCAAAGTTCAAGCAAGAAAGATAACAAACATAAAAGAAGCCGTCGTAATGGCGATCCATTTGAAACTCAACATACAACTTGAATCTCCTGAACATGACATTGCGAATTACTCACTGATGATTCATTATGCTAAGGAATTTGAGATCCCGGCGTGGTGGAACGACGTAATAGTGGAATTCGAAAGGGTTCGAGAATGTGTAATTAACCACCTGAAGAAAGCTTGCACTTGTCACTAAAAAGTGAGCAGAATCTAGTTTCAAGCAGAAAGAACGCGTTTGATCCCATGTTTTAGCTTTAAAGTTTAACTGAAAAGCAAACTAATTTTTGTATCATTTAGTTGAATACACTGAGTTATTTGGATTCTGCTAAGAGATTTTTTTATTTTCCACTATCTGCTCTCGTAGTGAGGTTCAGAGTATCTGCGGCTGTCTCCACAGCGTAAATTCTACTATGACGCGGAATATTTGAATCGGCACACAGACCCGGCTTTTCAGTGGGCGGTGATAAGCTTGGTGAAGACTGCTTAGTGCCTGAACAAAAAAATGTTCATAAATCTTTTTCGTCAATCATGCGACACAGGTAGTACCACAAATCTGACAGGGAAATTCCACTATTTGAAAATTGGTTATTCTTGAATAGTGGAGCAACAAAGTAACGCATTTTCATCGGGTCTTCAAGCCTCTCTAAGTGAATAAGTGAGGGGTAACAAGACTGTCCCTTCTCTGCCCTTTTCAGTTAAACTTTAATGGAATGGCAACGGCTAGGCTAGAAGTAAGCTGGAAGGTTCGGTGAAGGGGAGCAATGAATTGGTGGGGTCAGCTTTTTAAAATGAATGATAGTAATGCTTAAACAAAACGTAAAAAAAATGTGCAACATCAAAAATACTTACAAGTAGGGAGCGCATGTTGATCTGAGAATTTGTTTCGAGATATGAACTGTTGCTGGTTTGGAATGATACTGATTCCTTCAGATCAAGTTTCGATTATATAGGAATGGATCAAACTGCCGCTACGTAACTATAGTAAAATACTGGTTTGGTGGCTTCTTCCCGTAAAGAACTATGAGAAAATAATTGACGCTTTTTGCACCCAAACAGTCTCACAAGGTGAATGCACCGTAGGCAGTTGCGTAATTTTCTTGCTTCATTTAAGTGATAGATATTCGTGATGACTCCGGGTTGGGCAGTATTGGTATTTTTAGTCATCATGCTTTCGGGCTTGCGCTGATCTGCAGATGGGCCAACTATTTTGAAATTACGCAATCCAACGTGGACCATGCGGAAATAATAGTCGCCGATGAATCATGTTGGAAAAAATAAGACCAAAGGTTCCGCCAAAAATTTAATGTTTGAGGCAGACAATTAGGTTTTGTTTTCGCCGGATCAAGTGTTCGCCGGACTTTTTGGACATTTTACTTTTAAAATTTAGAAACAGAGTAAGGCCAAATTACTGATCATCTAAGAAAACCAAGTGCAGATATGGATTCAGCATGTGTTTTTACCGGTTTCACTACCATACTTGTCCAGAAAAATCCGTTATCTTATCCGTATAAAGAACACCTAATCAACTTTAAATAAAACTTTAACTTATAAAACAAGACCAAATGTTTCGATGGGATCACAAAAATCTAATATTTGATCCAGACAATTGCGAACGAACTACCATACTTGCCCAGAAAAAAAAAGTTCAGAAACGAATTCACCGTATCTCCTTATCCGTATAAAGAACATTTAATCAAGTAAAACTTTAAATTATAAAAAAAATCCGGTTTCAACCGGATTCCAGACGAACTATATGTCCAGATAAAAAAAAAGGTTGTCATATACAGATTCAGCATGTCTTCTTACCCCTAAATCTGTCATCTAATCAACTTCAAATAAAACTTTTGCTTTTAACAAATTTTACGGTTTGGCCTGATTCCGGCCGAACAAGTTGTCCTGGTAGAAAATACTGTTTACATAAGGGTTCAGCATGTCTTCTTACCCCTTAATCGAACATCTAATCAACTTCAAATAAAACTTTTACTTTGAACAAACTTTCCGGTTTTGGCCGAATCCGGGTGAACTACTTGCCCGGCGAGAAAATGGTTTTCACCACCGTGTTCAGCATGTCTTCTTATCCCTAAATCGAACATCCAATCAACTTCAAATAAAACTTTTACTTTTAACAGACTTTCCGGTTTTGGCCGGATTCTGGGCGAACTACTTTTCCGATGACAAAATGGCTTTCACCATCGTGTCAGCATGTCTCCTTACCCCATAATCGACTATCACATTATATGTTTAAAAATATTTCATTTGCCCCTTAAATTAAACCCCCTCCCCCCACCCCTAAATGTAGGGCTACAGAGCCCATCTGCGAACTTGACCTTTCTCTTGACCCAAACAATCCTCACACCAAGTTTCATCAAAATATCTCATTCCCTTCGAGAGATATAGTGCGTACAGACGGACAGACGGACGGACGGACAGACGGACAACTTTTGTGATGTCATAGGTCTCCCTCCACTTACGTTTTAGGATCCCAAAAAACGGTTTCAACCGGATTCCGAAATAACTATATGTCCCAGTAAAAAAAAGTTTGTCATATACAGATTCAGGGTCTCTTCTTATCCCTAAATCTGTCATCTAATCCAACTTCAAATACAACTGCTCTTAACGAGTTTTCCGGTTTTGGCCTGATTCCGGGCGAACAAGTTGTCCAGGTAGAAAACATTTTTCATATAAGTGTTCAGCATGTCTTCTTACCCCTAACTTTACACCTAATCAACTTCAAATAAAACTTTTACTTTTAACAAACTTTCCGGTTTTGGCCGCATTCCGGGAGAACAACTTGTTCGATGACAAAATGGTTTTCACCTTCGTGTTCAGCATGTCTTTTTACCCCATAAATATATTATCTGTTTAAAAATATTTCATTTGCCCCTTAATTTAAACCCCCACCCCTAAATATAGGGCTACAGAGCCCGCCTACAAACTCGACCTTACTCTTGACCCAAAGAATCCTCACACCAAGTGTCATCAAAATATCTCAATCCCTTCGAGAGACATGGGTTAGAATATTAGGATCAGCATGTTTAGAGGTGAACACCTACTTTATGGCCGTCAGTGCTGGTTTCGCCCGGTACTGCAGTGGGTCGGTGCGGCGAAAGGGTGTACAGCAAGATTTCGCGAAACTTACTCACCCACTCCTTACAAAACCCAGACAGAACAATAGCCTTATACACGTTTTGCAACATCAGAAACCTGCCAGGCAGACGGTCACAGAAGATGACGCCCGAAGAAATTATCACAGCGCGATAAAAACAAGACCAAAGGTTTCGATGGGATCCCAAAAATTCAATATCTGATCCAGACAACTGGGTCTTGTCTTAGCCAGGTCCAGTCTTCGCCAGACTCCTTGAAAATGTTTACAATTAAAATTCAGAAACAGATTAAGGCCAAATAGCTAATCACCTGAGAAAACCAAGTTCAGATTTGGATTCAGCATGTGTGTTTACCCCTATAAGTCATATCTGTTTTGACGAAAACTTCCTGCCACTTCTGCCAATTTCCCGGTTCCGGCCGAACTCCAGAACTACTTGTCCGGCGAAAAAAGAAAGCTCAAACACGAAATCAGTGTATCTCTTTCCCCAGTAATGAACATCTAATCAACTTCAAATAGAAATTTAGCTTATAACAAATTTTCCGATTCCAGCCGGATTCCGGTCGAACTATATGTCCGGGTAAAATATGATTGTCATACAGGGACTCAGCATCTCTTCTTACCCCTAAATCGCCTATCTAATCAAATCGAAATAAAACTTTGACTTCCAACAGTTTTCCCATACTTGTCCGTCGAGAAAATAGTTTTCACCATCGTCTTCAGCATGTCTTCCTACCCCAAAATCGAACATCTAATCAATTTCAAATAAAACTTTTACTTTCAACAAACTTTCCGGTTTGGGCCGGATTCCGGGCGAAATACTTGTCCGTCGAGAAAAGAATTTTCACCATCGTCTTCAGCATGTCTTCCTACCCCTAAATCGAACATCTAATCAACTTCAAATAAAACTTTTACTTTCAACAAACTTTCCGGTTTTGGCCGGATTCCGGGCGAACTACTTGTCCGATGACAAAATGGTTTTCACCATCGTGTTCAGCATGTCTTCTTACCCCATAATCGACTATCACATTAGCTGTTTCAAAACATTTTGTTTGTCCCTTAATTTGAAACCCCTCCCCCACCCCTAAATGTAGAGCTACAAAGCCCATCTACGAACTTGACTGGTCCGACGACCCAACGAACCCTCACACCAAGTTTTATCAAAATATCTCATTCCCTTCGAGAGTTATCGTGCTTACAGACGGACGGACGGACAGACGGACAACTTTTGCGATGTCATAGGTATCCCGCCACTTACGTTTTGGGATCCCAAAAAATGCAGACTCGATTTTGGGGGAAAAGATACTCGTGTCGGTTCATTTTTGTTCTCATGTTAAAAGAAAGAGGATCGAACACATAAGTGTTGTCATCCCAAGAAACCACTTTTCACTGGTTGAAAACTTACAAATTTTAACAGAAAAAGTGCTTATTTTATCTGGAAGGCTTTCGCACGGGGCACTTTTTTTTAGAAGAATAATGGGCGATAGGGACGCGATGAGGCAACGAAAACGGGTGCACATAATATTCTAAAGATTTGCTTCTTTCTCGTGACATCACAAAGAAAAGAAGTAAAATGTCAACGGGAAACGGTTTTAGGCCGATTCTCACTTATTGCCGCGAACGTCCACAAAACGAAAAAAAAATGTCACGCTAAAATGAAAGAGCAAGGTCTAAACTATCTCTGTACCAATCCTCAAGCCCATATACGTTCCCTTTATACCCGTCCTCCCTTAAAGACACATTTTCCCTTGACTGAATTTTGCCAAATTTTAGAAGAAAAACTGCTAAATTTTCTAAAGTTTTCGCACTGAGAAATCCTTTTGCGAAAAACCACCGGGTGTTCTAAGTGTGATGATACCATGAAAATTGTTGCACATGTACTGGCGACCTTCCTCTTTCTCGTGACATCATAACAACAAAAAACTAATTTGCGATTGTTGCGCAACGTCATGTGGGCTATCCGGAAGCGTATAGTAAATTCACCGGTCAATGACTTCGGAAAGAAAGGAGTACTGGACCATCTGTCAGTTAAACTTTTGGTCCTGATGGAAAGTTTCTGGTAGTGTTGTGCGATATTTGGGTTTTTCGATACATATATCGATATTTTCGCTTTCCATATTCGAGAATCGATATATCGATATCGATATTTCGGTACCATGTTTTGCTGTTGTACACGTATCGTTTCGCCAAAATTTAACAATTAAATCGTCGTAATAAAGCATCTTGCATCATCTCAAACTTTGAATAAGTAAAAACTAAATTACGAGAAACAGATTGCTCCAGTTTTGGATAATAGTTATTAATGTAAAAATATCGTTTCCGATATCGATATTTACGTTTCGATATCGATATTTGGTCCGATATATCGATTATCGATATCGAATATCGCCCAACACTAGTTTCTGGGGCAGTCAGCTTGGCCTTATGGACAATTTGTACATCGAACTTCGAGGTGGGACAAAGACAGGTAGGCCTACACCAGAACCTGGGTTCCTATGGGCACAGGAATCCTTAACACTCCTCAAACATTAAGGGAACTCGATACAGAGGCGTCATTTCGGATACATCCGATAGTAAACGCTGAAGTTAACTTCATTAAAAAGAAACAAATATTCGCCAACAGTTTTCTGCGACTTTTTCATTAGATAATGTCATTTTTGTTTTTAGAAATTTGTCAAGGATACTAGTAAGGTACAGAAAATTCTGTAGTACCACTCTCGACCAAAACAGGACCGTATAAAAGCAAACCATTAAAACCAAAAAAGCAAGTTAGGGAAGTCTAAATTGGGTCTATGTGGAATTTCCCATTCATCTCCGCCCGCCAAAGCAAAGAGGTAGACGAAGGTATGGCCCGGAAATCACCGAAAAGGGCCTTTTAACAGCGCCTAAAAACAAGACCAAAGGTTTCGATCGGATCCCAAAAATGTAATTTGATCCAGACAATTTGGTCTTCTATCCGGTCTTTGGCAGACTCCTTGAACATTTTTACTAATAAGACTTAGAAACAGAACAAGGTCAATGGCTAATCATCCGAAAAAAACAAGTTCAGATATGGATCCATCATGTGTGTATTTACCCCTAGGCTATACGTCATATCTGCTTTAGATAGCGTTCCAGTGACTTATTACAGGTTATGATGATAAGAGGAGGGGCGAGCGCCGTTATTGTAATATTTACAACGCTCTATGATGCAACAGTTTAACTTCTGTGGCATCGATGCTAGCTACCTGGCCTATGCTGACGACGTCCTCCTTATCAGCCGATCCAGGAAGGGCCTTGAAACAAACGTTGCTAGCCTGAACCAAACGCTTGGCGAGATTGGCCTATCAGTCAACGCTAGTAAGTGTCAGTAAGTTTGTTTCAACGCTCCTGCTACTCTTCGAAGCCTTCTCTGAATGTTGGAGGCAATGTTCTCATAACCGAGGAAAAAATTCGATGGCTTGGTATAACAATTGCACAAACTATGCGAAAGATTTGCGAGGAAGCAGTTAAATCAGCCGCTAAAGGAATTAGATATGGTTACTACAAAATTGTGCCGAGCCGTTCGAGGCATAGCAGACCTGGGCTTGGGAAGTTATATACTGCCTTTTGCGCACCGTATGTTAACTTCCTTGCTGGATTACATACTATACTCAGAAGAAAGGACCTTCGACGCATACGCTCGACATACTTCAGATATCTGAGATATCTTCTCTACCTACCCCGGCGCACACGGAGCCGCTACCTGATCCGCCGTTCGTTAATTTCTGACCCATTGTTGACGCTTGAAGCCCTCTCTAATTTGTGTTCTCCAGTTGGAAAATTACCTGTCCACGATCCCATCAACAGGATTCTAGATTAGTGAATCTTTATGGAAAATATTTATTGAGTGTTTTGAGATTATTTTATATTTCTTTATCTTTTTTTTACTGCACTTACGCCCTTGGGCAGTGCGTTGTAAATTCATCCATTCATTCTCTGGAACGAAAATAGTAACAACGCGAACATACGTCATCACTCTTCCGGGAGTTCCTGCAGAACCGATAGTTGATATCACTTGTGATGCTCGGGACCATCATAAGTAAATTCTAACGATAATAACAGTCGTGGAACGAAAATAATAAGTTACGGCCGTCTCTGGAACGGCAGTAATAACAAGAATAGTAACGATCGTAACTAATAACTAAACCTACGTTGGCTGGGCAACGTGCAGTGTTGCAGCAAACTTTGTTCGGCTTACGGCTGTTCGACACATACTAGGAAAAGTCGGAAGCCCATAATTATCTTATTCTATCCCCTCATCTTAATGCGTCGATTCGGTTTTTGGGATCCCAAAACGTAAGTGGAGGGATACCTATGATATCGCAAAAATTTCCGTCTGTCTGTGAGCATGATAACTCTCGAAGGGAATGAGATATTTTGATGAAACTTGGTGTGAGGAACCATTAGGTTAAGGGTAAGGTCAAGTTCGTAGATGGGCTATGTAGCTCCACATTTAGGGGTGGGGGAGGAGGTTCAAATTAAGGGACAAACAATATATTTTTAAACAGCTAATGTGATAGTCGGTTATGGGGTAAGAAGGAATGCTGAGCACGATAGTGAAAATCATTGTCTCGCCGGACAAGTAGTTCGTCCGGAATCCGGCACAAACTGGAAAGTTGGTTAAAAGTAAAAGTTTTATTTGAAGTTGATTTAAAGGACACCTGAACAATAAAACCATACTTGAACACACCATGGAGAATGCATTTACAGACATGGACACGGAGAGCATTCTTCTCCTGAGCGTGACGTTTTCAAAATAGGGATGATTGTTTCCGGAGGTTTGCACATGCAGACTCCAAGACAAAAAGCGCAATTCATTCAAATCTTGTACAGCGCTGGCCGGATCGTATTAGAATTTCTTCTAGATATACGTTTGGGCTTATCTAGTTAAAAAATATTCCAGAAGAAGGGTTGATTGGAGAAACGGTATTTCGTATTTGGATTAGGTTTTCTGCAGGCAATATTAACGGACGTCATACAGATAAGGATGATACTTGGTACTCTTCATTCAGGTGTCCTTTAAATGGTGGATTTAGGGTTAAGAAGACATGCTGAACACGATGGTGAAAACAATTTCCCCGCCGAAGAAGTAGTTAGTCTGGAATCCGGCACAAACCGGAAAGTTGGTTAAAAGTAAAGTTTTATTTGAAGTTGATTAAATGTTCGATTTATGTGTAAAAAGACATGCTGAAGACGATGGTGAAAATCATTTTCTCGCCGGACAACTGGTTCGCCCGGAATCCGGCCAAAACTGGAAAATTTATTAAAAGCAAAAGTTCGATTAGATGGCAGATTAAGGGGTAAGAAGAGAGGCTGAGTCGGTATGTGACAATCGTTTTTTACCCGGACATATAATTAGTCCGGAATCTGGTTGTAACCGGATTTTTTTTTAAGTCAAACTTTTATTCAAAGTTGATTAGATGTTATGTATGATAAGGAGATACGCTGGATTTGTTTCTGAATTTTCTTTGTTTCTGAAACCGGAAACTTGGCAGAAGTAAAGCAGGAAGTCTTGGTCAGTATCGTCAAAATAGATATGGCTTATAGAGGTATATCTGAACTTGGTTTTCTCTGATGATTAGCCTGTCCAAGACTGGATCTGGCGAAGACAAGACCCGATAGTCTGAATCAAATATTAGATTTTTGGGATCCCATCGACACCTTTGGTCTTGTTCAGTGTCGCAACTAAAGCTGGCGTACCTGACATATATCCGACCAAATGTAGAATATGCTTGCCCTGTTTGGGGGCCTCAAGTCAATAACACAGGATACTTAAGTGATCAACTTGAGTCACTGCAGAAAAGAGCTGCTAAAGTAATATTGTGTGAAGCATTTGCTGATTATGAATCAGCATGATCAACCTTACGACTACCGTCCCTTTACGACCGTTGGTTCAATTTGATATGCAAATTTGGTCAATTCCTTCTACGAAGTGACAAACATAGGGCCATGCTACCACCGGTCGTGTCGAATCGAGTTGACACTAGGTCTAAAAACAAAGAACAAGAGCTACGAGTTCATATGGCACTTGTTACGAGTAGGCACGGCTCGGTTATGTCAATGATATATCTAGTGTTTCCTCAAAAGTGTCTCAGTGTCTCAAGATTCCGGATTCCCCCTCCCTCCACTCCCCCGACAGTGCCCGAATCGGCTCGGTCATGTCAATGATGTATCTAGTGTTTGCTAGGTGTCTTCCCACCAAGTTTCATCTCGATCCCTCCACTCATAGCGTTTCCCAAGATTTCCGGTTGCCCCCTCCAGCTCCCCCCAAAAGTCACCGGATCCGGTCCGGATTTTAAGTGGGTCGTCTGAGGCATGAGATCTTTCCAAATATCAAGTTCCATCGAGATCCGATCACCCGTTCAAAAGTTATAAATACCTCAAGATTCCGGATTCCCCCTCCCCCCACTCCCCCGACAGTGCCCGAATCGGCTCGGTCATGTCAATGATGTATCTAGTGTTTGCTAGGTGTCTTCCCACCAAGTTTCATCTCGATCCCTCCACTCATAGCGTTTCCCAAGATTTCCGGTTGCCTCCTCTAGCTCCCCCCAAAAGTCACCGGATCCGGTCCGAATTTTAAGTGGGTCGTCTGAGGCATGAGGTCTTTCCAAATATCAAGTTCCATCGAGATCCGATCACCCGTTCAAAAGTTATAAATACCACAAGATTCCGGATTCCCCCTCCCTCCACTCCCCCCACAGTGCCCGAATCGGCTCGGTTATGTCAATGATGTATCTAGTGTCTGCTAGGTGTCTTCCCACCAAGTTTCATCTCGATCCCTCCACTCATAGCGTTTCCCAAGATTTCCGGTTGCCCCCTGCAGCTCCCCCTAAAAGTCACCGGATCCGGTCCAGATTTGAAGTGGGTCGTCTGAGGTATGAGGTCTTTCCAAATATCAAGTTCCGTCGAGATCCGATCACCTTTATTCAAACAATGTTTACAACGGATACGTCAGCTATGATTTTTCATCAGATCCAGATCCGATCACCCGTTCAAAAGTTACAAATACCTCAAGATACCGGATTCCCCCTCCCTCCAGTCCCCCCACAGTACCCGAATCGGCTCGGTTATGTCAATGATGTATCTAGTGTTTGCTCGGTGTCTTCCCACCAAGTTTCATCTCGATCCCTCCACTCATAGTGTTTCCCAAGATTTCCGGTTGCCCCCTCGAGCTCCCCCCAAAACTCACCGGATCCGGTCCGGATTTTAAGTGGGTCGTCTGAGGTATGAGGTCTTTCCAAATATCAAGTCAATGATGTTTCAAATATCACGTCAATGATGTTTCTGGTGTTTGCTAGGTGTCTTCCCACCAAGTTTCATCTCGATCCCACCACTCATAGCGTTTCCCAAGATTTCCGGTTGTCCCCTCCAGCTCCCCCCAAAAGTCACCGGATCCAGTCCGGATTTTAAGTGGGTCGTCTGAGGCATGAGCTCGTTCCAAATATCAAGTTTCATCGAGATCCGATCACCCGTTCAAAAGTTATAAATACCTCAAGATTCCGGATTCCCCCTCCCTCCACTCCCCCCACGGTGCTCGGATCGGGGAAGTGACTATTTCCAACTTAATCATTTGGGGTCCCTGATACGCCTGCCAAGTTTTATCGTCCTAGCTTATGTGGAAGTGCCCGAACTAGCAAAACCTGGACAGACCGACAGAAATTGCAAGTGCCATAAAAAACTGGTACCGCCTACCACACGAACAAATCGGTTTTCAAACACGTTCGTTCTGTATTACACGTCAGTGTTTAATAAGTGCTGAAGTTTCTGTTCTTATTTGTGTCCTCTTTTAATTTGTAAGCCCAAGCGCCATTTAGTTTAGTTCCCTTCTTGACTATGATAGCTTGTGTAAAGAAATGATTCTGATTCTGATTCAATCGCCGAAGCTGATTATGGTGTAATCGCTGACTGTTAGTTACAAGTCCCTGACTTGTCTCAAAGTTGGGTTCCGCCTATTCTTCGTTTGAGTGTGTACCCTACCACTAAAGTTGTAAACCCCTCAAGTGATAGACTATGGAGACTCATTTTCTTACCCTCAGATTTAAAGAGATCAAATAAAATGTGCACCAGTTTGCACTAGTTTCTAGCCCCTTATGAACCCCTTCTAGCAACCGATTCCTACTTACAAGTGGGTCATTCCAGCGAAATAAAGCCAGGCAAAAAAATAGGTTTCTCAGATTTTGACGGAAATTTCTCAGAATGATCTATGACGATCCAGGACCTTCCCCAGATCTTTTTTTCGGCCAAGTATTCCATTGTTGATGGTCGAAAAAGTCGATATTTTAAAAAATTCGAGAAAAATCAGGGAAATTTAACACGACCTTGAAATGTGTTGAGCTCCTTACCTATCTTAGAACTTCAAATCTAGAACTTCAAGGAATCGACTAAAAGCAGGAAAGGAGAAGCAAGAGAAAAGCAGGAAAGAATACAGAGTATACCCTCTAAATGCGAGAACAGGTTTCGGGTTCTTTATAACAATTCCTTCCGGTGGCTTCATGGTCTTCCCTGGAATTGCAGTGCCTCTGGTATGTTTGCTGGTGGTGGTCTACCTTCGTTTGGGGATCTTAAGAGGAAAGCTGTGTTTTCGGTTCAGTCTAGGATGCTCAGCTCGACTAATCCGCTCCTTTTGGTGCTTTCTGGGCCTTACTTTAGGCTCTCTCTTCCGCTGTGGAAGGAGTGGACACATGTGCTTTATGCGGTCCCGGCGGAGAGTAAATTCTTTGCTGTTGTTTTTGCTTTTATGTTGTTGTGTTATTATTTTTGTGTGTATGGCCCTTGTTGGTCGTTGAAGAAATAACAATAAATAAATACTAAAACCAGGAAGGGCAAACTAAAACGAGGAAAGAATTACCAGGAATCCAGGATTCTAAAAAACTGGCAACCCTTTCCTCTGTTTAGTATCCCGTGAGGGGTCGGAGGAAAAGGTGAACTTTTACAAGCGTAAGTTGGGGATCGACTAAAAGAAGGAAAGGAAAGGCAGGAGAAAAGCAGGAAAGAATACTAAAACCAGGAAGGGCAAACTAAAACGAGGAAAATTACCAGGAATCGAGGATTCGAAAAACTGGCAAGCCTTTCCTCTGTTTAGTATCCGGTGAGGGGTCGGAGGAAAAGGTGAACTTTTACAAGTGTAAGTTGCCCACACTTCACGAGATACTAAACAGAAGAAAAGCACGGCACAGCTTGCCAGTTTTTTCTAACACTAAAAGGCGAACTTTTACAAATGTTAATTGCGACCCCTCACGAGAAACTAAACTGAGGAAAAGCACGGTGCGGCGTGCCAGTTTTTTCGAATACTAAAAGGAGGAAAAGGTGAACTGTTACAAATGTAAGTTTCCGACCCCTCACGGGATACTAAACAGAGGAAAGGCTTGCCAGTTTTTTTCGAATACTAAAAGGAGGAAAAGGTGAACTTTAACAAATGTAAGTTTCCAACCCCTCACGGGATACTAAACAGAGGAAAGGCTTGCCAGTTTTTCGAATCTTCGATTCCTGGTAATTCTTTCCTCGTTTTAGTTTGCCATTCCTGGTTTTAGTATTCTTTCCTGGTTTTCTCTTGCCTTTCCTTTCCTGCTTTTAGTCCATCCCAATATTAACTGAGTATATGCTTAACGTCAAGCTTTTAGTTAATATAAAGGGGTCTAGTTGCTCAGCTCCTGATTCCTTTCAGGCGTAGGATCTTGACCTTGAACAAAGTAGCCTACTCCTGCAACAATTCATTGCGTGTAACGAGGGGGGGGGGGTCACGCCATTTTTTCTTTAAAAAGTGTGTCTTCGACTAATTGTCGCTTGTTCACCAAACCCCTTGTTACTGTTTCTATTGCTCGCCACTCCTTCTTCGCTTAAATTAGTCGGACCCAACAAAAAAACAGACGAGCTATAACCCGTTTTTCCAACATCAAAAGTCCGTGGGGCAGCCAGCAAAAGGGTAGTCCGGTTCCACAGTTTCTTTTTATTACTTCAGTTCGGGTTCGGTCGTTGACCATCGGACCCCCGACCCCCTGCTCAACAGGTTCTGTCAAAGAGTGTTTCCAGTTTGACTGCCACATAACTCACGGACCCAGAGGTCTACACATAGTGAAATTACCTGTGTGAAAAGCAAACCTCAGTAGGCAAATTTGATATTCTGTAAACAAAGAATCTGGCAGACTGGTGTCAAAATATTCGACCCAATGCTGATATCGTAGTTTGCAGTATGTCTGCTTAGTGGAGAAATCTTCATTGACATTGACATTACGTTCTTGTACTGAATCTACATTTTGTCATTTTTGCACTTACCATGACAATTGCCTGACAATTGACAATTTTCCAAATTCACCCGAAAAGAAATACTTTTATCTACTCATATTACAAGTGCCATACTTATTTACTACCAACTGAGAAAATCCTAAGCTCTTGTGTTGGTGATGTTGAAAGTGGGATGACTTTTGGTATCTGAATATCAGATACCAAGGTAACTGCAAACCCTGACATCAGTTACCATGGTATTTGCAACTAATGGGTTGAAATATATTTTGTTTGGATTGCCCAGCTCCTTCCGGCGGCTCGTAGGTATTTTGTTTTAGTGCCCCCCCCCCCCTCTCCTGGATCCTCCAGTGTGAGGTTCAGTAACCAAGAAGATCTGCGCCGCAATGTCGTACCACTGTGGGCGAATGGCCCATGAGATTTCGTTAATCGTTCTCCGGTTCACGGGGGGTCTTTCACTACTATGGTCCATTGACACACTGCGGAAAATCCGAGCGTATTTTACGCACGTTTTGAGCTTGAAACGATTTCTAGCAATAAGGACGTAGCAAAACGGACCGATTTCTCAGATACGTCCGTATTGCTAGAAATGTTTTCAAGCTCAAAACCTGCGTAAAACGCTCGGATTTCAAAATACGCTCGGATTTTACGCAGTGTGTAAACCTACTATTAGCTATGATTTTCTTCCTATCTTGTAGATTTCTCGGCTTCTCGATAGATGGCACTTTCCAGTCTACCACAAACTTTTGATTCTGGGATACTCAAGGCCTAACGCTGGATCTCATATGCTGCCAAATGCTGGGTACTTTAACCTAATAAAATACTGACGATTCGAGTGAAGTTCAGAAATCAACAAAACGGAATTAAATTAAATTTTATTTGTAACCCGTCTAGGTAAAGACGGAGTATGGTAAAAGATGAAAAAAAAGAGAAACAACACAACAACAACAATAACAAAAATAGTTAAAATTCAGTAAACCGGAACATCACGGAGCTCCATGGGTGGTTACAATTTTCTTCATCCTGCTGACGGATCTCAGGACAGCCGCAGACGGATCAGCTATACGGAACTTTTCAATGAGATGTAATTCCTTTAAATGAAGCAGGTCGGTGTTAGGGTACACCAGCGTTCCAGTATTAGGCATAGGGCATGCCTTATCTAAAATGTATCGTTAGTGTTGCTTTAGTGTCTGAGCGTAATTATACAGATATCATGATGTTTTTAGTTACTGGACACAAATTGTGTGTTATGACCGTTACGACAGCAATTACTATTTTACGTATTTGTGTTCTTTATACTTATTACTTTTACAACGAAAAAGACTTTGTCTGCGTCCGGCTACGGTTTTAGTAATAAATGATTGATTGATTGATTGGATATACTCAGTGTTTAGCGTAGGGTGTCTCAAAATCAGGGATTTGAGGTAAACTGGCACCTTGTGCCTATTAAATCATTTGTAATTCAGACAATTAGGATGCATAGATTAGCACATTTTTATCTGTCCAAATAAGTAGAAATATTTAAAGGGTCCGCCAACTGAAGGGGGAAAACATCCATCTCTGGATTAAAGCATTCGTGGTGACATGCTGTGAACAACATACAGTTATTATACAGTTAACTGGATGTGGCCATTGTCATACAGTTATTATACAGTTAACTGGATCTGGACATTGTCATTTTTGCACTTACCAAGGTATCTGATACCACTGTAATTAGATCTGCATTTTGTCATTTTGCGCTGACCATGTTATCTGATACCACTATAGCTGTATCTGCATATCATCTGCGCTGGTACCTGTATTGTACGCCGGACGAAAACGATTACTAAAATTGGTGTTAAGCAACATCAGCTCTGGAGGTTTAATGTCTTCATATCATCCTCTCTCTGAAGGTTGCTATGACTTCATATAATCATGTATGCTTGACGACAAAGATTTTTGAAGTTACCAAAGTTATCTGGTAACTGTAACTGGATCTGGATATCGTCATTTTTGCACTTACCAAGGTATCTGATACCACTGTAACTAGATCTGCATTTGTCATTTTGCACTGGCCAAGGTATCTGATACCACTGTAACTGGATCTGCATGGCTTCTTAAGATCATGTATGCTTGAGTACACAGATTTTTGAAGTTTCCATGGTATCTGGTTCCACTGTAACTGGATTATGTCCTTTTCGCACTTACCAAAGTATCTGGCACCACTTAACTAGATCTGCATTTTGTCAGTTTGCACTGAGCCAAGGTATCTAATACTACTGTAACTGGATCTGCATGTCTTCTGTGCTGGTACCTGTGGTGTATGCTGGACGAAAAAGATTTAAAAAAATCACTGTTAAGCATCATCGTCTCTGGAGGATGAATGACTTCATATCATCCTCTCTCTGAAGGTTGATATGACTTCATATAATCTTCTTTGGATGGTTATGTGAAGTCACGTCTACCCCAAAGCCGACTTCACCAAGCTCGCAACTGGCCGCGTCTGTGCCGAAAAAAGGCGAAGCAAGAAGTTAAGTATGATTAGCTTTCAGATAAAACTGCAAGCAAGTAAAACATTTACGTCACGAGTTTTCGGACTTCGGCATCTCCTGCAGCGGGTAGAGTAAATAGGAAGTAGGAAACAGGGTTCCCAGTTGTGTTTCTCCTGAAACACGGAGAGTAGAATAGAAAGTAGGAAATAGGGTTCTCAATCGTGTTCATCCTGCATCAGGGAGAGTAGAGTAGGAAGTAGGAAATAGAGTTCTCAATCGTGTTCCTCCTGCATCAGGGAGAAAGGTATTAAAAACAGAGGTCCTGCATTCCCGTTTTTAGTACTTGGTTGTCATGAAAGCGAACAGGGGTCCTGCATTCCCGTTTTTAGTACTTGGTTGTCATGAAAGCGAAAACAAGTGCAAAAGAACAGGAGTCCTGCATTCCCGTTTTTAGTAAAAAGGACGGTGCAGCGTTCCCCCTTTTAGTAATGTTCCTCCTGGTGCAATGTTCCCGTTTTTAGTACGCGTACTAAAATCGGGAACGCGTACTAAAAACGGGAACATTGCACCAAGAGGAACATTCCAAGAGCCAAACTACAAACTTTGACGAAACAGAAGGGAATCCAAAAAAAAAACGCATCTTAACTCTCCTTGCCGATGCAAAATCGCCGTGTACCTAGCGGAACGAGTCCGAAAAGAACGAGCGTCGTGATTGGTTGAAAAGCAAGGTAAGGTAAGGTACAATTTTAATGGCAAATATAAATAAACCGGGTGTTTCTCAAAAGCATCAGACATGCCAGTGGCATAAAAAACGACGCTTCACTAATTCTGATGGGTTTGTAAAAATTATTAATGAAATTCTAGCCTAAGGCATTGTAAAGAAAAAACAAACGAAGAACTATCACACATCAACACTAAAATTTAAGGAAAACACGAGAATTTACGACAACAGACATATGACTAAAGAAAAAAAGAAAAAGAAAAAAGTTTTGCGACATGGGTCTGATCTTCCTCCGAGCACAAACAAAAATGAATCACATGATTTGAGTTGTTTGAGACGTTAGTGAGACGTTTTCTCGTTCTTCCTGAGGATCAATGGCGTGTTTTGGACTTAGTCATAGAGAGCACTGGCTTGAAGTCATTTCCAAACCGACCGTTTGGACTGGTCGGAAGTGGTAAAAGTAAATGATGATGCTATGAATGGAGATGCTATTTCCTTATTTCAAGCTCCGCGTGACGGTTCACGCGGGCGGTACCCGATTCCGGCGCCGCCTTCGCGCCGTTCAATTCCCACGGCGATTTATTTTTCGTTTCCCCTAGCGGATATATTCTCAGTCTCAAGGTTCTTAAAGGACCTGTCTTACCTATAATACTAATGAAACCTACTTCCATAATCACTCCACGTATTTCTAAGCCCGGAGACCCCAATTTCGTACGGTACATTCTAATACCTCTAACAAAACCACGCGTATTTTCTCACTTGCCGTGTTTTGCTACCTTCGATGTGTATCTGTGTATCACGCTGTCAACGGTTGTCTGCGAGAAATTTTTCCATCAGAAAAACCGGTTATGGAAATTGTTTCCCTGTTTTCGCCATAAGTCAACGGGTCTGAGAAAAGGCTTAAAACAGCCAAAACCATGGGTTATTTGTTGAAAGCACAGCCAAGTTCTAAAGTACTCAATTATTTAAAAATATTGTAAGATGAAGGGTAAATAGTGCGAGGGATCCTTTAAAGCCAACCTTCAACTTCCAGATATCTGGCGCTTCCGCACGGTCAAGCGAACCCTTCTGGATTTTGATTACAATGATGATTGCTAAATTTGCTGATACTTCAGCATTTCCTAGATTTCCCCTTCATACATTTTCTGCCTCTCAATCAGATTTCCAGATTTTTCTTTAGAATCTTTAGGACCAGATTTTACGACAGGGCCTTTTCGTCAGGATGGACCAGGAAGGAGTAGCCAGGAAAAAATTGTCTGGCTTTCCGGTGTGGCAGACACCCCGAATTCTGGATGCCTGGTAGGTGCCATGGAGGCAAGACATTCCAGAGCCACAATCCATATGCAAATGTAGAAAGAAGAGGGAGAGGGATTGACAGTTGTCAATAGCAAAACTGACTATACTCATTATCACGATTCATGAACTATAGTCATTGTCACCAATTATCGGGTACAACTCATCAGCTTGGAATCCCATAAAGAAAACAGACCGATCCCGAGTAGAGAGGGTACAGCGCCGGACCACGCAATTAATTTCTACCTGCAGTACTCAACTTATGGTTACAGAATGAGACATACTTAATTTAAGCTACGTTTACACGGAGCTACATTTACCCGTACTCCGTGGGTATTTTTCCACGCAACAGCAACAAATCCCCGGGTATTTTGGACTTGAATTTCGCGAACTTTTTACCCGGGGATTTGTTTGTCGAAGGGTATTCTTCGACATAAGCAAAAACGAAATCGGATTTTCGAGCAATAATTTTGTTTATGTCCTTATAAGAAGTGATCCAAATGGACACATGTTGGTGTCCATCGTGGAGAGATATCCCGAGTTTTACAACCTTGGAATCTATTGCCATACGACAGTAGCCTACTCTCCCTTGAAAAATACCCGGGTACCGTGTGAACACTTTCCCCTCTCGTCTCCGGGGGAAAACACCCGCCGTATACATAATCCTTTACCGTCACCGGAGTTCCATCGGGATCGTAACTACAATCTGAAATCATACAGAATCCTCCTTCTTGGTAATAATTTGGAAAAAATAAATTTTTTTTTCGTTCAGTTCATATCAGTCTACCCGTCAGCATTCACTGAGGCTATACCTGCCAAAAATAAATAGGAAAATTGATCAACGTACATTCAGCTACCGTGTATGCCAGGCGTGGAACGGTCTATCTGAGGCTGAGGAGACCGTTTCCCAGCCAAATTCGCTCTCGTTCAAGCAACATCATCTGGTGTACCGCGTATGTAAATCCTTTTTATGGCACTTGCCTTCCGGCCAAGTGCCATATACCGATCACTTTTCCGTCGGTCGGTCAGTCCGGTGATCGCGAGTTAGGGTACTTCCAGATGACTGTGCTAGGACGATGGAAATTGGCAGGCATACTGGGGACACGACCAAACTAACTTGGAAATAGTCACTTCCCCGGTCTGACCATCGTGGGGAGAGTGGAGGTAGCGTGAATCCGGAATATTGACAGATGTATAACTTTTGAACGGGGGATCGGATCTTAATGAAACCTGATATTTGGAAAGACCTCGTGTCTCAGATGTTACACTTAAGTCCGGAACGGATCCGGTCACTTTGGGGGGAGTTCGAGAGGGTAACCGGAAATCGTATGACACGTTCAGAATGGAGCCAATTCGCGGATCCGGCCATCGTAGGGGGAGTGGAGGGAGGGTGTGACAGAGTCAGTCACCCCTCGCGCGCGGCGTAAGCGAACGCTCGGAGCTTTGAATGAAATAAGTGACGAGTCAAATGTAATTAGAATTTTCATAGAGAATAAATCGTGATCTTGACCCAACAAGACGTATAGTTAGGTGAAGCTATCACACTGGTGGTTCAGCGGAAGGATTAGCGAATCTGAATATTGGAATATACGGAGGTACGGTAAATTCGTTTTTTGCTTGAGTGTGTTAATTCGTATATAGAATAGATCTGGAGGGCTACGAAAGGCCAACGACTAGGTCTAGTTCTGAATTAAACAGGACTAAGCATTACGAACTAGTGCCTACACGAGGCTCGACTCAAAAGCTAGTTGCTTCTGAGGTTTCAAGCGAAGTATCGGAATTCCAAAGAGATTTTCTTAGCAGCCTTCCGGGCTCAAGCACAGCTACCATGAGCGTAAATAAAGGGAACCAGAAACCTAACGAGGTGGGGGGAAACGAACAGATCGACGGTGCGTCGACGGTCTCAGCAATCGACCGTCTAATTTCGAAGTTCGATACAGTTGTTGAATCCTTGCGTGACACGCACGCTCAACAAATGTTGCAAATGAATCAAGAACGCCAAACATTGTTACAGTCGTTAAGTAAACCTAGGGAGCCGTCACTCCAGAAAATGTCGGAAGGGGACGACATCGATTCGTTCTTAACCGCTTTCGAAAATACCGCGACTCTGTGTTCTTGGGACGACAATGCAAAAGTTATCCGGCTTATGCCTCTGCTATCCGGAAAAGCGCTAGAGGCGATTTCCAGCTTGTCAGCGACCCAACTTGCTAGTTTCGACGCAGTAAAAACAAGCATACTCCGGAAATTTAATATCACTTCGGACTCGTACCGGATAAAGCTGCGTGAGCTTGTGAAGTCGGAACAAATGTCGTTTCAAGAATACGGAGATAAATTAACTCACTTCGCGAAAAAATGGCTAGTAATTAGCGACGCGGAAGTCAGAGCGGATGTTAAGTTAGCGTCGATATTAGAGAAAGTTGTTCTTGAACAATTCATTGAGAACACGCTTCTTTCAGGCCTGAGGATACACCTGAAACAGCAGAATCCGCAGTCACTAGAGCAAGCTGTGACAATGGCCGAGAATTTTTCCGAAGCAAGAAAGGAGACGGCCACGTTGACCTCAAAGCCGAGAGGAAACCGAAGAGACGAAAACCCTTCTGGGTCAAAGGAAGGTAAAGAACCTGTATGTTTCCTCTGTAGGAAAAGCGGTCATTTTAAAAGGAATTGTCCGCTGAGCGAGGCAACGGTTAGGCGCGAAACGGGCGCAGGACAGAGAACGCGGAAACCTACTAGTGCGGCATATAGGTCGTACACAGCGGATGGCATTGCTATTCCATCAACGAGTGTACTCGACGAACGGTCGGCTAGGGTAGTAACCGGTTCGGTAGATGGGCGAGAAGCGACATTTCTCGTCGACAGCGGTAGCGACGTGACGCTTGTCAGGTCTAATCTAATAGACATTGCGAAATTAGATAGAAGCGTCAACGTTAACATCGGTTGCGTACACGCAGACGTGTGCGTATACCCTACCGCGGAAGTTGAAGTCGGAGTGCGCACAGCGGAGTCAAGCTGGTTGTCCAAAATGAGAGTAGTGGTCTCGGACAAATTGCGTTACGACGGAATAATAGGCAGGGACTTCAAAAGGTTCTGGTCTCTTGCAGGAGGCGGAGCAGAGAAAAGAAGGATGTCAGAGAGTTCTTACGAACTGGACTTCAACGTCGATTTCTCGTTCGACGATGACCTATTTCTGGCGACTTCGAAGCAGAAGAAGTCAAAGAAAGAGAAACGATCCTCAAAAAGCGAGCACAACAATCGAGTCGAGGCGGAGAGTACCAGGAGGGTAGATAAGAGCACTCAGACTTTCGAAGATCAGCAGGCGCTGGATCCAACTCTCAAGGCCCTCTGGGAAAAGGCTAAGAGCTTGGAGAACAAAAACGACGTGCTAGTCGGCTGTCTACAAAAGATAAGCGCACTGGCCGGAGAGAACTTGGATCGGTCCAGAGCACGGATGATCCGGAACGACCCCAGCCCAGGGGTGAAGGCCGATTTTCAAGAGGGCGACAAGGTCCTAGTCCTACAAGAACAAGGAAAATCGAAACTGGAAAAGGAATGGGTCGGCCCACTAACCGTCGCGAAAAAGATCGAGGAGAGAGCCGAGGAGGCTATTCAACGTTTTGAAGAGTTATTCGATATCGCAAAACCTCGGAGCGTTGCCCTTGTGGAGTTATCTGCCGAGCAGCGAAACGATATGCGGATCGCCAGGCTATTGGAGAGACCACAATCTTCGCCGGCTGTTCGTTTAGTAGAGATAGATGGCATTAACTATAGACAGTATCGGGGGGAACACTTACAATTACTTTTACCATGGGGTTGGCGGAACAGAGCAATGGAGAGGGCACACCGAGTGGGGGCAAAACACCTTGGGGGCGATACAACCCTAGCGAGGGTCCGAGCCATGTTTTTCTGGCCAGGAGTCGAACGCGACGTTACTAGCCACGTTGGCTCCTGCATATGCAACCGTTTAGGTTAGGTTCTCCAGTGCATTATATTACTTTCAGTGTTATTTATTTTTTTCACTCAGTGCTTTACAGTTATTGTTAAAATAAATATTTTTTTGGGGTAAGTGTATTGTAAGGGGGAGGGAGTGTGACAGAGTCAGTCACCCCTCGCGCGCGGCGTAAGCGAACGCTCGGAGCTTTGAATGAAATAAGTGACGAGTCAAATGTAATTAGAATTTTCATAGAGAATAAATCGTGATCTTGACCCAACAAGACGTATAGTTAGGTGAAGCTATCACAGAGGGAGAATCCGGTATCTTGTTGTATGTACAACTTTCGAACGGGTGATTGGATCCTTATGAAACTTGATATTTGGAAACACCTCCCATCTCAGAGGTCTCATTGCAACTCGGGAACAGATCCGATGACTCTGGGGTAGTTGGGGGGCGGGGATCTTGTGACAGGCTCAGAGTGGAGCGGTCGGAATTAAACTTGTGGGAAGACCAAGCACGAGCCCTGGATAGATCGTTGACAGAAATGGACCGGATCCGGTCACTGTTGGGGGAGCTGGAGGAATTTTTCATTTCCTTTTCATGTCCGGACCGGATCCGACAAGTATTGGGGGGGGGGGGAGGTACGTGACCCGCTTAGGGAACTTTGTAGGAATGTCAAACAGATGCTCTAGATAAATCCCTTACAGAACCGGATTGGCTCCGGGCGCTGTGGGCGGAGTTGGAGGTGGGAGGGGTCCGGAATTCCAGTGACCGCGGGTTAAGGTATTTTCAGATGTACTAGGACGACGAAATTTGCTGACAATTAGAGAACCGACAAGACTTTCTTACAAATAGTCACCTCCAAGATCCAACCACCCTGGACGGGGGAGAATGGAGGAAGGGGAAATTTGGAAACTAGAGGCGTTGTTAACTATCGAAACGACGATCAGATCTTGATAAAACTTGATAATTGGGGGGAGTATATGCTTCTGTTGTTTCTCATGTGTGTCTCAAGCGTGTTGATTAAAAATGAATTCCTAGTCGTGAAGTCCTAGTAGTAAAGTGCGCATCTTAACCGCAAAGTGAAAACATACTTTTAGCCAAAAGATACATTTTCAAGATCTATACAGGTGGCAATGATTGTCTTTTCCTCAAGGGTGGAAAAGCTGGGAATCTTTCAACCAGATAATGAAACGAAAATCCGTCGGTCTATCCGCACCATTAGTAGAAATAGCAAAATCAGGCAGGTCTATTTATTCCACCCAATTTTTATACAACAAATTCGGACAGTCAGAACCTACGTTTAAAAGCGAGGATAGGCTTAATGCGCGAAGAGACAGTCAGGTCGGCCGGTCACGGGCAGGAATGCCAGGACTCCGATCGGAAAAGCTGAGATTCGTTCCACTTGACGATGAAAATGTCGGAAATCCCGATGGGAAAAACCGATTGTATGTTCGCAGCACCAAATAAAAGTTCCGCTGACTAGGAAAGGAGTAAATAGAAAATTGGCAAAGCAAGCTCAGTAATGCGGGTTCATATCGGCAGCTTGAGAAACTAGTATTACAGTCGCTGGTGCGCATGCAGCTTCTGTGCTTCTAGTTGACCACAAATGTCTTCCTTCGATATCTAAAAGAAAGAAGTATTAATCTTCTATTCGGGTCCGACAAAACCATCGAGCATTTGATTTCTTCTGTTTTTTTGCTCGTAGGAAACCATCCTACGGGACTGAAAGGGACTTCAGACTTTAAAAGACTCTCTTGATGCTTTCCGTTATTGTGCGTTCGGTTTTTCCTTATCTTTTCTCTCCTTAAAGGACCCCTCGCACTATTGACTCTTCAACTTACAGTATTTTAGAATATTTGAATACTTTAAAACTAGGCTGTGCTTTCAACAAATAACCCATGGCTTTGGCTGTTTTAAGTTTTTCCGAGACCCGTTGACTTATAGCGAAAACAGGGAAACATTTTAAATAATCGGTTTATCTGATGGAAAAAATTCTCGCAGACAACCGTCGACAGCGTGATACACATCGAAGGTAGCAAAACACGGCAAGTGAGAAAATCAGCGTGGTTTTGTTAGAGGGGTTAGAATGTACCGTACGAAATTGGGGTCTTCGGGTTAAGAAATATATGGAGTGGTTATGGAAGTAGTTTACATTAGTATTATAGGTAAAAGAGGTCCTTTGAGAATGTAATAATCTATTACTCTTAAAGCACACCTTACACTGTTTCCTGTTTATGTTCCGATATTCAAAGCTATTTGAATACTAGAAAACTAGGCTCTGCTTTTAACAAATTATCCACAGCTTATGCTGTTTTAAGCCTTTTCCCAGGTCCATTGATTTCTAGCACTCGGCAAAGCCCGACAACCGGTTTTACTCGTCTATAGCATGATACAGATCACTCATCCGGAACATAATGCGCATGGAAAATAGTGGAACGTGGCAAGTCCAAAAACTGACTTTTATTCCTTTTCTAGCTTTTAGCTATTCGGATTAAACTTGATTGATTAAAAAAAAAAAAAAAAAAGAAAAAAGACTAGTGCGGTATCGGTAGCGGGCTTAGAATCTAACATATGGAATTTGGGTCTCCAGGCTTAAGAATAATGAATCCAATTACGGAAGTAAGCTGCATTGGTATTACATACACGACGGGTCATTTAATTGTTTAACCTGTAGATAGCTGCAGCTACGTAGCTTAAGTGTCAACGCGCAGCTTATTTGTCTGTCTTTCCGCAAACAATCTGCAAGGTAAATGCCTAGTGCAATAAGTGCTTATAGCCGGTCTTCACCTCCCGGTACTTCCAGATTATTCTTTGACGTCTTCTGTAAATTGCATCCGGAACACGAACCGGTCCAGAAGTATATCAAAATAATCCGAAAAAGGGGCTTTCGATCGGAGAAGAAATTTAAAAAAAATCTCGGAAAATCTGGGAACCCAGATTCCGGAAGGTGAAGTATCAGCTTTAGTCCTCGCAAAAGTTTTTATTCGCGATGAAACCTTTTGGGGGCAAAGAGGTTCTCACCCTATAAATAGAGGCATGAAAATTGTGGGTTTTCTACTCTGCTTCTTCTGGAACTTGGTCGCATGTCCTATCTATATCCATCCAACGGCTATCCTTTCCTACAGCTATCTTATCCCTTTAATTATGTCACTTTTGTACAATGCCCAGTATGCCGTTGGGGATTACCGTTTTCGTCAAAGAGAACAAATAATTCAGCCAATTTTTACTCCAATTGTTCACGGTAGGCTCCAATTAGTTGGGAGAAGCTGAGGAATCCTTCTAGGGGAAGGCACTGAGCACTATTTATTTAATCACCTTTGTTGATATTATGTGTATTTAATGTTAGTGTTTCTTTTTCTATCTATTTTGTTTGTTACTCCTTCTTTCGGGCGCTTCGCCCTCCTTTTGTTGAGATGGGTTATAAATAAATTGAATTGAATGCCTACAAACAAGAAATAATGGGCCCTTGGAGTTTGCGTGTGCATCTGTACACTTACTTCTTCCCGAAGTTGAGGGCATGTATCCCGCACTTTCACATCTTGTTTCTCGGCTCGTTTTCGATAAGATTCCGGCCGCACGATTAGGGATCCCGTATGTGGGGTCGAATCGCCACCTCGACGGCTAACGAAGCTGAATTCGGTTCCATGACCGCCATAACCTCGTCTTTTGCCGCAAGATAGCAGACAAGACAACCAGTGCTTAGCACCTGTAAATAAAGAGTCCAAGTTTGAAAGAGTCCGAAAAGTTCCGCTCGTCCTTTCTGGTTGAAAGGCTTCAGGACCCGTCGTAACTAAGTAAGTAAGTAAGTAATTTATTTATGACCCGCCATTTCGAAAAGGCGGAGTAAATGAAGAAAATAAACAAAACACATAAACACACAGAAAAAAACACTTAATTTCCAATTTTCGGTCAGGAAGCAGTGGTACTGTTATGGTAAGGCAACCTACATCCGTAAAGCCGGGTTAACAAGCACGTGTAGCTAAGCACAAGTGCCTAGGCACGTGGCCAGGCTTCGCCAGGCATCGAGTCGAGTTCTAGAGCCCCGATTTCCGTGCCTGGCCCAAAATCTGTGCCTACGCATGGGTGTGAACGGTGATGCTAGGCATCTGTGATTGGCTGCATGCTTGTGAACGTGTTATACGCTCCATCCATTCTCAAAACCGGAGACCCAAAATTAATACGGGGTAGGCTACCCTAGCCACCATATCATCCCATTGGTTGTATTGACACTTTTCCCTGACGGAACCTGCGCAATTTGGGCGCACAAATCTGTGACATTTGGTCCTATAAATATCTGGTCTTTTTTTCAGTCAACTCAGTTTTCAAAAAACTTGTGAATTCTGAGGTTCCAGTTTATTCTTATAACATGAGTTGATATTATTTATTTATTATTTATTTATTTATTCATTTATTTCCCTCAAAATTGAGGAGTACAACTTATAAATTCTAAAACAAAATCATTCCTAAATCAACTAAACTCCTTTCAATAAAATACTGTGAAATAATATACAAAATACACTTCAACAACTAACTTATAATTACTTACGTATCGCACTAATCACTTCTTAAAAAATGGGTACAGGTTGTGGGTTAGGAGGGCTTCCGCTGCTTTTTTGTAAAAATTTGTCATCTTTTTCTTCAAGATTAAAACCGGGTCCTTTCTTTTAAAATCATGGGAGCTCGTCAGTTATTAGTCCGATTGCTCGCTAGTTTTTTAACAGGACGGAAACAGTGTGTTATGCTAAGTAGAGCTGATATTTCAGCTTTCTTAGACATCTTCTGTGGTAGTCCCCAGGGGACCAAGTTGGGATCTTTGACGTTTTTGATCGTTTTTAACAAGATTTTACTCAGTATTTTTAACCGTTTTAAATTCGCTGAGGACCTATCAACCTTGTCGCTTCGAGCTGTTCCTCCTAACCAGACCGAGCAATCTTTGTCAACTATTTTCAATCTCATGAAGGAGGAGCTGGCTGACGCTAAGCTGTCAGTCAGTCTTAATAAAAGTGTAGTTTTGAGGATTTCTTTCCTTAAAAAAGATTTACCGGTCATGGAAAACATTGGTCTGGAATGTAGAGACAGCGTGAAGCTCCTTGGTGTGATGATTGACGGTGATCTGAAGTGGAATTAACATGTGGAGAAGATTCTCCAGAAGGCAGCTCCACTTCTTAAGTCGTTCGCTTTTCTTCGTAGGTTTGGTCTTTCACCAAGAGTTATGAGGTCTGTGTACTGTACGTACATCCGTCCTTGTATAGAGTACTCTTGTGCAGTCTGGCATTCGGGACTTACAGACGGACAGACTGACAGACTGGAAAGTATCCAGAAGAGAGTCGTGAAGATTATCCTTGGCCCAACTTACACTTCTTATGAAGATGGATTAGACAAGCTTGGTCTCTCTTCTCTCTGTGACAGACGACACAAACTGACTATGGACTTTGGACGCAAATGCCTGACCTCAGACCTTCATAGAACTATATTACCGGACTTTCAAGTACCAAACCCCTAATCAACCGAACACCAGACACAAAGCAGCAACTGAAAATTGTCCGAAACTTGTTCGCCCCAATACACATTCTACTGACAGGTACCTCAACTCCTATGTACCCTTTTTCGTACACCACTTTAATTCTATGTAGTAATTAGTAAGGTAATTGTATATATTAAGTGTCGACTGTGAATTTTTAAATTTATTATCAAAATGTCTTTTATAGTGTTATTATATATATTGGTGGTAAACTGTAAGACGATCCAATGCTAGCGAGTGAATTGAACGAACTATTAAGGAAACAAAGAGAGATTATTATATAGATTATTATATGATATTCATTCGCTGAAATTGGCCAAAGTTCTTTGAAACCGCAGAATTTGCGACCAGTGGCAACACAGCTCATAACGATACCTTATTGATTTTAAACTTGATATGTTTCGCTATGTTTGATCCGTAGCATGCTCCCCAAGATTGTTTACGGGAAGCTCGCTCGTCAGTAAACCCAGTTATATACATTTTTAAGGACTAGAGAAAGGCTTAAAACAGCCGAAGACGGGAATAATTTGTTAAAAGCAGCTTCTAGATTGAAAGTACTCAACTATTTTCGAATTTGGAACAAAAAACAGTAAATAGTGCGTAGTATCCTTGAAAGGGGCAGTGATAGTCGCTACGACGAAAGTAAGATTTTTATCTCACAGCTGGAAGAAGTTTACCGCTTCGACATCACTGACATCGCTAATTTCCGTGTATTCTTTTGTCATTCAAATCACTTGAGCAAGCGCCACATGACTTGAAGTAACCAAGCTTGTTCAACTGTATACATAAACTCATGACTTGAAGTTACCAAGCTTGTTAGACTATAGAAATAACTCATTATGTAATTTGTATGAAGCCTAAGCTCTAGCAAGAACTATACTGTGTACTGTAAAAGGCATTTCTAGAACTCCTCTTCTTCGTTGGGCGGATCAGTGGTGTTCAATATGGTTTCGACATTTAAGCCATATCTATTTTGACGATACTGACCGAGACTTCCTGCCGATTTCCGAGCGAACTACTAGTCCAGGAAAAAAAAATACAGAAACAAAACCAGCGTAACAAACCAGCCCTATAAAGAACATCTAATCAACTTTGAATACAAGTTTGACTTTAAAAAAAATCCGGTTACAACCGGATTCCGGAATAATTATATGTCCCGGTAAAAAACCATTGTCATATTCCGACTCGGCCTCTCTTCTTACTCCTTAATCTGTCATCTAATCGAACTTTTGCTTTTAACAAATTTTCCGGTTTTGGCCGCATTCCGGGCGAACTAGTTGTCCGGCGAGAAAATGATTTTTCACCATCGTGTTCGGCATGTCTTTTTACTCATAAATCAAACATTGAATCAACTTCAAATTAAACTTTTACTTTTAACCAACTTTCCGGTTTTCGCCGGATTTCGTGCGAACTACATGTCCGGGTAGAAAATTGTTTTCACATAAGTGTTCAGCATGTCTTCTTGCCCTAAATCGAACATCTAATCAGCTCGAAATAAAACTTTTAATTTTCACAAACTTTCCGGTTTCGGCCATATTCCGAACGAACTACTTGTCCGTCGAGAAAATGGTTTTCATCATCGTCTTCAGCATGTCTCCCTACCCCTAAATCGAACATCTAATCAACTCGAGATAAAACTTTTACTTTTGACAAACTTTCCGGTTTTGACCGGATTTTGGGCGAACTACGCGTCCGATGACAAAATGGTTTTCACCATCGTGCTCAGCATGTCTTCTTACCCCATAATCGACTATCACATTAGCTGTTTCAAAATATTTTGTTTGCCCCTTAATTTGAACCCCTTCCCCCACCCCTAAATGTAGGGCTACAAAGCCCATCTACGAACTTGACTGGTCCGACGACCCAAAGAATCCTCACACCAAGTTTCATCAAATATCTAATTCCCTTCGAGAGTTATCGTGCTTACAGACGGACGGACGTACGGACGGACAGACAGACGGACGGACGGACAGACAGACGGACGGATGGAAAGACAGACGGACAACTTTTGCGATGTCATAGGTATCCCTCCACTTACGTTTTGGGATCCCAAAAAGTACTTTTCCTACTAGTGTATAATAAAATAATATTCGACAAAACTCCAAAACAAAAACCTCCCACCAACATTTTGCCTATTCTTGCAAGTACCATATGAGCTTTCAGATCTTGTTGGGATTCGAAAACGTAAGTTTTCGTAAGTAGTTTTCGTAAGTACTTTCGTAAAACGTAAGTTTTCGTAAACGTAAGTTTTTAAGTGGAGGGATACCTATGACATCGTAAAGTTGTCCGTCTGTCCGTCCGTCTGTTAGCACGATAACTCTCGAACGGATTGAGATATTTTGATCAAACTTGGCATGAGGACTCTTTAGGTCAAAGTACAGGTCAAGTTCGAAGATGGGCTATGTAGCTCTATATTTAGGGGTGGGGGAGGGGTTTAAAATAAAGGGGAACACAAAATATTTTTTAAAAGCTAAGGAAATAGTCGAATTAGGGGTAAGGTGACATGCTGAATCCGAATATGAAATTTTTTTTTTCGCCGGACAAATAGTTCACCCGGAATCCGGCGAAAGCCGGAATATTTGTGATAAGTAATATGAAGTTCATTGGAGGTTCGATTTAGGAGCAAGAAAACATGCTGAGTCCGAATATGAAAATTATTTTCTCGCCGGACAATTAGTTCGGCCGTAATCCGGCCAAAACCGGAGAATTTGTTTAGAGTAAAAGTTTTATTTAAATTTGATAAGATGTTCGATTTGCGGGTAAGTAGGCATGCTGAATTCGCATATGACAACCATTTTCTCACCGGACGTATAGATCGCTCGGAATCCGGCTGAAACCGGAAAATTTGTTAAAAGTAAAAGTTTAATTGGAAGTTGATTAGAGGTTAGATGTAGGAGTAAGGAGACATGCCGAATTCGTTTTTTAGCTTTATTTTTTCGCCGGACAAGTAGTATTCCGCCGAACCCGGAAAATTGGCAGAAGTAAGGCAGGAAGTTTCGATCTGCTTCGTCAAAATAGATATGACTTAAAGGGATAAACACACATGCTGAATCCATATCTGAACTTGGTTTTCTCACATGATTAGCTATTTTGCCTTAATCTTTTTCTAAATTTTAATAGTAAAAGTGTTCAAGGAGTCTGGCGAAGACTGGATCTGGCGAAGACAAGACCCAATTGTCTGGATCATATTTGAACCTTTGGGATCCCATCGAAACCTTTGGTCTTGTTTTTTACTGAATTGTATAATAAAGAAATATACGCTGTTAAAATCGCACGGTAACTCTCGAAGAGAATGAGATATTTCGATGAAACTTGGTGGGAAGATCGTTTTGGTCAAGGGAAAAGTCGAGTGCGTGGATAGGCTTTGTAGCCCTACATTTAGGAGTGGGGGAGGGGGTTTAAATTAAGGGAGAATCAAAATATTTTCAAACTAGTAATGAGATAGTCGATTAAGGAGTAAGAAGACATGCTGAACACGAAAATGAAAACCATTTTTTTGCTGGACAAGTCGTTGGCCCGGTTTGTTAAAAATAAAAGTTTTATTTGAGGTTGATCAGGTGTTCGATTCGGTGGTAAGAAAGCATGCTGTACATTTCTGTGAAAGTTATTTTGTACTCGGACAAGTAGTTAGGTCGAAATTTGGCCCAGACCAGAAAATTTGTTAAAAGTAAAAGTTGTATTTTAGTTGATTGGATGTCGGATTTAGGGCGAAGAATAGATGCTGAATTCGTATATGATAATCATTTTTTAGCCGGACATATAGTTCGTCTGGAATTAGGCTGAAACTGGAAAATTTGTTATAAGTTAAATTTTAATTTGAAGTTATTCCTCGAGTTATTGCAATTAAAATCGATCATGTTGCGGTCAGAAAGCGTTAATCTAAATCCAAATAAACACTGCTACTACTACACATAAAACTTACTAGTAACAATATTTCGGTCTTCCCTTACTAAAGTCGTTCAGTTGAATGATCATCCAAAAGTTCAACAACTACAAAACGACTAAACGAACCCAAGCAACTACACCAACCCAGTTCCAAGAAAATTGATTCCAAGAAAATTGTTCTTCTTTTCTTCGTTAGACGTTTCTTAGTTGACATTTGAAACTAACGAAAAAATACGCAGCAAACCTAATGGACAAGCGTGCACCATCTAATGGCATAAAGGCTCTTACTAACGTATCGAATGGCCGCTAGAAGCCGTCTGAAATAAGTTAGACACAAAAACAAACCTTATGCAACATCAGCGCTACCTATCAAGTTGATGACAATACTTAATTCGTTTTTTAGCTTTTATTTTTTGGCCGGACAACTAGTTCCGGAATTTCGCCGAAACCGGAAAGTTGGCAGGCAGAATCGTCGGTTCCGTCAAAATGGATATGACTTTTGGGGGTTAACACACATGCTGAATCCGTATCTGAACTTGGTTTTCTTAGATGATAAGTTATTCGGCCTGACGCTGTTTTTATATTTTAAAAGTAAAAATGTTCAAGAACTCTGGCGAATATTTGATGCAATGTCTGCATCAAATATTCAATTTTTGGGATCCCATCGGAACCTTTCGTCTTGTTATCTAATGTGAAGAATAACGTAATTTAGCGTCTCGACCCGTCCGAATAGGTAACGGCAGCTATTTGTTCACAAACGATTCCGATCCGATTGTCCCTACTAAGCATTCAAGATATTCGGAGTTTCAAATCTAGATTGTTCGCTTTCATCGGTTCCGACCCCGAAAGTTCTAAATTTGATTTTTTCCTGACGTAGGCTACATCACGGTAGTGATTAAAATCCTGGCAGGAATTCGAGAGTCGACACCCAGACATGGTCGAATGGTCGCGCCATCACAGCTTCGGTGGCACAAATTTTATAAATGTACTGATTTATTTAGCATTATTCTTCCATTTTTCGATATTCTTCGAGCTCTCATTTATTGTTAAAAGACACGTCATATTTATGACAGCTATTCATTCTACTTTTTTACTCTTTCCATCCATTCTCGTTCCCGAGATTCTTCAGATCTGTCTCCTCTGTTAGCAATACACTAATGATCACCCTTGCCACGTTTGCTCTCTTTACGCGACGTACCATGCACCGATCACTTTTCCCGAGGAGCTTATTCGTCGGGATATCGGTCATGTAAACTTTGACGAAACTGTCACCCAATGCAAGAGAAATAGAAAGAGGCCAAAGACAGGAGAAGCCGTGTGTACTTTTCCTGAAGCATAGAATAGTTGTGAAGTGGTCAACTATCTCAGAACATCTGAACCGATACGCTACACTGTCAGAAGTTTCACAACAGATAACACGAGGATGCGCGGTTTCAACAGATAATACGTAACAAATAACACTTCGGATGTTATCTGTTGTGTTTCAAAATGTTATGCATAATAAGCGTTACCATCGGGAAGAACCGAAAAACCGCCCAAAAGTATCTGCTGAGTTTTCGGACATGGTGACGATAAGGAATAAAGTCAGTTGATGTTTTTTTGGGCTCTTACTAACAAAGCTTGGTATGCATAACATTTCATGGGTAACGTTTTCAAAAACAACAGGTAACATCCGAAGTGTTATCTGTTACGTATTATCTGTTGAAACCGCGCATCCTCGAGTTATCTGTTATGAAACTTCTGACAGTGATGGAGTGCGAGTTGTGCTTTAGGGGATGTATTGAGAAAGGTAAATTGCACATCTGGTCCTTACTTTTGCAGTATGTGCGGTTTCCAAGGGAGGGTATTTTTCAAATGGCGGGTCCCAGCCTTGAGTTACAAGCTTTGAGAAAGGAGATATTTAGGCGAGACACGGTGGAAAAAGAGGATTTGATAAGAAATATGGGAAAGACAAGTTTTGGCGAGCTTCGCCGGTTCGGAAAGTTTCTCAGGGGGGGGGGTATCTTTTTTTTGTTTCTTTTGGGGGGAGCATCGGAAGCGTGGTGAGGAACAGTGGTGTTTATAACATTGTGGTTAGAGTTTTTTTTTTTTACATGATTGTTTTGTCCATCATAGCTCCTCTTTTGGGGGAAATAAATTTGTTCCTTCGGTTTATTATTATTCATTCAGTCTCTTCCTGATGAATGACGTAAATACTACTCGAGCAGTGGGGCAAAAACTAATTCTGCCTGGCGTCAATATGGAATCGCAACATTCTGGATTAACAGCAACCATAATTTATAACTTCAGTGTGTCATTCATTATAAGTGTTTCTGGAGCTGAATTGCACTCTATAGACCACAACATCCCGTCAGCTTTCTGAAAAGCGGTATCCTGATTCTGGGAACGTTTAACTGCTAATAATTCGCGACAATCTTAGAAACCCTCCATTTCGAATGCATAGAACGAAACCTACAGCAAGAGATTAGAGACGATAGAGACTGAATTACAGTCTTATCCTGAAAATAGAGCGTGGAATGCTGATTTTCGGGGGTGATAGCACTGAGGGGGGTTTCACACTCATTTCCGTCGCGGTCGTTTGTGAGGCCCAGAATAATTTAAGCGATAGTAAGGATTAGCAGACAACAAGCCATATGCGAGTCTGGTGGGTGCTGCTATCTTCCATCCCCATTCATTGTGCTAAGAAGTATATACGGTCTAAACTAAGTTGTATCGGAACAATCGTGACGTCACACCCATTTGATCTATTTACCTCAACCGAAAAATTGTAGTTTATTCCTATCGACGAATATAATTATATTTTAATATATGTATATAGAGCAGAGCGATCAGCAAGGCGCCGGTCGCGTTTACATTTATAAAACGACCTAGGGACAATTGTTGGGTCCTCACTTGTATACCTTGACACATTTAGTTCTCATATTGCGCCACTTCAAAAACAACATAACAAAGCCTTGCGGGTCCTTAAGAGTTACCTGCCTTCCCCTAAATTATATCCAGAGAAGTCGTCAACAGATTCTCTTTATTGCTTTCTTAATCCTTCCTTTAAGACATTTTGTGACTGTTGAATCTATCCTCTTCAAACTGAAGTATGACCGTGGTTTGCTTCCCTTGTTTTTTCGTTCTTCGAACCTTTTCCAGCTTAAAACTATTGAACATGGACACCTAACTAGAAATCTTAATAAACTGTATCAGCCAAGAATTATAACTGAAAGATCGAAATTTTCGCTTTGAAACTCAGTAATTCGGAATTGGAATATATATACTTCTAATTTGGACATTTCACAGTCAGTTCAAACAACCAAACGTAAACTTAAATTTATGTTGTTATATTGAGAATTTGTTTCGTGATAAGTGAGTTGTTGTTAGTTAATGCGGATTGCCTCTGGGAGGTTAAGTTTGTTCCCATTTTATTTGGTTTTAAAGATACTGAACCTGGGGGGGGGGGGGGGTGAATACTCAGTCCAGGATCCTTCCTTGGACTGATATCTCTTTTCCTCGGTTCTTGTTATCTTTTAGTTTTATTTGTTATTGTTTGTTTCGCTGGATGTGTCAACGGGTGGTGTTGGGGACCGGGTGCTGACGGGTGAATACGCATATTTCCATTTGTATGAATGGCATGAAGTGAAGTATAAATGTTTTATTTATTTAAAGAAGTCTTTCCATCCCGTGCATTACGAATTTGTCTTCTCAGCCGGGCTATGGACATTTTGTTATTTATTTATTTATTTTTATTTATTTAACTTCGACTACGGCTTCTAGAGCCATTACACATACAACACATAAAAACAACAACAAAATACATTTAAGATTGCGAGCCTTAGTTCGCGGTTCCAGACTAACCACACAGGCAACGTCAGTCTCATATGGGGACTCGAAAGAACCACGAGCATGGGGTTTCGAGAGCGAAGAATTCGGGTCTGGAGAGAAAAGATAGCCCGACGCCAAAGATCCCCGAAAGAAGGAAGGCCCTCACCCACAAACATGCCAGACGCACTACAATTCCATGCAAGTCCGTGTAGCCACCGGAAAGAGTTGTTATATAAAACCCGAAATGTATCTAGACACTTAACTCTCGTGTTACACACCAGTGACAAACAGTACAGCGGAGTACAGTAAGCTCTGAAAAGAAAGGTCTTAACAGAAGCCTCGCATCTACCAAACCTCCGAATTAATATGTTGGCCCTCACAGACAGTGATCTGGAGAGCGCAGCAACGTGAGGCTCGTTTGTTATTAAAAAGAACCTGAACATGAACCAATTCACACGACGTCACTATGTACGTCACGACTGTATGGAATTACCATACAATTTAGTCAATACCGTATATACCTGATGTTCAATTTGTATCCAAAGTGTTACATTTGTTTAGTCGCTGAAACATTACAGCAAAAGCAAAAGGTAGCAGAGAAAATGAATCAGCACTTTGCTAGGATTGGAGAGGCTACCGTCAACAGTAATTCAGATGACCGCTTGAATGTGGAATCTGATTTTCGCGACTTTCTACCACAGCCCGTCGATTCTTCCATATTTCTCTCTCCCGTGACTGTAGCGGAACTCAAGAATCTGGTAAAGATCATGAAGCACGGACATTCTGAAGGAACCGATGGCTCATCAACGTATCTACTGAAACAAACCATTGGTTGCTATGCTCAAGTGCTAGTTCATCTGGTCAACCTATGCTTCAAGCACGGATCTTTCCCTGAAGTGATGAAAACGGCTCGAGTTATTCCCCTACATACAGGAGGAATCAAGCAAGATCCGTCTAATTATCGTCCTATTTCCATTTTGTCCGCCTTTAGCAAAGTTATTGAGAAGTGTATATATAACAGGTTGACTAGTTTTTTGAAGAAAACAAATTTTTTCAGCCCTTTTCAATTCGGATTCAGGTCTTCACATTCTACAGAACAGGCAATATTAAAGCTAACCCAGTTCTTGAATGATGCCATGGATAAAGGTCTGCTACCTGCAACAATATTCGTGGACATAAAAAAAAGCTTTCGACACTATTTCTCACAAAATTCTACTATCTAAGCTACATAATTGCGGTGTTAGAGGACAAGCGAGTCTTCTAATTGAATCTTACCTAAAGGACAGAAAACAAATTCTGGATGCGAATGGCTACATTACAGATGAAGAAAATCTATCAAATGATGTTGGAGTCCCTCAGGGGTCCATACTTGGACCACTGTTATTTCTTATCTATGTAAACGATCTCCCTCTAAGCCTAGCTTGCCATAGGACTGACATGGATCTCAGTTTACTGTTTGCTGATGATACAGCCAGCTCTACCTGCGACATAGATCAGCAATCTCCAAGATCAAATCTCCAACTATCACTGAAGAAGATGCTTCACTGGTTCCATTGTAACAAATTGGTTGTCAACACTTCGAAGACTCTTTTTATGTTTTTTTCAAGAACTTCTACTGCAGTACCAACGTTACAAGAGATTGAAGTCACATTTGGAGGTCAAGTAGTAAAAATCAATCGAGTGCAGACATCACGGTATCTTGGAGTCGTTGTTGACCAGAATTTAAGTTGGAAAGCTCACATCGCTAGCCTAAGACTTAAGTTGGGAAGGAACGTAGGTGTAATGCATCGTCTCAAATTTTTTCTTCCTTTTTCTGCTCTAAAATCAATTTATTTTTCTCTTGTTCATTCGTATATTAATTATTGTTCGATTATTTATTTGAGTACGTTTCAATCTCATATTTCTCCTATTGTGAAGTTACAAAACAAAGCAGTGAGAATCCTTAAGATGTTATTTTATTCCCCAGTTTCTCTTCCTGGTAAATCTCCAACTAAAAGTCTTTACAGTTATTTCAGTATTATTCCTGTTAGACAAATCCTAGTTTTTCATTGTATACTTTTCCATGTCCGTTATCTAAAGGATCTGCTGCCAGTTTGCTTCAAATCATTTTTTCCAGGCCCTCCTTCAGTCCGACCGTACAATACTCGTCGTCCTTCAAGTAAGCTTCCTATGCCTTTAATTATTTCCGAGCGATCAAGATTTTCCCCTAAAAATATTATAACTAAATATTGGAACAAATATGAATCTTGTTTTAACCAGAGTCTGTCGCTCATAACAATAAAAGCTAAAATTAAAGCTGTACTTATTGATGAATATTAGTTTGTGAGTAGCTCCCGGCCTTTCAGCTATCGGATAAATAATAATCTAATTATAAAAATACAAATTTTTGGTATATATTTTTTTTTTTGGTGTGAGATAGAGTGAGAAGTGTGATGGCATCCGTTTCTTCTGGGTTTGTTTGTTTATCCCGTTTGTCGCCCGGCTTTCGAGCCAGTCTCCCTGCTGGGGACGTTATGTGAATATTGTTAAATATGTATGTTTAAATAATAAAAGAACTTGAACTTGAACAACATTTTGTTGCTATGGACACTATGGTACAATGGGCACTAGTTATGCTTCATTTTTCATAAAATGCTTTACAAATAAAAATTTCCGACCTACCCTACTTCGAAAATAAGCCGTTTTCTTGTTGTCGCTTGTTCACCTCTTCGCTGTCTCGGCGTAGACGATATCAGAGATTCAACTTGTAAATTGCGAAAATTCAAAAACTCTCGTTCACGCACGAAAGTCAATCATTTTACTGCCGAGTGCCTAAAACAAAACAGTCTCGATAGCCGGCAGATTGCTCAAATGCTTGCGGACGAAACTTTTCTTTTTGTAGTACCAAAGAAAACTTTTGATTTTTGGATGTGAAGTCAAAATACCAAAAACAAATATAAATGACTTACTTGCAGCTACGCCCAGAGCAAAAAATTATAGGTTAATACTATCATTGGAATTATTGTCAACAATACAGATAATTCAGAGTGTATATTGAAGGAGATACGAAAAATACAACTCCGCCGATATTTGCCAAGGCTAGTAAACTGGAGGACGGCAGGCAGAAAAAACGTCGTAATGATACACTTATGAAAATAACTTGTTAAAGGACCTGTCTAACCTATAATACTAATGCAACCTACTTCCATAATCACTCCATATATTTCTAAACCCAGACACCCCAATTTCGTACGGAGCATTCTAACCCCTCCAACAGAACCACGCTGATTTTCTCACTTGCTGTGTTTTGCTCCTTTTGACGTGTATCACGCTGTCGACTGTTGTCTGCGAAAAGTTTTTCCATCAGAACAAGACCAAAGGTGTCGATGGGATCCCAAAAATCTAATATTTGATTCAGGCAATAGGGTGTTGTCTTCGCCAGATCCAGTCTTCGCCAGGCTACTCATCAGAGAAAACGAAGTTCAGATATACCTCTATAAGCCATATCTGTTTTGACGATACTGACCGAGACTTCCTGCTTTACTTCTGCCAAGTTTCTGGTTTCACCCGAATTCCGAGCAAACTACTAGCTACTAGTTCAGCAAAAAAAATAAATCAGAAACAAATCCAGCGTCAAATCCCTATAAAGAACATCTAATCAGCTTCGAATAAAAGTCTGACTGAAAAAAAAAAACCCGGTTACAATCGGATTCCGGACTAAATACATGTCCGGCTAAAAAATTATTGTCATATACAGACTCAGCCTCTCTTCTTACCTCTTAATCGGTCATCTAATCAAACTTTTGCTTTTAACAGATTTTCCGGTTTTGGCCGGATTCCGGGCGAACTAGTTGTCCGGCGAGAAAATGGTTTTGACCATCGTGTTGGTTTTTTTTTCGTGACCGGTTTTTGCCGGATTCCGGACGAACTACTTGTCCGGCGAGAAAATGGTTTTCACTATCGTGCTCAGCATGCCTTCTTACATTATAATCGAATACCACAATTGCTACCATTTTTATTTAGGGCATTGTTCTCAGATTTTCTTTATTTGTTGGTGTATCATCTTCTTCTTGTCTTTTTTTTTTATCATTCATTAGTTGAATTTTTAGTGTAGGAGTAGCTCGGTATGAATGTAATGAATAATTATAAATGAATTACATCGCTTGCCTTTCCAAGCTTCATTGCCTTTCTTGGCAGGCGAAAGGCGAATAGTGTCTGTTTTTTTTTAAATAAATGTATCTCTACTCTACTCTACCCTACATTAGCAGTTTAAAAATATTTTGTTTGTCCCTTAATTTGAACCCCCTCGCCCAACCCTAAATGTAGGGCTACAGAGACCATCTACGAACTTGACCTTACCCTTGACCCAATGAATCCTCACACCAAGTTTCATCAAAATATCTCATTCCCTTCGAGAGTTATAGCACGCACAGACGGACAGACGGACGGACGGACAACTTTTGCAATGTCATAGGTATCCCTCCACTTACGTTTTGGGATTTCAAAAACCGGTTATGTAAAATTTTTCCCTGTTTTCGCTGTAAGTCAATGGGTCTCGGAAAAGCCTTAGAACAGCCAAAACCGTGGGTTATTTGTTGAAAGCATCCCTAGTTTTAAAGTATTCAAATATTTTAAAATACTTTAAGTTGATTAGTAAATAGTGCGAGATGTCCTCCCGTGGTATTAGATACCACGATAACTGCAAAAACGAAATATTTTGCGCTTCAAAGAAAAATCTCTGTCAATCCGAGGGTGCAGCGGCCACCGCGGGATCAGCGACCCCAACACAACAAAAAAACAACAGAAAAAAAAACAAGTTTGTCGAAGTTTCACCCAACTTAAAGGCACAGAAAACTTGACTACGCAACTTTCGGCCATCAAACCGACCTGGGGCGGCTTAGATAAAGATACAGGGACTTATTGTCGACAGTCTTTGTTATCTCGAACCCCCTCCTTAGTGTTCCCAAAGCTAGCTGGCAGGCCCTTGCCCCTTATGCACTGTAATTATGCACTGTAAAAGTTCGCCTTTGGCCGTGTTTCGGCCATGGTATCGAGGTAGTAGTCAAGATGATTCCTACTCCAGGCACACAATACTTTTTCTTTTTTTTTTCTACTAACTGAAAAGTCGAATTCTCGGAAACTGCCCGGAAACTGCAATGGTCGTAACGAGAACTTTCTTACTCTCAATATCGCTCAGGGTACATTTTTGATATGTCAGCTAGCTCCCCGAGTCAAGCTTGAGTCAAGTTTTCTGTTCCTTTAATCTTGAAGAAAGCGGGTGCCGTACCGCGGCGCGCCATCTATTAGCAAATCTGTCATTGAAACAGGCGGTCAAACCCTGAGCTTCGGCCAGAGAGCGCGCATGTGGACAATCAATAAAGCGTTTTTCCGCGCTCCATAAACAGTTTGTGGGTCGATTGTGGCTCGAAAAGTGTTGTTTCCGCGAACTTTTGTGCGGCCCACAAGTGCGTCTCCGCGACCAACAAGATTTTCGTGGCTCAAATTTGACAAACAACTGGCGAGGTGATAGTCGATTTTGTGGCTCGATTCTGGCGGGAAATTCAAATTAAGCAGAAAAATAGTGCCGAAACAATGAAGCTCGAAACAATGAAGCTAACTACTTTTTCAAGCATATAGACTTAAAACTGAGGATGCCTGTGCAGAATGGTAAGGAAAGAAGCCTGGAGTTGTCTTTACTGAGATTTTGAATGACTTTTATTTTTATTTTCAGATATTTGAAATCACCGCCAAAAAAATAGACAAGACGGCGTTTCCGCGAGTTTCAACTAGTGGCTCGACTGTGTGGCACACAATCGTGTTCCGCGACAAACACTCAGAAGTGTGTGGCCCACAACTGTGTCGCGGAAAAAGGCCTTAAGAGACATCACTGATTACGCCCATGGTATGTGTGTGTGTTACCTTGGTGTTACGACCTTATATCAACAGTAGCAACGAGGCTATGGCCGGACAAACGAACAGGGTCCGGCGGTGACGAACCGGAATTTCTGCCAGGATTTTCGGACCATTACAGTTCCGTATGGAAATGATGAGATTTTCCGAGCTTTATGATGAAAATCCGGCCGCGACCGATCGCGGAAAGTGGATGATGTTGGGAAAACCACCAGAACATTTAAAGTGAAAACTGAGGACGAATTCATTATCTCGAAGATTGCCACTCCAGGAGCCCCCTCATTTTTTTTTTTTTTTTTTTTTTTATGCGGCCCATTATAAGTTTTGCATTACTTAATTATTCAAAGGGCCATGAATGGCAACTTTTTGGTCAGATAGAATAAAGTTCTTCTTCGTGCCAGTCAATTTTGTCCTGTTTCCAAAAAAGCTCGATCAAATTTCTATCTGTCCCAAGCAGGACGTGGCGCACCATCTACTTCTCGTCACGTCTACAACTAGTGAAAATCAAGAAGACCTAACAGGGGCGTGGTGAAGATCTCCCTGAAGGCATCTTAGCGATAGTCTGTTCTGAACGGCTGACAAACAGCAAATCATTGACTAATAAAGTTAGGAGGATGAAAACACCCTCAGAGTTTCGATTTCTTGAATCGGCCTTATACCAGTTCGGCGCTCCAAGCGGTTTAGTCTTTGTTTTCCCCTCGTCACCTGATTATCAGCATCCCTTACACAGAGATAGAGACAGAGAGAACAGAAAAGAGAAGCTTTAAAGCACGCCTCGCACGATTACTGTTCATGTTCCAATATTCAAAACTATTTGAATACGGTAAAACTAGGCTCTGCTTTTAACAATTTATCCACGGCTTTGGCTGTTTTGAGCCTCTTCCCAGGTCCACTGAATTCTAGCAAAAACGGTTTTACGCATCAGTAGCATCATACGTGAACTCATAGGGAGCAAAACGCGCATGGAAACTAGTGAACGGTGGCAAGTGCAAAGATTAGTGAGGTATCAAATAAATATTCCTTCAGCCCAAGCTGACTGCGAATCATATTTGATAGCGCAAAACGGATACGTCCGTTTTATTTTATTAGAGCTACATTTCGGCCCTTCTTGGCAAGGGTTCTCTTCGGGCTCAAATCAGCTCAAGTTGGAAAAAAAAACAAACCAAAGATTCTAGCTTAGCGTTAAATATTTGACTTTGTGACTTATTTTGTGAGAGTTGATTGGAGTTAAAAAGGTTGCTGTGATTTAATTTTGGATGCGGCTGCTGTTTTTGCTGCTCGATTGGGTCGTTAATGGGGTAGAGATTTTTCTGAATTTGGTAAAACCTGGGTTTGCACTATCATGTTTGCGCTTTATCATACTTTTGTTGCTCGATTGGGTCGTTGATCGGGTAGAAATTTTTCTGCATTTGGTAAGACCTGGTTTTGCACTATCAAATAATAAGGTATCGTTAGTGGGCATATGCAGTTTGGTCTCCGGGCTTAAGAATTAATGAATGCAGTCACGGAAGTAGGTTGCTATTATGTTTTTTGCACTTTATCATATTTTTGCTGCTCGATTGGGTCGTTGATCGGGTAGAAATATTTCTGCATTTGGTAAGACCTGGTTTTGCCCTATCAAATAATGAGGTATCGCTAGTGGGCTTATAATGTAACATATACAATTTGGGTCTCCGGGCTTAAGAATGAATGAATGCAGTCAAGGAAGTAGGTTGCATTCAGAGCAAACTAACGATATGGAGTAGCGCCAAAACTTGAAAGAAGTGACACACACTCGAATAGCAGCGACACTAGCACCACTAGAGATAGAGAACGTTCCTACTTAAACCAGGGACCCATACATTTCCTGTGATGTTTTCCATTCAGGAAATTTATTTTTTCCTGTAAGGAAATTTATGGGTCCCTGCTTAAACTCATTCAGCCGTTCACCAGCGTTGGCTCTAATAACTTCATGTTCTGAACTTACACAGACTAAAAAAAAGTATACAGACTCCATTGTTTCCCTGGTGTGTGTAGATCGCACCTTTGCCTTACTGAAAATTTCTAAGTCCGTAAGTTTGTCTCGCTTTAAATGCCGCAAGCGTAGTGGGCGGCGCAACGAATATGGCCCGTTTGCAAAGCATGGAAAGCATAGGTCTTGACAAACTCCTTAGTTTTATTTTGCTCTGGTTGCATTGGAATTATAGCTACGATGAGTCCTTTAACTTTTAAACTGAAGGGTAGGCAAAAGTCTCATCGTCAGGGAGGTAAGCAGCTTTTCTTCCAAAGGGATAAAATCAAACACATAGGAGATTAAGGAGATTAAGTTAAGAATGTGAGGTTGTTTGTTAGTTGAGATTGTTGTTTGTTTTGTTTTTCTGTATATGGCTTAATCGCTTTCAAATACAGATATATATATATATATATATATCGTAGCAGAGTTTTAGTCAAACGTTGATAGCTGACGATGGGTAATGATTGCTGGGGGGGGGGGGGAAACTAAAAGCTTGGTCACACTGGGCTCAAAAATCCGCCTATTCTTCGAACAACTGAAAATCCCTAGGGGAGGTGAGATTTGATGGGCTTTGTGGCATCTTGGGGATAATGAGCAGACTGCAATTATGGGTCAATTAGGGTTCCTGTAAAATAATTATACATGCTGTTTTGCTCTAGTTTATCTCCTGACTTTAAAACGACAACATTCAGAATTAGTTGTGTCTTGTTCTTTTTCTTTTTTCTACTTTTGCAACACAAAAAGCCAGGAAATGAGCACAGTGTGACCAAGCTCGAAGGATGTAAACTAGATCCCAGTAAACAAACGCCGTAAATTATACGAAATTCGTTATAGTGATGTGTCAAACTGAACCAAATAATATTCAGCTTCCGAGACCAAAAATTGTCAAACTGGCTGATGATCTCTTCTTCTGACATATCTAAACGTCCACATACTTTTAGCTTGTTCACACGGGGCTGAAACAGCGGCCGATTCTCGATCAGCGGCTGATTTACGGGCGTAAATAGCGGTTGAAAAAATTCCAAAAATCAGCCGCTGATTTTCCAAATAGGCGCTTATTTTCGTCGTGGTCACCGATCGGGATAAGCAAAATCCTTTGGAATGTGACTTTTGACGACTCTAGGGACAGTAGACAGACTGTAATTAGGGTAATTAGTCAAGCTTGGCGAGTTTTAGGTCAATCCAGTTCAAATTCTGTCCGAGCAATGTGAACATAAGATGATTTTTACATTGAGCATACAAGGATGATTTCGAAAAAAAGGTAGACAAATTTTCTAATTTCAATAGCGTATGTTCTGTTTATATCTGATACTTTTTTCAATGTTTTTCTTAGATAAAACCTGGATAAAACAATAATTTGAATAATTTTCCCATTCAACCTTCACTGAAAAGTGACTGAACAACACTAAATGATTGCATTGTATTCTCGTATTATTTATATCTATTATTAATTATATTTGATGTTCAGTTTTAAAAACAAAAATATTTACATTAATTTCATTTACTTTTTAGCTTGAAAATTATCGATTCGCCTGAAATCTGTCAATATCCGATTTGTGGCTTTTATCTACTCTAAAGACTACAAATCAACTACATTTGACTTTGACAAACTCACAAGATGTTTGTGTTAATTATATATATTTTGTTACAAACAAAAAGAATATTTGGAATTAGGTTTTTCTTTTTAATTCTCCCGTCAACCCCAAACAGTGATCTTGTCGTCTGAACAGATCAGCCGCTGTTTACGCGCTTATTTCAGTCCCGTGTGAACAAGCTATTAGTTGTTTTAATCCTCTTGCACGCCACTGGATCGTCTCGAACGTTTCAGTAACACTTTTGACCTCCGCCGGGATCAGTGGATAGTGAATTAGCAATGGCGACCTTGCTTTCAAGAGTGAATTGTGTTGAAGTAATTTGTGGATAACGTTGGCTACCGCGAAGATTTGAAGAAAACAAAGGTAACAGTGTGTTCGTAAAAATCCGACCGATCGACAAATTATGGAGCCTCCCAGACTAACACCTTCTCAACCCACATGAATCAAAGACTTTCACTTTTTAAACTGAACGGTAGGCAAAACTCTCGTCGTCAGGGAGTTTAGCACCTTTTCTTCCAAAGGGATACAATCAAACACATATCATAGCAGAGTTTTAGAGCTTGGTCACACTGGGCTGAAAAAGCCGCCTATTCAAAAAATAACTGAAAATCCCTAGGGGACGTGAGATTTGATGGACTTTGTGGCAACTTGGGGATAATGAGCATACTGCAACTAGGGGTAAATTAGGGTTCCTGTAACATAATTATACACGCTGTTTTGCTCTAGTTGATCTCCTGAATTAAAAACGACAACATTCAGAATTAGTTGTATCTTGTTCTTTTTCTTTTTTTTCTACTTTTGCAACCCAAAAATCCAGGAAATGAGCCAAGTGTGACCAAGCTCTTAGTCAAACGTTGATGACTGATGATTGTTGGGGGGCGAAACTAAACCGCATGGTAGCTCTGAACCGGGACAAGGAGAATGGATACGGGGAGTGGATTCACGCTCTTGGTCTTTCAAGTTGAGGCGTTCTTTGGTCTTACCAGTTCTGTAATGTTCATTCAGCCAGCAGTAGACGAACGGGTTGTAACAAACACTGGACATAGCCCACCAGTGGCAAATGAAGAAAAGGGTGGAGTTATGTCGGTTCGAGTTTGCGTCACTCAAGACGTCACTGACCACGTGGTACAAGTTGAGGGGCAGCCAACAGATGGCGAATATGACCACAACCAGGATGAGCATTTGAATCGTTTTTCGTTTCGCTTGGTTCTGTGACGTCATTTGAGCTTGTGTCACAGCTCCCAGGGTTGATCTTTTCCAGACCTAGAAAAAAGCCGTTAGAGTTCTTGATTTACAAGTTCATCTACTGTCTCCTTGTGAGTGTTTAAACTGGAGAACTTCACATACTCTTGCATTTGCATGCAACGAATTATGCTACTGAGGTACTCTTTTAAAGGACCCCTCGCACTATTTATTCTTAAACTTACAGTATTTTCAAAATTTGAATACTTTAAAACTAGGCTGTGCTTTGAACAAATAACCTAGGGTTTTTGGCTGTTTTAAGACTTTTCCAAGACCCGTTGACTTGTAGCGAAAACAGGGAAACAATTGACATAACCGATTTTTCTGATAGAAAAACTTCTCGCAGACAACCGTTGACAGCGTGATACACATCGAAGGCAGCAAAACATGACAAGTGAGAAAATCAGCGTGGTTTTGTTAGAGGGGTAAGAATGTACCGTACAAAATTGGGATCTCCGGGTTTAGAAATATTTGGAGTGATTATGGAAGAAGTTGCGTTAGTATTATAGGTAAGACAGATTCTTTAAGGTTTGATCGACATCCAAATTTGCGAGTAATTTGTTACTAGTCTATTCCTTATTTCTGTATCATCATAATGCTGTTGTTTTCAGTTCTGTTTGGGTCATGACGTATTAACCAAACATGACAGAAAACTTCCTTTCAGCTTAGTTATTTATTATGTTAATTAGCCACAAAGACACCATATCAGTAAACATTTGGGGGACGGGTCAGATATCAATTAGGATCATCTCAGATGTATTACGTAGACTCGAAATTTATTTACTCTTTTGTGGGTAAATTTAAAGTAGTCTTGGAAAATACCTTAGAGTAACGTCATTGCTTCGCATTTGCTTTTTTAAACATATTTGGGTTTCAAACGTGCATGTAACAGAAACATGTATACATGCAACAGAAAGTAAAGACGCGTCTTCTTCATCGGTGACTCGCCAAAAGGCGGCAATGAGACCGACCCCCATGACGGCACAGGCTTCCAACTCACAGCAATCATGAGGGCTAGCATCTTACAGCCGCCTCTAAAATGACATTGTCTACGATATGTCAGAGATAGACCACGAACGTGTCCGAAAGCTCAGAAACGAACAAAAATGCTGAATTAATGCAGCATTTCGCTTTCGGACTTAAATTTTCGATCAGTTAATGCAGCATTAAGTCAGCATAAAATTCATCGACAAATTCAGCAAGAATGCTAAATTTTCAAGAAGAAACTGGGGAGTACGGCGATTCTCTCAGTATTTCCGGCGGCAAAAATAACAAATTCAAAAAGACAACTGACAATTCGGCAAAAATTCCAAATTATAAGACAACTGACGATCATGGCCAACGAAGAAAGGAAAGATAAGAAGGTTGGATATCAGTAGATGATCCATTTTGTCAGCTTTATCCAGCTAATTCTTTTTTCTTCTTCTCCTTCCTGATTTAAATTTCGGTATTCTAGAAGTGTCGGAGAAGAAAGAAAAGTAACAGCTTTCGGACAAAAAAAAGAAGAAAATGCAGCATTAATGCAGCATTTACAGCACCAAAAAGCTTTCGGACACGTTCCACATCAATTGAAAGCATTATACAATCAAAATGTATCAAAGTGCATGGTGACGGCATTGAACAAGCTGGAAGCTCATATGGCACTTGCAAGGCTGGGTCAGAGGATTAAAGTAGAAATCCGTCAATTCGTGGGTTTGTTGCGATCACTTGTAAACAAAACCCTTGAGATAAGAATGGTCATGGGTCCTTGAAAATCATGAGAATGCATTGTTCGTAAAACTATTTTATTTATGCATTTGGCCGTGACGATGCGCACTTTAAGGGCGCTAGAGATTCATCTGTAATGAACACTCTTGAAGCACAAACGTTGATAAGCTTAGTGGAATCATGAAAATGTACATTTGCTCAAAATTGTTGTTTGTATTTTAAGATATTCAGTTGTAAGCAAAACCCTTGCCATAAAAATGATCATGGGCCCTTGGGGATCATGAATATATTATATCGTTTGGTTAAAGTATTTTTTTGACTTTTCGGTTAAAAAACGCACTTAAGGGTGCTAAAAATTAATTTTTGAGCAACAACCTTGAGTTAAAATGTATACTTCGCTTAAAAGTATTTGTTGTACTTTGTGGTTAGGATTAGTACTTTGTGGGTTAGGATTAGTACTTTAAGGGATGGTAGAATCTGAGAAGTGACAATTTCTAAGCCATCTTGTCAAGTTTCTAATGTTCAAGCCAAGTTTCATCGCCCTAGCACATCTGGAAGTACCTTAATTAGGATCACGGAAATTCCGGTACCCCCCCCCCCCCCCTCCCCTCACAGTGCCTGAACCCGGTCCGGTTTTGTCACTGATATGTCTTTGTTCTCCCGGTCGGAGAACTGAGTATTTCTAAGCCAATCATGTCAAGTCTCTAATGTTCAAGCCAAGTTTCATCGTCCTAGCACATTGGAAATACCTTAACTCACGATAGCCAGAATTCTGGACTCCCCCCTCTACCCCCCCCCCCCCACCCCCCACAGTGCCCAAATCCGATCCGGTTCTGTTACTGACGTATCTAGTTCTTATGCTTGTCCTTCCCACCAAGTTTCATCCCAGCCGCTCCACTCTAATCGTGTCACAAGATTTCCGCCCCCCCCCCACATTCATCAGATCTGGTCCGGACTTTAAATGGGTTATCCGAGACACAAGGTCTTTCCAAATATCAAGTTTCGTAAGGATCCGATCACCCGTTTCAATGTTATACATTCCTCAAGATTCCAGAGTTGACCATTTCCAGGTTAATCTGGTCGGATCCCTGACTTTCCTGCCAAGTTTCATGTTCAAGCCCACCTGGAAGTAACTTACCTCCGTATCACCGGAATTCCGGAGCCCCCCTCCAACTCCCCCCCCAGTGCAGGAATCCGATCCGGTTCTGTCAGTGATGTACCTAGGGCGTGTGCTTGTTCCTCCCACCAAGTTTCATCCCGATCGCTCCACTCTAAGCGTGTCACATGATTTCCGGTTTCCCCCTCCGACTCCCCCCCCCACCCACAGTCAGGGGATTCAGCCCGGACTTGAGATGGGATATCTGAGACATGACGTATTTCCAAATATCAAGTATCATTAAGATCCGATCCCCCGTTCGAAAGTTATGCATGTCACTAAGTTCCGGATTCCGGCTCTCTTCCCTCCCCGCAAGATGGTCGGATCGAGCAAGTTACTATTTCCAAGTTAGTTTGGTCGGGTCGCTAATACGCCTGGCAAGTTTCATCGTCCAGGCACATCTGGAAGTACCCTATCTCGCAAACACCGGAGCGACCTACAGACAGACCGACTGATGGAAAAGTGATCGGTATATGGCACTTGGCCGGAAGGCAAGTGCCATAAAAACCATTAGCATTACCTGGAAAAACTGTGCTGGAAGCAAGCTTGACGCCACATGTATTGATAAATAATGAACTAATAGGTTAAAATAAATGGTTCAGTTTTATATTTTTCCTAAACGGCACAATTATGTGGCAGACAGTAAAGCATCTCCTTCTAGCTAAATCTTCCTGCAGCGTCCTTATAAAACTAGCAAATCCCCAAATCCTAAAAATTCAGGTCACGTAAACTTTCTTCCTCTAAAAATGTCTCCTAACAATATGGTTTAGCACTGTCTTCGAGGAGAATTACAACTTCTAACTGCCCTGTTTACGTTGTATTTCACAGCGATAAATCGGAGAAAAGAAAAAGATCGGTGTGAGTCGCCTTCCTATCGGTCCAGTATGAAAGACATTTTCAAGAAAATACAAGGTCGACGAAGCTATTGAGGACAACCCGATGACACAGTTATGAACATAAGCAAAACAAAACAAAAAATTTTTTTTTTGGGGGGTGGGGCGGGGGGCTGAACCAGCGTGACCAATAATACTGTTGCAGTTGGACAACATACACTATATTTTAAAAATCAGTACTGACTGTCTTTCTAGCTGTAAGGTATGGTATTTCACTTTAGTTCAGACATTTTATGTGGGTGAGTTTTATTATTTTGAACTGTTTTATGGCACTTGCCTTCCGGCCAAGTCGGTCAGTCCGGTAATCGCGCGTTAAGGTACTTCCAGATGTGCTAGGACGATGAAACTTAGGCACCCGACTAAATTGGAAATAGTCATTTCCCCATTCGCCCATCATAGGGGGAGTGGAGGGAGGGGAATCCTGAATATTGACATATGTATAATTTTTGAACGGCGGATCGGATATTAATGAAACTTGACATTTGGAAAGACCTAGTGTTTCAGTTTTCACACTTCCAAGTCCTGAACGGATCCGGTGACTTTCGTGGGAATTGGATGGGGGGGGGGGGGGGGAGGGGGTGGAAATCGTGTGACATGTTCAGAGCGGACGGATCGAGATGTAACTAGGTGGTAAGAACAAGCACAAGCCCTAGATACATAGACGACAAGGGCGGACCGATTCGGGCACAGCGGGGAGTTGGAGGGAGGGTTCCGGAATTACGGTGATCCAGAGCTAAGGTGCTTTCAGATGTGCTAGAACGATGAAACTTGGCAGGCATATCAGGGTTAGACCGTGTTTACTTAAGAACAGTCGTTTATCCGACTGGACCATCGTGGGGGAGGGGGATCCGGAATCTTGATGTATGTTTAAAAACGCATAACACTAACGGGGACTCAACCCAGCGGTAAATAAATAAATAAAAACTTTTCAAACGACATCTAAATTGGGAGTGTAAGCCTCATATGCGGCCCAGCCAGGACGACCAGCAATGGGCATAGAAAGAGCAGAGAAACGCTTAATTTCTGGAAAAGAGGGAAGGCCCTAAAAATCGAATTTTTACGACGCACTACGTTCCACTTAAACCCATGCAGCTAACGAAAAGAGTTATTGTATAGGACCAAGAACAAATAACCAGAACAAATTATCCTCTGTCTTTGGTACCGTGCAGCGACTATCAATGCCCTTGGAATACCCCGACAAAACTGAGCGGTATTTACTGTAGCTTTTTACCCGTCTGCTCTACTTCCGTCTTCGTCGTCGCTCATCGCAGAGAAAGAAAATGCAGGACGCGTGCTCCGCGCGCTGATCCGCTCTTGAGCGCGTTCAAAGAACCAATCAGCTTTGTCTTCTCCTTTTCCTCAAGGTGGTTTCGCAGCGATATAGCTAATTGTAGAGATAATGAAACGTGATGTGGCGCGAAGCTACTAACCTCCGCTCGTTCCAGCGGAAAAGGTACGGGGAAATACTTGACTCCGCATAGTCATAGTACAGAGATGGGGAGACAGAAGTTCTATCTGATTATTTGTTCTTGATAGGACGCGGGAGCTATTCGTGTGCCTAACCCTAATGTTAGTAACAAGAGCTAAGGAGTAAAGCTGTGTGCAGTACATACTGAACAGAAAAGGTTTTACTTGGGAGTTGTATCACACGAACAAGAACAACAGATTCAGATCAGCGCATACGACAGTGATAGGGCAGCTACATTCAGCGTTTAATGGATACGTCGTGATTAGGATAGTAATACGTTGTACTTCAGCAGTATTTCCTTCATCCTCGTTCCGAGGATTTAAGACATCCAACGTTCCTGTCAGACTTAGCAACAAGTCCCAAGCAAGACAGAAAACGAAAATGAAAGAAAACAGGGCGAATTGTTCACAAGCTGATAATTTAACATAGAATTATTCACTGAAGATGCATTATTCTAAACGAACGATTTAAGCATTTCAGCGTCGAGGTAACAGTAAAAAGAAGTGAGCAGAAAAAGTGGGTGCACCACCGCCACCGTATGTTTACCGCAACCAGGAAATCTTACATCATCAAGAGGATTAGTTGGGTCAGAGGAAAGGGTCAAATATTTTGGTATGTTCACCGTCAACTCATTACTGCAGGTAGCTGGTTCACGTAATTCCAGATCTGAATCCTTCAATGCGAAGAGATAGGATACATAAGTGTATCCTATCTCATCTATTAGCATCACACTTATTCTGATTCAGGATCAAAAGCGTACCAGATTTTCTTGTCATATCTTCTCAGAAGTAAGCGAATTCCGAACCCGCGGGACCGATAGGATGACTGAATCTGTGTCAGTTTCCTGGAGAGGTTAAAGCCTACATTAAATAAAACTTCGGGGAGGGGGGTTGAAATTCATACCCCCCTCACCTCCTGGCTATATCCAATCCGAGTAAATCGGCCGAGTAATTACGGGTGAAAATACACCATATGTGGAGAACTCCATTCTGCAGTCTCCGGTTTAGAACGGACTTTTCAGTGTACGGCCTGGATACAAATATATCTCGAATGAAAAATTCAGAGATAGATCTGTATACGAAGCAAAAAACAGGGACTTTGGGATTGAATTGCTGGTAGTGGTTCTAGGTGTCGGAAAAGGGGCTAGGAAGCCATTCCTATTAGTGTGGAAAAAACGTGGAATATATTCCTAATGCAATCTTCAGCTACATCGAATCTCTCTTATAAACCATCGTCAAGACGAGACAGGATTTAAGACATCAAACGTTCCTGTCAGACTTAGCAATAAGTCCCAAGCAAGAGAGAAAACATAAATGAAAGAAAACAGGGCGAACTGTTCACAAGTTGATAATTTAACTGGACATACATGGAATTATTAACTGAAAATGCACTATTCTAAACGAACGATTTAAGAATTTTAGCATCGAGGTAACAGTAAAAAGAAGTGAAGTGATCAGAAAAAGTGGGTGCACCACCGCCACTGTATGTTTACCGCAACCTAGGAAATCTTACATCATCAACAGGATTTGTTGGGTCAGAGGAAAGGGTCAAATATTTTGGTAGGTTCACCGTCAACTCATAGTGCAGGTAGCTGGTTCACGTAATTCCAGATCTGAATCCTTAAATGCGAAGAGGTGTTTACCGCCACCAACGCTAACTCTCCGTTAATCCTAGCTAATACGAAGAATGAGCTTAATGTTTCAAATAATTATTTATGTTAGGTCCAATTAAAGAAATATGTCAAATTTTGACACATGACATTTTGACAATTCTGTCCAAGCAAAGAAGCTTGGAGAATCTGGTTATGGGCGCAGTCAGGCCCGTGCCCTCCATGGGGCTTAGCCTTGAACTCAGCGTACGCACGTAAAATGGCCCTTACAGATATCTTTCAAGCAAACATAGTAAATATTTTCCTTCTTCCTAGTCTTGAGCCGAAACGAGAAACAGTCAACAATGTAAACGTCATTTTCTTTCACGCTCTTTATTTTAACGGTTTCCATGATTATTTCTCTTGTAACTCAGTTGGGGTTCTGCAGTTATAGTTGCTCTTTTAAATACTTTTATACCAGTTAGTGACTGATAATCCCTTAATCGCCCTGATATTTAATCCGGTTGGCTCTCGACACCCCGTCAAACTATAAGGTCAAACAAGGTTTGGTCTAACATCAACAGGTCTAACATCTCTGGATGAACTAATCCTCTTGGGGACGTAAGATTTCCTCGGTAGCGGTCAACAACCTTTTCGCATTTAAAGAGTACAATCTGAAACTACCTGCACAGTCTACATGCGCTACCTGAATTAAAAGGTGGCGGTAAACGTATGGTGGCGACAGAACACTGAAGGGTTAGAGACTCTGCAACTGATGACGTAAATAAAGTGAGTGCATGTCTAATTTTGTCAGTTTGGTAATTAGTATAAAACAAATTTACTTTTATTTTTTATGTATTTAATATATAAATTATATATTTGGTTTTGTAAACAGTGCAATTAAGATTAGGCTGTTTAAGACGTATTGCTAGCAGTTTTTTGCGCTAGCTTTATGTTATCGTTGTACTAACAGGTCGTACTGTACTCGTCTGCCGGCTCGAGAGAGCTTAAACTTTAACTGAACAGGCAACTTATTTTTACATCTTAGATTCAAATACATTGAATTATTACAACACATATTGGGGATTTTCATTCTGTCCACAGTAGTCTTCAGTAGGGACGTTGGGAATGTGGAAGCTTTCCCATGGTGAATCCGTCCACAATTCGCCCGCGAAAATCACTAAAGTATCACTACACAAGACACCTCACTAGCTAGCACTAGTTTTTGGCACTGCAGACCAGTCTAGTACACTAAACCCTTTTTTGATAACCATTCACAAACGGGGTGGCATGCCACCAGGGGTGAGTAGGGTACTCATACGTATGTGTACCCCTTCTTCTCCAGAGGTCTACCAGTCTACTACACTTTCTAAATCAGAATTAATTACTGCTTACCGACTGCTTCGTCAGGTCTAAGGATTACAGCAATAGATAGCCCTGCTTCAGAGGAATATTTTGGTATACTTCTACTATTTTTTTGAATCTTGTATCCAAGTAAAAGGAGCCACTGGAACGAAGCTAACACCAACTTCTGAAAACATGGCGGATCGCCGTGGTACAAAAAGGACCGTGCACGGCTGCACGCTA